>VZRO01000887.1:229307-302021 GCA_013397915.1 Daphoenositta chrysoptera | reverse complement strand
CCCTCGGCCCCAGCCCCTCGGGAGCCCCGCAGCTCTCCAAGCGTCTGTAAAACTGGCGTCTTCCTTTCATTGTTATCGATTCTTCCCCTTCTGAGCGAGTTGGTGTCTAGAATGTGAGAACTTTCCTGGTTGTAGCTTGTAGAGTTTGAAATGCTGTCGGTCGTTAATTATAGAATCGCAGAATCATTAAGGTTGGAAAAGATCTCCGCGATCATCGAATCCAGCCTTTGACTGGACACCCCCATGTCAACTAGATGCCACTATGTGCCACATCCCGTCGCTTCTTGAACTCTTCCAGGAGATGACTTCATCACCTCCCTGGGCAGTCTTTTGCAATGCTGGACAATGCCTTATTGGGATATGTAAGCTTTACAGGCCATACTTGTACGAATATGTGAATGAAGTGGGAATACTCTTTGCCACCAAACTACAGCTGCCCCAGCTCTGAGCCAAGGCATGCTTGGAAGAGCTCTGGGTATAGGGCTTTGCCTTGGTGTCAAGATGCACAATTTCATGAAGTTCATTGCACTGAAGACAGGAAGATACAACACTTCAGAAGAAAACATAGCAGTAAACTAATTGTGGTTTGTGGCTGTGAAGGAGTAGATTTGGCTGGATAGTTGTGGAGGTGTGAAACTGTATGGATTAATTTGATTTGCTTCTTTTATGGGAGGAAGTTCCCTTGCACCCTAAGAAAATCACTTTATTTGTTTGCAATGAGGATGAGTGGTGAAATAAATTTTGGCACAACTCTTTATTCTACTGAGTTATGCACATAATATTCCTATATGTGTCTGTTAAATTCCAACTTATCTGTTCCTATTAATGAAATTTCAAAAATTCTGTTTACTGACATGCAAATTCCCACTTGACCATGGTTTCTTTGGAGAATACCCCCTGTAGATATGAAGCTATTTCTGACAGTTCCTATCAAACAAGAACTGTGTCCAGCACAATTGTGTTACATGAAGAGGAATTATGTTGACATAGGAACTTTGAAAAGTAATTACCATATAGATGATGATTTTTTCAAATGTAGTAACATATAAACTTTTTTCATCAGAAGATATCTCATAAATTGATTCAAGTATTACCACTTACCAAAACTTCCAAGATCATAATATATTACTTGGTATGCTGTATTCTCACCTCACTCAACATGTACCTGAATAAATTTGAACTTAACTTTATCTTCATTGAACTTAATATTAAATGGTAACTAAACTGTTCTGCCTTCTCTAAAGTAAAGCTTCTTCTTTGCTTGGGTGGATTTTTTCCCAAGCATATTACCATTCAAATTCACTGCAAGGTAGTTCATAATTTTGCTTCTGCCTCTCTTCTTTCTTGCTCCAGAAGCATCATAAAGAAGTGGAGGCAAAGGTAAACCTGAAGGAACATATACTTTCTACATTGGAATCAAGAATAATACTTTTAAAATTAATTTTAAATGGCTCTACTTGTACAACATTGAAACAAGCTATTGTTCTTTACTTCTTCTTTCAGACTATCAAGGACAAAGGTTGCATGTGTAACCTGTTGCCTCTCAGAAATTAGGAGCCTGTCTTCAAGTGCTTCTCAGAGGCTTTTTAAAGGCCAATTGTGTCTGTAGCTTCTGTTAAGAGATTTGTGCAGATTGAGTAAACTTTCAGTTAAATTCAGGCTAAAGCTGAAGTAGATTTAATCTTTGCAGATGAGTAATTTCAGCTGCAAGACCTGTTGTTCTTGAACTGATGGTAAACATACTGGATAATTACTAACACTTAACCAAAAAACCCGAAAAAAAGAAACCAACAAAAACCAGGAGAACTTTTCTATATATGTCAAAACCAAAAGTATCTTCTCATTCTTCTCCCTCTACCTTTTTCCCAGAAACTGCAACTTTTTATTTTTATACTTGAAAGAGATTAAAGATTAAATCAGGTTTATCCGTTGGACCAAGCCTTAGGTTTCAATATTAATAGGTTTTAGTCCTTAAGTAAATGTAAATTGTTGCTTTCTTTCAAATATAGTTTATCTTCCACTACTGTCTTATCAAAGCAGAAAATGTAAAAAAGGTTCAAGAAGACTTCAAAAGAACAAAAAAAAATAACTTTAATATCATCAGCTGCCTTGGAAAGCTCAGTAAGTTTATCAGGAAATTTGCTGTGGTAAGTCTTAAATTTTTAATGCCTCTCTGTAAGAAAATTGACTAAGGGAAAAACTTGCTGCCTGCAACTAGCTAATGACAGGATAGAGGAGGAGGCGTTTCTGAGGAATGCAGAGCAAATGGACAAGGGGCAATTGTCATAAACTGCAACAAGGGATAGATATTGGGAAAAGTTATTGATGCAAAGATATTTAAGCACTGGGGATGCATAAGAAGCTGTTAGGGAGCACATCCAAGACAAATTATGCCAATTGATAAAAGGGTTGTTCCATACCATATGGCATTGTGTCCAGTGGTAAAAATGCAGGGAGAGAAGGAAGAAGCAGGGACATTTGAGTTACAGCATTTGTCTTCCCAAGTAACTGTTCACTGCTTTCCTGGAAATGTCTAAAGATCAGCCTGTTGATGAGAAAGAGTGAATGTATTCCTTATTTGCTTTGCTTGCATATACTGCTTTGCATCACTTACTAAACTGTCTTTAACTCAGCCCACCGTTTTTGCTGCTTTTGCCTTTACAATTCTCTCTCCCATCCCACTGGGCAGAACTGAAGGCTGTGTGGGCCTTAGCTGCTGGCCAGGATTAATCCACAAGTTGGCACTGTATTGTCATTTATAGTAAGAGAAAATGAAGCTGATATCAAGCTATCACATAAGACTCCCTCAGTTAGGAGCAAAACACAAATTGGTGTGAAATGTGATATATTTTACTATTGCACTTTCAAATAATTTTGAGTATACTGATAGTACAGAACACATCTCGTGGATTCCAGTCAGCTGCCTAGCTTTGTATATAAACCACAAAAAGTTTCACCTGAACATAAGGAAGAACCTTCTCTATGTTGAGGGCAGCAGAGCCCTGGCACAGGTTGCCCAGGGAGGTCAAGGAGTGTCCCTCTCCAGAGACATTCAAAAGTCACCTGGACGTGTTCCTGTGTCTCTTGCTTCAGGTGACCTTGTCTGGGATGGGTTTGGACAAGATGATCTCCAGAGGTCCCTTCCAACACTAACAATTCTGTGATGCTGTGTATGTAGGAGGCATACATGCTCGCTCTTTTTAATTTTGTGGTTTGAAGTAATTTGGGCTTATTTTTGGCTTTGTTGTGCTTCTTTTTTTTATCAGCAGCATATCTGGGTATCTATGAATATCTGATTTACCAATATCTTTGTACTGAAACATGATAGGTATAATTTGAAGTTCTAGTTGCATTTTTGCAAATGATTCTTTCCTACAGGAATTCTCAGAATGGGTAAATTTTTCAGATTATTTGTAGATCTTGCACTTTGGCATTATTGCTTATCATTATGTCTTAGAAAATCTGTACAGGAGCCTTTAAAAGAAAGGTTTGAGGGCATGTTAGAAGATGGAATTCCAGTCACCTTCTTCTTTTCAGCATACTGCTGATACTTAATTCTGTGGAAGGAATGAAAGTAATTGAGGAAAGCAAAGTCCCATATGCCTTTTTAGAGCATACTTGGGTGAGAGTCATGAACAAAAGGAGAATAAGAACAAAACCTGAAGTTCACAAAATTATATCATCATAGTAGAGTTGGCCAAGGAAAAGTAATATCAAACACTGAAGTATGAAGCATGTTTGTGATTTAGGATTGGCAGGATGTAAATTTCAATCTACGAGTTTTAAAACTTGTTGCAAGTTGGTTTAAGGTTGCTCGCCTGAAATGAGTAGGAAAGCAATATTTGGAGCCATCATGATTTAAACACTGTAGCTTGTGAAAGTTTTGCTTGTGAGATTACTTACAAGATAAATGAGATTACTGCTTTATGCCATGGCACATAAAATTTGATCTGTGTTAATCTCTCTTGATTATTCTCTTTACATATTCTAAAGCTATGTTATTAAAAGTTATTGCACTTTTCCTTTGTGACTTAACATATTTACATAGCCACTTGGTGGCCTCATTTGATCAGTAATAGAAGATAAAAATGTAAGTTAAGATCCTTTTTCTACACAGGTGTGCAATTCAAACCTTGACATAGTTTTCCGACTGATCCAGGAACAATATATCCCTTTTTGCAATGAATATGTGGATGCTGTGGTGATTGCTGTGGTAGTTCTAAAAGGCCTGAATCACTGATGTTGGGGTGGTCAGATGTAAGAGCTCTTCAGTAACGGTAGAACTGAAAAGGATGATTATTCTTCCCATTCTTCCTCTCCCATCCTTGAAGTTTTAAGGTTCCACCCCTTCCCAACCAAAACAAGCAGAGGATCTTGTCTGCTACCAATAATTTAGCTTCTCTTTTTTTTAGGACTAGAATTTGTTCCGATTTTACCAGGCTTCTTTTCTGCTTGTTCTGCATCCTTAGTTCTTATTTTTCAGAATTTGTTACTTGAAAATGTATTTCTGTATCACATTTGTGAAACTATACCCCAAATCTCTGTCCCTCTGTGGTTCCATATTATTTACATGATTAGCTGTGTTACAAAATGCTAGTTTGTTTTTGCTAGGTTTGCTGGTTTAGTGTACTTATGTCTGGGTTCAAGGTAAGCAAATATTGATTATATCATGCTTAGGACACTTTTACTCATAGAAATCTTCTGCCTTGGTAAGCTTCTTGTCAATTCCCAGTGCCTTGCAAGCTCAGGAGGAGCGAGCTGGGTGAGTGGACGGTGAGGTGGATTGAGAATTGGCTAAGTGGCTGGTCTCGGAGGGTTTTGAGCAGTGGCGCAAGGTCTAGTTGGACAGTCACTAGTGGTGTCTCCCAAGGTGCAATACTAGAATTGTTTCATTTGTTCATCAGTTACTTGGATGAAGGGCAGATGGCTCCTCAGCAAGTTCACTGATGACACCAAGCCGGGAGGAGTGGCCAATGCCCCAGAGTGCTGTGCAGCCCTTCAGAGGGACCCTGGCAGGCTGGAGGGATGGGCAAAGCAGAACCTTTTGAAATTCAACAGAGACAAATGCAGGGTCCTGCACCTGGGGAAGAATAGCCCCGCATATGAGTACAGGCCAGGAACTGACCTGCTGAGGAGTAGCTCTGAAAAGGACCTGGGGGTCCTGGTGGACAACAGGCTGTCCATGAGCCAGCAGAGTCCTGGTGGCCTTGCAGGCCAGGGGTATCCTGGGGTGCATTAGGAAGAACATTGCCAGCAGGTCAAGAGAAGTGATCCTGCCCCTCTGCTTAGCCCTGGTGAGGCCACATCTGAAGTGCTGTGTCCAGTTCTGGGCTCAGCAGTACAATGGAGAAATGGAGCTCCTGCGGTCANGGTGAGGCCACATCTGAAGTGCTGTGTCCAGTTCTGGGCTCATCAGTACAATGGAGAAATGGAGCTCCTGCAGTCAGTCCAGCAGAGACTGAAGAAGATGACTGACATGAAGATGACTGACATGAAGATGACTGGGGGACAGAAACATCTCTCTTACAAGGAAAGGCTGAGGGAGCTGGGCCTGTTCAGCCTCGAAAACAGACAGCTGAGAGGGGACCTCACCAGCGTCTATAAGTATCTGAAGGGACGGTGCCCAGAGGATGGACCAGGTTCTTCTCGGTGGTTCCAAGCCATAGGACAAGAGGCAACAGGCCAAAAGTGATGCACAGGAAGTTCCACCTGAATATGAGGAAGAACTTCTTTATTGTGATGGTGACTGGGCATTGGAACAGGTTTCCCAGGATGGTTGTGGAGTCTCCTTCCCTGGAAGGGAAACCACCTATTCAGAAGCCATCTGGATGCAGTACTGAGTAACGGGCTCTAGGGGACCCTGTTTGAGCAGAGAGGTTGGACCAAACAACCTTCCAGCCTGAACTATTCTGTGATTCTGTGATTCTGAACCCACAGTCTCACTCTGTGCTGGCTCAGGGCTAGGTACTGCCTCAGAGCAAGAAGGCAGAGTGTCAACCTGCTCCAGACTTGTTTCATGGTTTTCTTGCAAAATCCGTGTGGGTCTTTTGCAATTGTATAGCTCCAGATACCCCCAGGTCTTCTGTCACACACTACAAGACGTACTGCAAGCTGTAACAAAAACACCTCTAGTTAATACACAGGCAATGATTTATGGCTAAAATACCACATGATTCTTGTAGCAGTGCTTGATTGTCCTCTAAAATTACTATAGCAGATTCAAGGTGTCTTCATTCTTTCCTGATTTTAGTGGTTGTTGATTCTCTGAGTAATATGTCCTTTCACTGCTTGGTGCCTACTCATTAATTTTTTTAGCTACTTGCTCAGTTTTCTGTGATTCCTTAGTGTTTTTATTATAAAGACTTCAGTTAGCTCCACGTTGCTGATGTTCTGGATATTATAATTCTGCTGGTATGGGTGAAGATTGCAAATGTTTACTCAAAATTATATAGATGAGAAACATTGCATACTTATTTCTCTATACAGAGCACAGTCTTCTGACAATTTCTACTGAAATACAGGGAAACAATTACATGTATCTGTATCTGCTGTTATAGATCCTACAATCATTAACTATTTGAGTCCACACTTAAATAGCTACTGCTACTGTAGGAGCAATACTCCATTTCCTTTGTGGAGCCTTCTTCAGACTGCATTCCTGTGAGACAGGACTCAGTGACTATAATCCCATGTTCTACCATGCCTTTCTGAGTCTGTTGATACCTCATCAGTAATGCCCCTTACATTCCGTGCAGTGACTGATACATTCTCTTCAGACAATAGCAATGCAGGTTGTGCATGTGCAGTTTTACAATCACCTCTATGCCTTCTTCAGTATAGCGTCTTGGCCTTCGTTTCTCCTAAAATTGCAGCTCTATTTCATTTCAATAGTTGACACTTTGGCCATCCTACACTGTGATTGTCCCATAACTTGTGTTTTGGTTGTTACTGCTTAAAGAATCTACTGTTATTAGTAGTTTAACAATGTTAATAGTACTTTCTACTTCCAGTGCATTTCTTTCCCTAAAACTATTATTTTTTGCTACTTCTATCCATATTTTTATTCCCATGTGACATTGTTAAATCTCAGGTAAATAATATTCAAATATTTATTTATATGTATTTTTATTTCATGGGGTTTGAATGTTGCATATAATATGCTCCAGTTTTGATAACTCACAAGTCAAAGTTTCTACATAAATTATGTTCAAAATTCCAGTCACAGTTTCTACTCCCTCTAAAATGATATCCATAAACACTGTTGGTTTGTTGTACTCAGTCACATGAAATCCACTTCTGGGTCAGTGTTGCAATGACCCTTTGATAAGAGCACTGTATCTGTTCTGCCTTAAAAAAGCCAGAGTAAATGCTTTGTTCACAGTAACATGCACTCTGTTAATTTGTTGCTACTGTGTAGTATTTGTGTACCCAAAATTTTGAATTGTCTCTCAACTGGAATCTTTGGTTAAAAGAGTGAACCACAACCAGAACAAGACTCTGTGAAGTAAACATGTTTGACTGCTTTTTTTTTTTTTCAATTTTGATTTCTACTTCACTTCTGGTTTTTACACTTTGTTTAACCATCTCTGGTGTTTTGCACTCGTATTTCGGTTGCTGAGGTTGTCCAGGTTCCATCACAGTTGTTGTGCATTGCTTTGATTTTTAGCCAAGTAAATAGAAATAACATATGCAAGTTAAATTTGTATGCTGCTTCAAGCCCCCGTAGTACATTCCCCTAAAATCAGAGACATTTGTTAAAATTCCAAGATTTGTTTTGGCATCATGGAACATAGATGCTGTTGTTTAGCCCTCACATTTGTTTCCCACAATTTTAAAGTAGCTCATGTTTTCATTATCTTTGGTACAAAAGAGTTTTCTATTGTCACTACAGGTAATGTGTGTTATCAGCAAAGAGAAGGGTGCTTACTACTTCCCTTGTTATGCAAATATTCACAATTTTGAACCTAACATAATTAATAATAAAAATAAAAACAGACAAACTTCACTCAGACAAAACCTAATAATTAATTTATGCTGCTTCTTTTAAAAGCCTTTCTGCTGGCAGCAACTCTGGTGAGACTTCCCTTATGTACTCTTAAATTTTAATAGCAACATTTATAACACAACATTCTTGCTTTTGTTAGTTTTATTACCTTGTCATAATTAAAATCGAAACTGGAACTACTTACGTTATTTTCCATCTATGAGTTTTTCTTGATATACATAAAATCTTGCTTTGTTTATAATTGGAACTAGTCCATCCCATTTACAGTTTAGACTGTAAACTTGTGTGGAAAATATGCAACATTACTTTCCATCCTCCTTGCCGTTCTGCAAAGTAGTGGTTTGTTCTTGTTTGTTTATTTGCACATTGAGCATTCCTTCCCATCCGAGTTGCTATAGCAACATTAATCTCTTTCCATGTGTTTAGATAGTAGCCATTCTTCAGTTAAAACATTAGGCAGACTTTTTTTCTCCCAGGCATAGCTCTAAATCACATGAACTTGGGAGAAGCTGTGGCTCACAGGTCATTACAATGACAAGATGATGCAATATCCCAAACCTTTCTGTAATTTTTCACCTTTTGTCTTAGTGCTATTTTTATAGTCCCATTGGGCCGTTCAATTTCACTTGAACTGCAAGTTCACAGCAACATGGAACCTTTCTTTTCTTCACAGGCTTCCATATAGTTCCTTGATGATTTGCCCTGGAATATATGTTCCTTGTCTCAAATAAATTTATTGGTTTAAATTGCATCTGGAAAATACAATGATAAATGCCTGCATGGTGGCACACTTGGCTATAGCTTTCTTTACTGAACTACCTCAACCCACTTTGTCAGTGGGTCTAGAACTACGAAACCATACTTATTCACACTTTGCATGGTATGTGGGATTAAGATGGGACTGCACCAATTCTGGTGCAGTCTGTCTCCTAGCCCATTGTCCTGGGTTTGGCTGGGATAGAGTTAATTTTCTTCTGATGTTTCTCACTGATGTTTTGGCTGTTGCTAAGTAGTGTTTACCCCAAGTGAAGGACTTCGTAGTGTCTCATGCTCTGCCAGTGAAGAGCTGCACAGAAACTGGGGGAAGGGGAGCACAGTCAGGACAGCTGCCCCAAGATGGTCAAAGGAATATTTCATACCACAGAACTTCATATAAACTGGGGGAGTTGGCTGAGAGGAGCTGATCACAGCTTAGGGACGGGCTGAGTATTGGTCAGTGAGTGGTGAGCAACTGTATTGTGCATCACTTATTTCTCCTGGGTTTTATCTCCCTCTCTCTCTCTCTTTCATTATTATTGCTACTATTATTATTGTTGTTGTTGTTGTTATATTTTACTTTGCTTCAGTTATTAAATTATTCCTACATTAACCCACTAGTTTTTACTTTTCTCTAGTTCTGCTCCCTGTCACACTGGGCAGAGAGTGAACGAGCAAGAGGCTGTGTGGTATTTAGTTGCCATCTGGAATTAAACCATGGCACCAATGGTTCATGAATTCTCTAATGTTTTAGTTTTATTTTTCTCCTAGTGGGCATATTCACCATAGCACAAACTAAGCAATTATGTACCTATCTGTCTTCATGTTTGGCCAACTAGCTACCTTCTAATACTTCCTTTTGCATTCAAGCACCCCCTACATGATCTTGCTCATGCACCTATTGAAACAAATCTACTTAAAGTTTACACAGTGCTCATTATGTTCAAGTGTTTTTTACCTGGTCACACTATACTCTCTATGCTTCACCTGTCTACCAGCTTCTACAGTAATCGCCCCTCAATTTCCTCATTTCCATGTTGTAAAGTTGCACTCTCTTTTTATACCTTTCTTTGCACGACTTTCTTTGGTTTGTTTGAAAGCTGGGTGTTTCTGCAAATGTCGAGTCTACTGGGACCACCACAACCTTGGCAAGCGTGTGTGCTTGACTATTCAAATATTGCCGCCTCTGTATGTTTCCTTTTGGTAGGCTGTTACATGACCTGCATTTTTTTTTCCTCTCTGCATTTTTAAACCTATGTTCAGGATTTTCTTTCCATGATTGAGAGGCTACCAGATTTCCATCCTGTGTTTGTAGGTAATTTTTATTCTACTTTGGTAGCCAAATAGTTAAAGCTTGATGTATCCTGTCTGAAACTAAGTATGAAGCTAGGTCATTTCCTTTGGGTTTCTCTTTTAACATCATTAGCAGAGCTTGTGGCTCTGTTGCTTGTGCAGAGTGAAGGCAGACAGCTCTTTTTATTTTCCCCAGCATATCTAATAGAGGATTTCCCATCCTTTTGATAAAAACTGGAGCCATTTGTGAACCACGCTGAATAACCTGTGGCACGAAGTCAATAACAGAGCTTTTATCTGGTGAGAGACACATAAACAGGTAAAGTGCACTTCTGTTCTGTTCCAGTGGTTAAAAGCCCTATAGACGTAGTGATATAGACTTAGTGATCTTGCCTTATTCTACAGAAAGCTCTTATTTATAAAAGCCAGTGTGTATCCAGCTAGCCTAGGTTTGATGCATATCCAGTTTGTACTTTTCCACCATTATGTACTTTAGTGGAGTATATGTGATAAGTACCTTAGTGGAGCATGTGTGATATGTAGTACTGCAAAATAGCCTCTAGTGATGTATACCCAAAGCTAATTGCTTTACTAATGCTAAACCTGTTCTTCAATACAGATTTTCCCACAAGTCTTAAGAATCTCGAAGCAAAAGCATCTTATTTCTGTGTTCTTTAAACAGCACTGTGTAGATCAGTAGTGGCCAGCTGAACATGAAACAGCTTGCAATAATGAGCATCTAAAGGCCAGCATTTGAACTAGTGCAGTTTCACTTCTTTTTTTTCTTTCCTTTCTTGTTTGTGAGATTTCTTCACTAGTTTCATTAGTAGTTTACTCATTTCTGCAAATATGATTCTCACGAAAATGTAAGCAGCTCCAAAAGTGAAACTAATACAATTTTTAGATGCATGGGCTCTCATAGTCAGTTTTACCCTTTGCTGATGCCATTCCTTCGACCTAAAACTATTACTGAATATTTCATTTTAGATTGTATCTGAGTTTTGTCATGATTAGCTTTGGACCCTGTGTTTTGAGTAATGCTGACTACTTCTTGAGTATATTCCCAAACTTTCTGTTTTTCCATGTACTGACACATCATTCATGTATGGTATGGCATAACACATTCTGATGGTAATTTCATGTGTATGTGATATGTTTGATCTGAAAGTCTTGAGTTACATGGATAAAACAACATTGCTTTCTCTCACAGGTAAATGTTTGTTGTTACCAGCTCTGCTCTGTTAGTGGAATTGCAAAGAAAACACTGGCTAAATCAGTAACAAAATAACAGTCAAATATTCTGCTTCGTGTTACACGAATTTCAGACATACAACCAACCTGAGAGATGGCTACCTTATTTAAGTGTTAAAAACTCACTTTTAGCATTTTTCCATTGCTTTTAACCCAGGACAAATGGGATGTTAAAATAATAGGTCTCTGTATTAAGATCTTGCTTTCCAGTAAACTTGTTGATGGTGGATCGGAGTCCTTCCTCTGCAATTAAAACACAATTTCTATTTTTTCACGTTTTAACTTACAGACATACAAAACTTGAGGAAATTCTGTTACCCAAATATCCACTGCTTTAACTTCCTCCGGATTCTTAATAACAAAGCATCAATGACTTGCAGGAATCACTCCACCCTCACCTCCCGCTGGTCAGGCCCAATTTCACAAACATCCGTAGCAAAATCTGCAGCTAATCCATTTTGTTTCTACAAGGCTATGCCAATAATTCCCTGGTGTTCCTAAGAGGGATCCTCCCACTCCTGAAGGAACAGGAGAAGGAGACTCCTGAACTTGGCAGCTATTTAACTTCAGGCAGAGGTCTTAATACAGGTACTTGAATATCCTTTCATGCATATAATGCAATAAGTTTTATCATTTTCCCTCTTTCTTGAGCTATAGCTGGAACAAATATTAGTTGAAGAGTGTTTTTTGACACTATGGTATCAATTAACATCATGGCAGTAGTGGTAGTTAATGTTCTTCCCTTGACCACCCAGTACTAATATTGTTATTGGCCATTTCCGTTGGTTATAATTGTAATTTTACCCCTAGACCAGGGCAAGTAGACAGCAGAGTGTCCCTAGTCTTTGTTATTGAGAGGAAGAGATGATGTTTGAGGGTTTTGCTGAGAGGGACCTATTATTTTCTGTAGTTTTTTATTTCTCCTCATGATTTTTCATTAGCTTGACAAAATGAGCCAGCAAGGAATTTATGTATTCTGTCCCATTTTCTCAAATCCTTGCCTTTTTTTATCAAATTTTCCCATGTTTCCTTCCTGCGGTTTCTTTGGTGTCCACTAAAGGAAGTTTTAATCATGTTGTCCAAGGACATTTTGCAGTTACCATTACTACCTCTTTTTACATGAAGAGCTAAACCCACGCTGAGGACAGTTTCCCCTTTTCTGTTTCCTTTTAGCTTCATTTTAAATGGAGGCTGTGGGTCATTTACGACCATATTTCTGAAAATTGCAGTCTGTAATGTCTGCAGTATGTGGACCTTTTATCAGATCCACAGGACTGGGATTTCCTTGAATTCTTTCTAACCTTCATTACCTTGTCCGTTTTCCTTGTCTATACCTGCTGAAGCTGAATTTGCAGCTCTTCCCATTGTTGCTGTGCTTGATTCACAGGTTCCATAATTACTCTTGCTGACTTAACTTGAAAAGTAGCTACTTGAAAGTCAGTGGTTCTGTTTGATCAGATACATTCCCAGATGCCAATAGCAGCAATTTTCCCAGGATTCACATTATTGTACAATCTCATAGCGTTTTAAGTTGAATAACCTGCTAGCCAATTCTCCAGTCATTGCTCAGATAACTGCTCTGAGACATCTACCTACTAAATTTCTTTCCTGCAGAGTAGCTGATAGTTGTACTCCATTCTGAGCCTGTGCAATATTTACTAGTCAAGGAAAGACAATCCTTTAGTCCCAAAAGCCCAGTTTTAAAAGTTTCTGAATTCAGTAGCCTCAAGTTTTAAGCAAACACTCTTGCTTGCTCTGCCGCAGGTCAGCTTCTATTGTTACAATAATCTTCCATGTTTTAGGAGCAGCACAACCCAAGCAGGAGTCAACAGCGGGCTACATTCTTCTTTTATCACTCCTTCGGTTTTAACTGCATAACTGGATCATAAAAGCCTATTTTCTTGTCACTTTATCTGAATTTTCAGTATAGTTGTGGTCTGAGTTTCCCTTATATCCTTGTGTGTATAGTTGACAGTTGTGTTCTGGGTGAGTTTATTGAAGTGAAAGGGCTTTCTGAGTGTGCAGAAATCCATCTGTACAGTACAGCTTTCAGGGTGTGTCTTCAAGTTAGTAAATTATTCACTGCAGAAACTATAAGGTAAGCCTAGCAATCAGTAACTGAGAATCCAGTTTTAAACACCATTAGACTAGTATTATACACCCAGATCCAAAGAGGGACAAAAGCCTGAATGTTTTTATTATCAGCTAGATCAAAATTGATGCACAACAAAGGTAATGTTTTGGTAACATTTGCCGTTATTTCCACTCATATTTTGCTGATATAGAAGATATACATATGTATTTCTCCTTTTCTGTTGTTCACCTCTCTTCTTCCATGTATTCTTCTAAATATATATGAAGAAGAAGGGGATTTTCAGAGGTGAACAATGTAATTATTATTTTCCTCTATTTCCTATCATGGTTTAACACTAGCATATGTATGAGTCATCTGATATGGCATGACAATCAATTCCTTATCTGTATCCATGTGGTCTGTTGTGAGGAGATCAATTTACTTAGTTTACCATTATAAGAATAGCCACTACTATGAGTATTGTGGTAGCACAAAGAATGTTTTGATGAGTACCATGGTGGTGGCACATAAAAAGAAACAAAATAACTTTTACTGTTCTTGAGGTTAAAATGTTTATGGGGAACATCTTACTATGAAATCTTGAGGTAAGCATAATTCTGCCTGCCTGACTTCACCTTCTTGTGAAAGAGAAGAAATTGTCAATTCTGCTGATGGATTTAATGGAACAAGGTGAACTCTGTAACAAATTAAGTGTGATAACACAATCCAAACCCCTGTGCATGAAAAGACCATGCACGTGATGAGTTAGACTTAGCTTCATTTCTAGCCCTTAAGGAAACATGTACACATGCTTTCTCTGGGAGACCTACCACTCTTGAATGGTTCAGTTTACTCAAAATATGAATATAGGTGGAAATCTATTAGTAAAGTACGTGGTAAGTCTGTCCTGTGGAACAATGCACCACACCAGTATTCAGAAAGAGATTTTGTCACATATGTATTTGTAACAAAATGAAGTCAGTAATTATTTGTAAATTATTTCTGTAATTTTTGTTCATGTAAACATACCATTTCATATACACATTATATTATCCAACTGGAGCGTGAGAAATTCTTCTGGTCCTGTCTCATACAGCAATAAGCATCTTTCTTTGCTAATGTGTTGCCAAGGTGTTCCATAAATAACCTAGGCAGATACGTTCTCCTCTCTCATGTGCACCATACCATGGAACCAGTTTCATTATAGGACTTGGCCTGGTTCTGGTCACACCTGCTTATAACTTCCAGCTCAGTGGATATCTTCATGAACTGATTGTCAGCTATGTGTGATCACTGCAGAAATCATCTGTCTTCTTTAGGATATGGGATAACTTAGTGATATGTCTGTCCTCAGACACCACAAAAAATCCTATGTCTTCTGAAAATGGCTCATGACATGGAGTCACTGCCAGGTCTTTTCCTCTATTGTTTAGATAAAAGGCTTTGTTTGCATGCCAAGTCCCATAGATATTCACCAGAGGTAGTTTAAAAAAGATCAACTTTCTAAATTTAGTTCTGCTTCATAGTACTGAGTATTCAAAGAACCCCAGAGGATGCTCCCATTGGCGAATCTCTGTAGCATTTAATAAGCATACCTTGCCCACAGGGAATCGTTGGATCCCTAGGATATTGACATTAGGTTCTCTAATTTCTACTGGAACAGCTTTCCTTGTGTACCAGGTGTGGACAATGAATACAAGAAGAGTAGACTTCTTACAGCAGGAGGTATCTCAGTTTGACTAGGTGCTCAAGTGAGATGCTGAGAGTTGCTTCCTTTAACATTTTCTGTGCTAACAAACTCATTTCCTCTCAGTGAATGGTGATATGGAAATGGGACTGCTCTGAACACCTTATTCAGTCAGGGTGAGCTGTTAATCATTCATGATTTATTGTGGACTATAAAAAGAAATAAAGGAATTACATTTAGTATTATGGCACTCACACAGGGTCATGTATCATTGCATGCAAGCAGAATGTAAATTGTACAGAGGTCGTGACACAGGACTGAGTCAGAAAGGAGGATGTCTAGAGTGCAAAGGGTGAGGAAGCTGGAACATGAGCAGAGATCACTTTGTTCCTTCAATTATCATTGAGTGGTGCTGGAACACTGTCCAAAGCCTTGTCGTTCAAGGGTCCCGATGAGTATCAACTTTTTGGGGAGCTACCTGACAGTCCTTCTGGCTCTGACCTACAGCCTTTATCTCCCATTCTGTCTGGGAAGTAGGAAATCATGTTGTGATTTCACTGTCCACACAGGGAAGGGGAGGAACGTTGAGGAAGACCTCTGAGGCTTGCTGGTTAGTTAAATATCTTCTATGGGTGCTTTCTGCAGTTTTTTGGCAGGAAGGTCTCAATTTACTGATATTACTCATACGAGTTTGACCATGATTCTCACTTCCTAAATTTCATTGATTGCATTACTGTTTAGTATGTTGTCACTTTTACACAAAGTTTATACTTAGAAATCAGTGAGAAATAAACAAGAAAAACTCTATGAAATCTGGATTTGCAAGCAAAGGTCTAATAAATTCAAGTTCCAGTGGGAAGTGTATGGGAAAAGGTTTTTCTTCCCTTAACAACGATAATGTCTGGGCATAGAGCAATAAACTTGGTTGCAATCAAAATACATTTGAATGATCTTATAATGAATTTATGGAAATTAAGATTAAAGATCCTTAATGGAATTAGGGAAATGGGGGGTTAAGAGAAGATGCAGATAGATTAATGAGACATTAGAGCATCTAGTCTGAGTCACTGGAATGGCTGCAGGTAATTGCCTTTCCAGTAACTGTAGCCACAATGTAGCTGGCCACAAAATAGTAAAATCTGATTTTTGAATTGCTGAAGTCCTGCATGGTGAGAGAGTTATTTACTCCAGTCTCTTTAGAAGTGTTTCTTGCAAAACGATCACATGCAGACATATCTTGGTATCATAACTGGAATCTTCCTCGTGAGATTTCCTGGATTATTGTCAGGGATCATTGGTGTTCACATGTAAGGCAGAGGTGGCACGTGGCAGATGTTTGTGGAAGCAGAAATGATATGAGGGAGCAATACCCCTATTGTCTGTGGTTATGGCTATCTGAAAGGTTTGGAGCTTGTGAACATGTGTCTGCACTGTATCCAATTGCCTGTAGAAACACATTTACCTTAAAGTGCACAATCATTTGTTTTACAGTAAACATCAAAAACGAACAGGGCAATTTGGCTGTGGTGAAAGACTAACATGCAGAGCATGGTCACAGTGCCATAATCAATGTCTTATGAGATGAACTGAAAGAAGTAATTCTTTTTGGTCATTTCACCGCAGTAACAAAGTCCAATGTGTAAGATTAAATAAAATAATTAAGTGTACTTCCACACTGCTACAGAAAATGGAAGTCAAATTACTTACAGAAAATAAAAATATTTGCCTATTATTGAAATAACCCCCCGTTTGGGGCTACTTTACTAAAAAACCCAAAGCTGTGAAGCATTTTGGGTCCAGAGGATAGTAATGTCTATCGCACCAATTCTGCCTAGAAGGGTTATAGGAACTTGGTTTTCTGCTGGGGTTTTTTCAGTTTGTTTGTTTGTTTGTTTGTGATTTTTTTGTTTTTGTTTGGGGTTTTGTTGGGTTTTTTTGTCAAGAGAGGACAGACAACACTTGCGAAAGCAGCATTAAAATTTTGAAAGAACTGCAAAGTGAAGTGGAAGAAGTCCTTCCTATTTGTTGCGGATAGGGAATGACAATTATCTCAAGGACAATTCCTCTTAGGACAAACCAAAAAACCTCCAAGAAGTTCAGATAGTCTTAAATTCTCCATCTTTGCTTTTGGAAACTAATTATGGAGGTACAGAATTCAAACACCTGTCAAGAACGTAATCTGTAATAATTGATGTGATCTGAAGGAAGGGAGGTGGACAGGATGGCATTTTAGCATTATATGTCTTCTGCATCTAATGAACTGTAGGTGTAGAAATAAATAAAAATTTGGAACCAGTATAACTAGGAAGAAGCTGAATGAGAGGTTTTTAATTCTCGTAATTTCTTGTGTAATCTAGACATTTCACAAATAGTATGGAATAAAATGCAAGTATTTATAAAATGTGACTTTGAATAGTATTGTACAAGGGAATAAGTCAATAGCTTTTATTTCTGTATAGAATATAATATTAATGCTGTTATATATTTTGTGTGTAGTGACTTGAGTTTGTAAACTCCTTTCCTTCCTTCTCAGGCATTCAGCTGTCTGTGATCCAAGACACAGCGGGGTAACCATCTTTCAGACTTTGGAGGAAACTGCTTAATTTGGACCAAGAACTGCAAAGTTGATAAAATGGGCTTCTGCAAGGTAAGAAAGGTTGCAGACAGAGTAAGACTCTTAAAATGGAGTTAAGCAGCAGTTTACGGATTCAAAAGAAAGAAACATCATCATGAAAATAAATAAAATCCTAAGGGAAAAGGAGGGATTTGGAAGACAGCAATTCAGTCCCAATGAGGTTCCATTCCAGGGGCAGTAGAAAACAGCTCTACCCCACCTCACTGAGGACCTCTTGGCCAACAAAGACTTTTCCTGTTTCTTGATTCAGGGCACTAAGCAGAGCAACACTCACTTTAGTATATCATTAATTCAAGTTATCAAAAAATGGTAATGTACAGTACCTAATCAGTAACTGCTGAATACTTTTAAGCTGTGTGTATTCAGTTTACAAAGGGCTTTTTGTGCATGGCAAAAGGTGGCTGTCCAATCAAAGGCACTCAGGGAGGGAAGGATTACTCATAGTGTTACAATGTTACCAGGCATATACTTGCCTAGAAAAGTTACATGGACAAAAATTGGACATGTCATAGTAATATGTTTTATTCACATTTAGGTGGGTAAAATGTTTTCCACCCGCACAAAAAATAATTTTGTTTATTTTTCCCCATCAGTTTTCATTTGTGAAATAAAGTCCTGAACATTTATAAAGCCCTAATGTTCTGTACTATATTTCTTTAAATGCATTTTTCTCTTATACCTATAGTAATTATATAACTTCAAATCAACTATTCAGCAAGTAATGATTATGTTTTCAGAAACAAGACTGAGTTTGTAAAGTTGAAAACTGGCACATTAGTAATAGGACTCTAGTGACATTGCTTTAGTTTGTGGTAGTCCTCCTTATGAGAATAAACAATTAACTCCAAATCAAGTCACAGACAATAAGAGTGGAGTCTTGTAATTTTAAAACATGCTTTTCAGAATAGACTTTCTTTTTAAACACGGACAGAAGCTTGATGCTTACATTAACTTGATTTGTTCTTGTGCTTTGTCCAGGAAAAATACAATGTCCAGCAACTACAATAGGCATTGTCTTGTAGCTGAGCATACAGCATAGTTAAAGGAACACAAAATTGTCTGTTTCTTACAGTATAATAATTCCCTTCATATAGGACAATTCTCATTGTTAGAATGGTAACCAGGTTGGAAAATTCCTTTATAGACTATTATTCTTTTCCACCCCTGACTAACAGGAAAGAGGCTGCTAAACCAAAACAGGAGTTCTCCAAGTACCATAAAGCAGAGCTTCTTCACAGGTGTTCTGATCTATGCTAGGGTTGAATGTCTTCGAGGAATCATTACAGAATTCCTGCAATTCTTTCCAGCATTTTGCCTACCTGGCACTTATTGGAAAATCCAACTCACCATCTTTAAAGTGAATAGAAGAAAAAAGTAGTTTATGTGATTTTCTTGGGCCACAATATATGCAGACATTGAAGTATTTGCTTCAGTTTCTTGTCTTTTTTGCTATTTTTATTGATAAGCATATAAAAAAAGGTTAGTTTTTCTTGATATTATTTAGAAAATTTTGAAGGCATCATGCCGTCATTTCAAAACGTTTTATCTCTGATATCAAAGTTAGATTAAAGTTTCTGTGTCAATAGTTCCAATATCATGTGTTAATTTGTGATGTGCTGGCCAGCATCAGATAAAAAAATGCATAGATATGTGTGATTTGTGAGATGAGATTCTCTCAACACAAATTATTTTTTAGATGCGTAAGTAGTTGAAACTTCACCCCAAAACATGACAGCCCTATTTTTCAAATGCCTTTTCCTGCAGTTTTAGAAACTGTCTCAGGATCAGTTTGTTCATAAAATATTAAGACATTTTGACACAAGAAGTGGGGTGGATAAGTAAATTTAGATCACTAAATACATAGAAACAATCAGAAATAATTAGTAGTGAGTACAGTACAGGATGATCCATACATACCTAAGTTAACTGCAGTCCAAAAATTATGTTATGATAATGCAAAATACAACTTAAGTAACAGAGTTATACTGAAAAATCTGGCGAATGATCTGTAAGAACAATGACTCAAAGAAGGATTTAAGGTTTAGTTTATTGTACCAATACAATCTCTCATTGTACTGGAGGGCCCAAGAGAGATTATTCAAACCATGCATTTATAACATAGAAGAGAAGGGAATTAACTGTGCTTCAGTCTACAGAATTAATGTTGACAGAATATTTCAAGGGACATATGGTTATCTTTCAAACATTAAGAAGTATTTATGCTTAAAATTCTAAAAAAGATGTGTGAATATGATGCAAGAACAATAAAACTATGTCAGGCAAAGGGAAATTGGCTGCTATCTTAATAAAGAGGGGATTGAGCAAACCTTATCAATATGTATAAGTATTTTCACATAGAAAGTATATCTGATGATACAGAGCTTCACAGAAATAATAATATCCAAGAGGTATTGTTCTATCTTCAACTAAACAATGTCTGTGAAGGGAAATGGAGCATAGAAGCAGTTAGCCAACAGATGTAACAAACTTATGACCACTTGCAATTTTTAATGTAAAATTAGAAGTTTTTCTCTTGTACAGGCTTTGCTTTAGACCAGGCAAACTTACCTGATCTGATGAGTCACTTTACAGAATTTTCAACCAGCTAAAATCTCTTAAAACATTTACCCCATTACTCAGTAGAGGGAGCTCTATTATTATCATCTTCATACAATCCCACTGATCCACTGTTGGATAGAGCTGAGATGGACATGTGGCAGAGCTTCAGACCGTCCAGGTGGATGAAACTTATCAGCCATTTTTTACTTCCTTCTGCAGCAAGGGATTTGAATTGTCCAACAATTCCCATATCACCAGATCTCTGCTTCTTCTAATCACAGTATAACAAACTGGTTTGGGAAGGAATTTTGATTTGTTTATGAGCCTTAAATAGCTCAAAGATCATAGATTGGCCATCTCTGTTTAAATCCCTTTACTGTGAGAAATTCTGTGACTCGTAAGTAGAAGCAGAAAAAATGTTTTCTTTCTTTATGAACTTTTGAATAATCAGGACACTGCTTTCAAGACGTCTTTACTTAGCATCTAGTCAATGTCTTCTTGATACAGACAATATCTATACAAAATTTCATGCTTCAAGTCTTCATCCTATAGAACTAAAAATTCCCCCTTGATGACATCAAAGATTGTCAAAAACCAAGGGTAAACTGTTGATTAAACCAAATAACTGATCTGAGGGAAAAAATGAATTTTTCAAACACTGGATTTATGAATCCTACTAATGTATTTAGGGCAAAACCAGCCACCAGACTTTGGATGAGAATGTATTTGTGCTCAGATTAAATTGACTGGCACCTACATTGTTTCTAGGTGTTTTTGTACGTCTTTGGTTGTGAATCAGCTGCTATGTTCACCTACACATTTTTTATATACTCGGGTAATGTGCAGTGGTGATACCTCAGATTCTTCTGTTGTTGGTTTATTTTACAGATATAATCTCTTCAGGCTGAAATTATATATTCTCATCCAAATTATCGGTTTTAAACAAGATGTAAGAGATTAGAATAAAGATTTAGTGATCTTCTCTGATTTCAAATTCTCTGCAGTTGTGGAGTTATGTGACTGAACAAAGTACAAAGGCTATAGGGAAATTACAGAATATTGTATCTTGCTAAGTAGATGTAAAATACTGTGCTTTCCCAATTTTTCCTCTTTTTAATATCAGTTTAGTTGCTTCAGCTCCTAGTGTTATAAAACCAGGTGTCTTTCATTTTCTTTGCATTACTGTATACAGACAATAGAAACTCTGGTAAAAATTGCTCATCTGTTTTATTTCTATTTCCGTTTCTTATCATGGTTGCACTGCAATAGCATCGAGACATCACAATGAGATAACAGAACATTCTGACAGGTCTCGTAGTTCTGCCTATTTTCCCTTTAAGATGAAACAGTTGTGAAAGAACTGCATATACCATTCCTTTTTTTTTATTATTGATTGATTTTTCTTTAAAGTTTCTAATTTTAGTTTTTTTGGTCCCCACTGAAATAATTGGACCATTCCATTAAGATCAAGTCCAGGAAAGCATTTAGGCACACAAATTAAAACCCACTGTTCCCATTAACTGCTGTGGATAGACTTCTGTACAAATATATCACAATGACTTTTCATAAACAGGTAATACTTATACTTATTAATCCTTGATATTCTGCTTGACTGGACATGCTGAACTACCATTTCTAAAGTAATCCTCAATCTGATAAAACTATCTCTATTCCAAAACATTATAAAAATACTGTTTCACCAACGTTTTGAGATTACAGGCGTGCATGACAAAAAGGAACCAAAATAATTTCTTCTGGGTATTTATCAGATTATGTAAGTTTGGTGTGAGTAAAGTGATAGGAGACCTACAGAGAAATTTGTATAAACCTACTTGTCTTCTAGGACAAGTATTTTTATTTAATATTTCATAAATTTTAGTCTTTTAAAATGTTGAATATGTCTATTTTAATGCATACATTGAAATAAGTATAAGGAAGTTCAATAAATGTTTAAAATATTTTTTATTTCCTTGAAGTAGTGCCTATAGATACTGATAAAAACAATATGTTCCACAATAAAACAAATTACCCATTTAAAACAGTTTAGAATATGAACATACATTCAAAAATCAGGAGAATACTAATTAGGTAAATTTCTGCTGACTAGAGCTATTTCCAAAACATTTCTAAACTGAGTCTGAAACTCATCTTGCTGTTCTGCAGTTAGTCAAATGAGAAACTATATGCACTATAGTAAAATCCTGTTTTCTTTCATGCTAGATGGGTAATGATTTCCTGGATTAGACTTAGAAGATGAGAAAGGAAGCAAAAGATTAAAACAATGCCCTGGTGTTACCTGGTTTCATTGTCACTGTGTATTCAAGAATGGATTCAGCCTTAAGTGCAACAGTTACTTCGAGCATTCAGCAACATCTCTAATAAGGTAAAGAGGAATTCCTTTGAGTTTTAAGGGCCGTAGTTAAAACAACAGTACCTGTAACAGGGAACTTTTCTGGTGGAAGAATAAAGTATTCAGGCTTGTTTTCCCAGATGACAATAAAATATGCATGTGTTCAAGGACTAGTATTATTCCCTTTAGGAAAAGGGCGGTACAGTCCAAAGTGCATACACTGTATTATCCAAAATAGGCGAGGCAATTGGAGTAGGAAAAAATCCAAGAGAAAGCAATTTGCTATCTCTGTCTTACATAAGAGAAGCAAAGTCCAATCATGCTGCATGTCCCTAACCATATTAATTCTGCTCATGTTAGAATAGTTTTTCAGAGGACTAGACACAAACCAGCAACAACCTTTCACGGTATGTCAGTAGTTTGTTTTTTTTTTTTTTAAATCAGAGATATTTTATAAATTCACTGATAACTAAAATAGGTACAAATCCAATTAACTGCATATTCTTTTAAATAAATATTTCATTTCTCATTTATTTTGTTCATCTGTGCTGAATTGCAGAAAATATTATTCTTATGTTGTTCAAATGAAATTAAATGAATGACTTAGAGTTATCAAATGGATACAAACACAGAATATAGATGTTTGTAAGGAAACTCCAAACTTCTGGAATTTTTTCAATATGCTTATGCTTTTTCAATATGCTTTTGCTTGTGCATTATGAGTATTAACTTGCAATACATGATATTAATAACTTTACTGATTGCAATCAGTATCCACATTTTTCTTTCAAACAAATGGTTGTTGAGATTACTGTCCTTGGCTTAAGATTGTGTATTTCTCAGTCAAATATTATTTTACAGGAAGCTATCTTCAATAGATTTAAAATGCATTCTGAAGATGAAAAGAAGTATACTGCAGATGGAAATAGTCATGAGATCGCTGCATCCAGCCAGGGTCATGAATCTGAAGACAAACAGTAAATATTCTTAAATATTGTAAACATTCTGTATTGAAGCTTATTAGACTCCATTACTTTGGTTTATATTTTATTGAATTTCATATTTTAAATATTATTTTGCCTTATTTTGTTAGGAAAACCTAGTAAGGGAAAACTTTGTAAGAGTAAGAGTAGCATTGATTGGCATGTTTATTTCATGCAAAAGGACAATTTATTTTTTCCTTTAAGGGACTAAGTGTCCAGGGTATTGACTAGAGCTTATTGAAACACAGTTCTAAAATATGCCAGAAATTATGTTGGAATGGAAATCTTGGATACATTTATGTCATCTGCTAAAAATTATCTTAATATTTTTAGCGTACAAGTGAATCAACATTTTACATACCTTGAACATTTTATGTATATTCCCCATCCACTATGTACAAAAGTTTTCCTCTCTTCTATTTTGAAAGCTATACAGTGCTTCTGTTCACAACTTCCCTGACCAGATAGTGGAGCCACCCACCCCATTGGTGTTGTTTCATCCTTGAAGGGATGAACTGGGAAGAACATGATTTAAATTTACAGAAGTTGGGAGGTGACGCTACTTATATTGCTGAAGATTTAAATACAAACATCTCAAGAATGCTCAATAAATCATGTTAATTTTGCACAGTTGTTTGCTGTAAAATTATTTCCTAATTTTAATATAATTGAAATTAATTAGTATGTTGACTTAGTATTTCTGTGAAATGTGGTCCACTTTTAAATTCACTAAAACCACCACACCTTTTTTTAGCAAGGGAAAGAAGAAGCAGAAGAAAGGGGAAAAACCTAAGATGGTCAGCCCATTTACACTGGTAAGGTTTATTCTCTCTGTACGTGTGTATGTATATGTACACACAGGCACATTTCAAAGTGTAATAAAAAATGGCTACAATTATGTTAGTGTCCTGCATATATGATGCTGTCTCTACCAAATACTTTGATGCTACAGAATATTGGCTATAGTATAGAAAACAAACAGTTATTTTTGTGGATGTAGTTATACTAAAGAAGCTGTCTTATTACTGGTACGGATTCTTAGGAGTCTTCCCTTAGTAATTTATCGTGTTAAACATATCCATACCACATATTTGTTTGTGAAAGATAGGAATTTCCGTGTTCAGTCATTTCTTCTTACACAATGAAAAGGGTGACCATATACCTGCAATTATGTGTGGTCTTGTCCTCTAAATTACCAGAGTCAGGTACTAATCACACTAATTATCCCCATCAGTCATTATTCAATCACCTGAGTCAGCAGAACAGGGCAATTCCATGGCACTGATGAAAATTAAAATAAAAACTGTATACTAAAAGGGCCCAGATTCTTTAAAATTTTCTGTACATTTCTTAAAATACAATCTTTTTCTATTTAATCAAGTAAATCCTAGGTCTTCTTTTAGTAATACTGAAATATTTTATATTTTGTAGCTTTATTGTGTGTAATACACAGCAATGATACTGCAAATAACAGACATAAAACTAATAGTCTGTGATGCTGGCCAATGCCCAAATTCTTTGCTTTGCTATATCTGTTTGCACTTGTACAATTACATCATACAACTATAATTTGCATCAGTAAACTTAGTATTTTACAGTACAGAATAATAGATGAGCTCAAACTTTATTAAGTTCAATGGCAAGAGGATTTAGGATTTCAATACATTTTTAAAACTGGTACATTAGGAACAGTTTTTCTGACTGCATAATAATGAATTTACAGTAAAAGCAATTATGGTCTTAATTATCATAATGCTATTAAAACTTCTTATAATTTTTACTTTAAATGGCAAAGATAAAATGGGTAAATTTCTCATGCCTTGTTTTCCTATGGCCTTTCTTACCCAGGTGCAGATATCAATGCATTAAAATGGCACATCTCTCTGGTTTTGAGAGTTTATAGTATAAAAGTGCTTATATAGAAAGGATTTATTCCTTTACATTTAAATTGTTTTGTAAACTGTATTTCTAAAGAGATAAAGTTGTAGGTTTGCGACAGCAGGTGTACAATTGATAGCTTTTTCTTTACTTTCTGTGGATGCTGAAAAGCTCTTAGCAGAGAGATCTCCCAGCTTTCTGCAGTATTCTGTGAGAACCTTGTCTTTCTCACACAAGCCATGAGAAACAGTGAGACGGTTTTGAAAACAAGTTCTCTATCTTAGCACCTGCAGTTTGTTTTCCAAGTTTGTTATGGCTATTCAGGAAAATGTTTTTGAAATGGGTGTTGTAGGGTTTCACCAATCATGTCCGAGAGGTGGATGGTCAGGGACCAATGGCCCTATGCCACTCAAGCAAACTAAGAGATATAAACCAGTCTGTAAAATAACTAAATAATTGCATTTCTTCCTGGATCAAGTCTGTGTTGTTTGTCCATCATCCCCGAGACAAAAGCGACACTTTCTTGACTTTGTAGACATAGCATTGAGTTAGCATTCTAATACAACAGTTAGAATGAATTTCTCTTCTCACTCACAGTTTCGATACTCCAGCTGGTCAGATAAATTATTAATGATACTAGGCACTCTGCTGGCGGTAGCCCATGGAAGCAGTCTCCCTTTTGCGATGATAATTTTTGGTGATATGACTGACAGCTTTGTTGCTTCTGGAGACACAAATTTTACAGGTAAGAACATATCTGCTATGACAAGAACAATGGCTCATACTTAAAAAAGAGACAGGAAGATTCACACGTCTTGACAGGAGATACTGATGTCAGAAACCACAATGCTGTAATATGATGCAAATTAGTAGCTCATGTTCACTGTAATAGAGATACACTATGATTGGGGTGACATTGTATTGGGAGTCTCCTATAGGCTGCCTGACCAGGAAGACCAAGCAGAGGAGGTCCTCTACAGACAGACTGGAGCAGCCTTTTATTCACAAGCCCTGTCCTCATGGGGATCTGCAACCATGCCAATAACTGCTGCAGGAACAACACCAACCACCATACGCAATCTGGGAGGTTCCTGGATTGTGCTGATGATAACTTCTCGAAGTAATAGAGGAGCCAGCGAGGAGAGGTGCTGTGCTGGACCTTGTTCTTGTTAAAATGGAGGGACTGGTGGGGAATGTGAGTCCTTAAGGGCAGCCTGGGCTGCAGTCACCATGAAATGGTGGCGTTTCAGGGCAGCAAGGAGGGAGGACAGCAAGCTTACTATCTAGAACTTCAGTAGAGCAGACTTGAGCCTCTTCAAGGACCTGCTTGGTAGAGTACCACGGGATAAAGCCTTGGAGGGAAGAGGGGCCCAAGAAAGCTGGTTGATATTCAAGGATGACCTCCTCCAAGCTCAGGAACGATGCATTCCAATAAAGAAGAAGTCAGGCAGAAACACCAGGAGGCCTGCATGGATGAACAAGGACAAACTCAAACACAAAAAAGCAAGCCTGGGGAGATTGGAAGCAAGGAAAGGTATCTTGGGAGGAATACAGAGTACCTGTCCAAGGAGTCATGGATCAGGTTAGGAAAGCTGAAGCCCCGATAGAATTAAATCTCACCAGGGATGTCAAGGGCAACAAGAAAAGCTTCTATAGGTAGGTCAGTGATCAAAGGAAGATGAGAGAAAATGTGGGCCCTCTCCAGAAGGAAATGGGAGATTTGGTTACTTGAGATACGGAAAAGGCTGAGGTACTCAATGACTTTTTTACCTGAGTCTTCACTGGCAAATGTTCCAGGCATGCTGCCCAAATCAAAGAAGGGAAAGGCAGGGTCTGGGAGAATGAAGAACTGCCTGCTGTAGGAGAAGGTCAGGTTTGAGAACACCTAAGGCATGTGGAGGTGTACGAGTCCATGAGACCTGATGAGGTGCATCTGTGGGGCCTGAGGGAACTGGAGAAGGAAGTTGCTAAGCCATTATCCATCATATGTGAGATGTCATGGCAGTCCAGTGAAGTTCCCACTGACTGAAAAAGGGTGAAACATAACTCTCATTTTTAAAAAGGGAAAAAGGAAGACCCAGGGAACTACAGTCCAGTCAGTCTCACCTCTATGCCCAGCAACATCATGCAGCAGATCCTCCTGGAAACTATGCTAATCCACATGGAATATAAGGAGATGACTGATGATAACTGACATGACTTTATTAAGGGCAAATAATGCCTGACAAATTTGATGGCCTTTTACAACATGGTTACAGATTTGGTGCATAAGGGAAGAGCTGGGACATTATCTACCTGGACTATCTGCAAAGCATTTCACACTGTCCCAATTGACATCTTTTTCACTAAATTGGAGAGACATGGGTTTGATGGATGGACCACTTGGTGGATAAGAAATTGGCTGGAGGGTCCCACTCAAAGAGTTGTCCAAGTGGAGACCAGTAATGAGTGGGTTCCTCAGGGGTCAGTATTGGGACTGACGTTGTTTAACAGCTTTGTCAATGACATGGACAGTGGGATCAAGTGCACCCTCAGCAAGTTTGCCAGTGACACTGAGCTGTGCAGTGCAGTTAACATGCTTGAGGGAAGGGATGCATCTGGAGGGCCCTTGACAGGTGGGAGAGGCGGGCCTGTGGGAACATCATGAAGTTCAACAAGGCCAAGTGCAAGGTCCTTGCATGTGGGTTGGGGCAATCCCAAGCACAAATACAGGCTGGGAGAAAAATGTTTCTAAAGCAGGCCTGAAGAGAATGATTAGAAGGTGTTTGTTGACAAGAAGCTCAACATGAGCCAACACTGTAGGCTTGCAGCCCAGGAAATTATATCATGAGCTGCATCAAAACAATTGTGACCAGCATGTGGAGGGAGGTGATTCTACCCTATGTCTTTCTGGAGTGCTGCATCCAGCTCTGAGACCCCCAAAATAAGAAAGATACCTGTTGGAGTAAGTCCAGAGGATGGCCATGAACATGATCAGAGGGCTGAAGCACCTCCCTTATGAGGACAGGCTGAGCAAGTTGGGGCTGTTCAGCCTGGAGAATATTCCTGGGACACCTTACAGCAGCATTCTAGTACCTGAAATGGGGCCATGGGAGAGCTGGAGAGTGACTTCTTATGACAGCCTGTAGTAATTGGATAAGGGGTAATGACTTTAAACTGAAAGAAGGACTATTTAGATGAGATATAAGGTAGAAATTCCTTCTTATGAGGGTGATGAGAAACTGGAACAGGTTGCCCAGAGATGTTGTGGATGCCTGATCCCTGGAAGTGTTCAAAGCCAGCTTGGATGGGGCCCTGAGCAACGTGGTCCAGTGTTACAGTCCCTGTTCATGGTAGGGGGGTTAGAACTAGAGGGACCCCTCAACATCCCTTCCAACCCAAACCATTCTGTTCTTCTATGTGTGTATGCTCAGGAAGACTTTTTAATCTCAAATTACAGTGACGTGGTTTTGTAGTCACTGGAGTTATGAATGATCCTGTATTAGTAACGTTCATTCATGTGTATTAAAATTTCTTCCTTTCTTTCAAATCAACTTGATTCAAAAGGAGATGTAGCAACTCCAGATGTACTGAACACTATGCAGGAATACTATTTTGTTAAATCTTTCTCTCATAAAAGTATTTACTCTTCTCTTCCTTTCTAAGGAAACATATCATTGAATTTCACTTCGGATATGCTTGATAAACTGGAAGAAGATATGACAAGGTAATTAAAAATTGGTATTTCCTCTTCTTTTTTAATGTAGGCACACATTTCTAATCAAGCCATTCTTCTCCCGAGGATGTTTTGCACACTTTAAACAACATAAAGGCAGTAATTGAATAATATATGTAACTAAAGATTGGCTTGTGAAATTATTTGAGGCCCTGGGAAGATTTTTGAACATTCCCAGCCATTCCCAACAATTTCTGATGCTCTCACCCAACCCACCCCCATTTCAGGGGTGCTCTGTATCCCAGTGAAATCTGCATTGCCTTCCTTCTTTCTTCTCTTCTTTTGAATTTATAAAGAGTAATTGTTACGATAAAAAATTATATTGATTATCATCTGTTGATTCCCTGAGCTATGGTGATTCACTTGCAAAAAACCGTTGAATTGTCAGATAGTACCTACTTTGCTGCCAAAGTATCAAGTTCAGCTAAACCACTCTCTACAACTACCTGAAAGGAGGTTGTAGCAAGAGTAGGGTCAGTCTCTTCTCCCACCTAATAAGCAATAGGACAAAAGGAAATGGCCTCAAGTTGTGTCAGGGGAAGTTGGATGTTAGAAAAAATATCTTCATGGAAAGAGTTGTAAAACATTGGAACAGGATGCTCCAGGGAAGTGGTTGAGTGACCATCCCTGGAGGTATTTAAAAGATTCGTGGATGTGGGACTGAGTGAAATGTTTTAGTGATGGACTTGGCAGTGCGGAGTTAATGGTTGGATTCAAATATCTTCAAGGTCTCTACCAACATAAACAATTCTGTGAAATTATCTAAACTGTAGGAAATGCAGATTTAGATTATATGCTACCTTAAATCTAGCATTCTAGAGCTGGAAACAGCAGAAGACAATAGCCAGTAGATGCTACTGCTACAAAGCTCCGTAAAGAAAAGATCAAATAAGAAACATAAGCTGCTAATAGATGTGTTTTGTTAAGGGGCTTTATTAACCATTGCCCGTACACTTGGTTTATGCGGGATGTCGTGGTTTATTTATTTCTTGTACTGCTTCCGGTTCTTTTCTTCAGGTTGAACTCTGTTGCTCATTAGATATTGAAAAATGTCTGATGTGCTCTTCAAGGCAATTGCCTTTTCTGAAGAGAAGGAGGAGATAAGACATTTGCTATAGTAACTTTTGCTGTTTAATATCAAAATGCATTATAATTTCTGGTAACAGTGGACTGTAAACCTATTTAGATTCAGTAGTTAATTTTTGTAATGAAAAAAACCACAACTATTAACACCAAAAAAACCCCAAAACAAAACATAACCAAACAACTCTTTACCATAAAATAAATGAGCAAGTTAGGAGAAGGCTGTTTCTTGGAAATTAGGAACTTGAATGTAATGAGCATGAATTGACAGGGAATCTGCAATTATGCTATATAGGAGAGTTTCTTGCTCCTGCAACATTTCTATCAGTCTCTGACATGAATGCAAGTAATGCATACAAACCTTCAGTGGAATTTACTTGTTCCCAGTGATTTGAAAATAAATTTGAAGGCAGAATTGCAAACTAAATAATGTGTGCATGGGTGAAGTTACACTGTTCTTTGTTTAGTAAATATCTGATACCTAGTTGCACATTTTCAAAGTCTCATGTTCATTCTAAAAGAACTGCAAAAATAGTTGCTACAAAATTGCTACATATGAAATTGTAGAATTTGTTTTGCCCATTACTTAATTGGTAAGCGATCTCTCCCTGTCCTTATCTTGACCTACGAGCTTTTGATTATATTTTTCTCCTCCGAATCTAGCTGAGGAAGGAAAGTGATAGAGCGTCTTCAGTGGGCACCTCGAATCCAACCAGGGTCAAACCACCACAAATTAACTCTGAAAGTACAAGCATGAATAAAAAGCAGCCCTAGTTTCTCTTTAGAAACAAATGGTTTACTGAGAAATTTATCACTAGTGATGCCATGATGATTTTTTGCCTTTTTAATATACCTCTCTTATATACCTTTTTATATAGCTTTTATGTATCCCTAGTGCTTTCAGCCCACATACTTGTAATTCCTTAAGTCTGGTATTTTAGCTTTGACCAAATATTCTGTTAAGCCAGGAGACCAAACATCCTGGAGGCCTCCAGTTGGAGGCCAGAAAGCCCTATGCTATTCTGAGAAACCAAGGTCTTCCCTAGAACATATCCTGTAAACTAAGATAGGACCATCCAGGGGGGAAATTCCTTGGGGTGAGGGGTTCATTCGAGCCTCTCATTGGGGAATCTTTGATAAATATGCTAATTTGCAAGGCCTATAAATTGTATACTCGATCTATTGTTTGTGTGCATTTCGGCGTGCATTTCGGCGCATTCCACCTGGACAAAGTGGTGCACCTAAAGATCCTTAAATGAATACTGAGGTAAAAACCCCTTTTCCCCTTAACTATGTCTGGATTTTAATTTTAAGACCAGGGAAAGGCAACACTAGCAGCACAGGAATAGGTGTTCTTTTCAAAAATTTCTAGGCAAAGCCTAGTGTTTTCACTGGTGTGAAGAAGCTCTTTGCACCAATTCCTTGTTTCTCTAGGAACGCCTGCCAGCAGGACAAATAATAATAGAAACTGTTTGTAAGGACAGAGTTCTCACACAGGTGTGTTCAAATACTGAGCTATACATGTGGATTTCATTGATTTTGTTGCTCAAACAGTTTACCTAAACTCCAACTATTTCTCAAAAGAAAAAGAACTATTATTTTACAATGCAATGAGCATTTTCTCTCTGATAAGTTGCAGCAGTGAATTTACAGAATTTAACTCATCAGCATGGAATCTGGCAAAGATATGGATCCCTTTTCATAGAATTTGTCAGGAAACGAAGTCCAAGCATAAATCAATTCTTTGAGTGATGTAGCATCATAAAGTAATTGTCTAAAGTAATTACTGCTGAATTTATAATCAGAGTTCTTGGGTTTAGTTTAAGAGGCTTTTTTTTTTTGTTTGTGGAGTTTTAATGGAGCTGAATATGATTGAGGTCAATATTCGACTAACCAGCATTCTGTTAGGCATTAACCTGATTTTATTAAACAGTTTTGATTAAGTAAATTTCATAATGAGCATAGTTTCAAAGTCCCTAACTAAACTGTATGGTATTATAGCCACAAGAAAGACTGGAATAAAATTTGAGAAGTTTAATTTGTAAAGCCATTCTCTCTTTCTTACAGCAGAACATTTGCACACAGATTCCTGCAATTTGCTCCTGCCAAGTTTCATGTTAAAATTCTATAAAATCAGTATGCATAACTTAGTAGAAGAGTAAAGGTCACAAGAGTTCAGAAAAGTTCGTAGGAGTCAAGCTTTTTGCTGATTATTTACTTTTATGTTTATTCTTATTCTTGTTATGTTTATTCCTATTCTTATATAATTCTTATAATTACAGGTAATTTACATCATGAATATTTAATCACTGATTTCGGTTGTGTTTTACAAATGGAACCATTAGGTTACAGTTTTTTGGTTACATTTTGGTGTAAGTTCAAATTTAACTCATTCTGATGTCAATTCTTCATCAAATCAAAATGGATTTGATTCTTTTTAACCAGTTTAAAGCTGTGAGTGAAATTTACTTCTGGTTTGAGAAATATAATCGTTTACATACTTCTGGTTTGGATTTGACACCCTGCTCATAGCACAGGGCTGAACTAATGTAAAAGTAAAATATCAGTTATGAATAAAAGAGCCAATGAATTTTTGATCTAATGGCATTCGCTTACAGTACATGTACATATAATAATGCTGTATTCTCAAATCAAGAAATATTTCCTGCATCAATTTATTTATTTATGTATTTATATAGACAGACATGTTTATGATTTAAATGTGTGTATAATATAGATATATGTGATTTGGTCTATGTGTGTTAAAAATGGGAGTTTTTGGATGTGACACATTTAAGTGAAAAGGGTATGTATCTGAAATACAGTTCTAAAAGAATCTTATGAGAAAGTACATATTAAATTGAAAAAAAAAAGGTAATTCTGACATTCAGTGCTATTCATGGAAAACTCAGAAAGTTTTATAGCAAAGCGTAAGTTTTAGTATAAGCATATAATCCCTAATTCAGGTCAAACAGAAAAAGTAAGCATCATACCAAATTCGGACTAATTATCCAGTTTCAGAGAATCTTGCCCTTTTTTTCTTACAGATACGCATACTACTATTCTGGAATAGCAGCTGGTGTTCTTCTTGCTGCTTATATACAAACTTCATTTTGGACCTTAGCAGCAGGTCGGCAAATTAAAAAAATCAGACAAAAATTTTTTCATGCAATTATGAGACAGGAAATTGGATGGTTTGATGTAAATGATGTGGGAGAACTTAACACTCGTCTTCTAGAGTAAGTACACTATACCTTTCCCAAGGTTATTTTATCTTGTTAAACATGCAGGACTTAAAATTTTTTGGTTTTAAATGAAATTATTTCACTGTGAAACAAAGTTTTCAAATTTTCTCATGGAGAATCTCAGGGACTGAATTTCTAATACTTCTGATACGTGACTGTCACAAAGATGTCAGAAAAGCATTATGTTAAGTTCCCTTGAACTCTGAGGATGACTAAAGCCCAGCCTATGGTATTACCCCCATGAAGATAAAACAGTTCATTTTCTGGGCACACTGAGGGCTGAAAAAGGTGCTGATTTATCCCAGCAATGTGAACAGCTTTAACTGCATAACTTTGCCTACATGAAAGCCTTTATCTTTTATTTCCCAATAGCCCACAAGTACCAAACAGATCAAAAATTTGGAATTAAGAAAGTGAGAATAGTTTTGCACTACAGAAAGAATCTCAATTTTTTCAGACAAAAGCAGTTTTATTACATTTTCACAAAAATACAAAATTTTCCTTGGCCACACTACATAGTGCTTTACCTTGACAAAAACTGTTATTGGGAGAAATAATTGAATAATAAAGATTGTCTTCCACAGATACCCATGTAACAAAACTGGAAACCTTTCTTGTGCATTCTACATTTTTCTTCCTCTCTGTATGTAATTTGTTTTTCAGTGATGTCTCCAAGATTAATGAAGGAATAGGTGACAAGATTGGATTGCTTGTTCAAGCACTAACAACATTTGTGACAGGATTTATTGTTGGTCTCATAAGAGGATGGAAATTAACCCTTGTAATACTAGCAGTTAGTCCTGTCCTGGGACTTTCAGCAGCCCTCTGGGCAAAGGTAGGTTAACATACATACAGTGTCAGGTTTTATATTAATGACAGATAACGAAATTCTTAGTGAAGATAATGAAATTACAGATAATGTAATTCTTAATATTAGAATGTGTTGCTTAGAGCAGTTATAGCTTTAGATAACACTTATGTACATAAACTCTGATGAACTGTGTATCAGTATGCTCACATTCAAGGCCGGGTCAGATGGGGCTCTGAGCAGCCTGCTCTAGTGGAAGGTGTCCCTGCCCAGGGCAGAGCAGTTAGAACTAGATATCTTTAAGTTCCCTTCCAAGGTCATTTTATAATTGAATGACTGTATGTAGTTTGAACATTATAATTCCCATAGATTGGACAGACTTGTTTGATTTGAAGCTGTTTCTGCTAATATAGCATATACAGAAAAGGAAGCAAGATATATGTGTAGAACCCACACCTGTAACTGCTTAGCTACATCCATATAAGTACCTTTTCTCTTGAAAGGAATAATTGCACCTCCTGGAAAATAAGAGAATAAATTAGAAAAAAACCTTTGTCTCAGACACAGTGGTTTTTTCATAGTTGTTAACAGCTTTGCTAAGATATTCTATACAGACCTAGATGACAGAAGGACCAAATTACCAAGGGATTAGAGTGACTGTAGTTTGAAATTCTTCCGATTTTTATGGTATTTCATTTCCCTTACATTTCAAAGGTCATGAAAGCTCTGTCTTTAGTGAGTATATTGCAGAAAAGGTAGGATTAGAGACGTGTGTGTGCCATGTGTGTCTACTGGCTGCGTCTGCACGGACTGTGGCCATGTCTTCACAGACTAAGCTACAGGACCCTCTGGCTAAGGTAGCCAGAGATGAGAATGAGCTAAGGAGATCTGCCTGGGGAGAACCACACCAGCTCACTATGAGTAGTCATCTCACCTCTTGCACTGGGTGAAAAGAGAGCGGAAAATCCAGCATCTAGTTGTTTACAATGCGTAATGTGGAATTATTCGATTGAATTCACGGTATACTTAAGAATTTGGATATTGGACATTGGGCACCCATGCCTAATGATAAAAAGAAAATAACTGTGATAAAAGCCCTTATGAAGTGCTTGAACTTATTCTGGCTTTTCCCTATGTCAAAATATTTGATTCTGTATTAGGTTCTCTCTGCTTTCACTGACAAAGAACAAGCTGCATATGCAAAAGCAGGTGCTGTTGCAGAAGAAGTTCTGGCAGCAATCCGTACTGTAATAGCTTTTGGAGGACAGGAAAAAGAAATTAAAAGGTAAGAGCAATATTTTCTTTCATCAGCGGATTTTAAAAGAATCCCTTCAAATTGTTTGAAATTTTCTTGTATGTTTTCTGTTGAAAGTCTTGTGCTTTCTGCATATTTAGATAATGGGAGATTGTCTGTTAGGGACTGTTACAAGTTTTGCTACATGTAGAACGACTTATTTTTCTAGACTCAACATATTGTCTCTGTATTAAAAGGTATTCAAACTACTTCAAACATCACACAGTGAGAGCTTTAGACAAAGGAAGGCCCTGCTCTGGGAAGAGATTATGATATCCTTGGTAATCTGATTACTCAGTAGTTGCAAAGGTGCTAATAAACAACATCTCTATTTCCACTAGACTGTAAAACATAGATCTTGTGATATATTTTAACATTTTATCTTGAGTGGTTCACAATCTAAGTTCACCGACCTGCAGGTTATTTAAGGAACTTAAATGCCAGTCCCTGACATGCAGTGCCCTTTTATTTCTATATACCAGATTGACTAATGTTGAACTTTTTAGGGGTTACCTTAGAAACTCCGTGGATGACTGCCAGGGTTACCTTTGTACAGTCTTAGGGCTAGATATTTTATGTATCTAACTGCTGTACTTTGTGAACATTCTGGTTCTATTCATCCACAGAGGTTTTGGTGCTGTATGCTGTGGTACAAGTGTGAGTCTTTTTTGAACTTCTATCTTTCTTCCAGATACCATAAAAATTTAGAAGATGCTAAAAGGATTGGAATAAGAAAAGCTATTACAGCTAATATTTCTATGGGTGCTGCTTTCTTACTGATATATGCATCATATGCACTGGCATTCTGGTATGGAACTACTTTGATCTTAACTGATGATTACACTATTGGCAAAGTTCTTACAGTAAGTATTACTGAGTAAATTCTCAGTAACAGTGAGAAATAATAAAGAACAAATATAAAAGTGTGCAATGGGAACTTATTGGACTTTAATGAGAATTATGGCCCAAAACTGGCAAAGTAGCATCCCTACTTAACAAAAAGATTCTCACCATAAAAGCCTACATGTTGTTGTTCGTATAGGAAGACAAAATCTAGATGAACCCAAATAAAACATATATTATTTTCAACTGTTCCTATATATTTTCTGATTTTCATAAGATCAGACTGATATAGAAACAGTTCAATCAAAAACTGAAGTACAATACCCTTTCTAGTTGCTATTTGCTTTCAGAGGGCTGAATATATTTTCAGGATGCAGAAACAAATACTTTTTTTTTAGTTGTGATCTCAGTAGATAATTTTCTTAGTGTTTTTCTTATGTTTTGCACCATGAGAGCTTGGAATCATTTCTCATTATTTTTAGACATTGAGGGGGATAAAAATATACTTGTCACTAGGAAACATTTTACCATCTAACCAAAGGGAGAAAACCATAACACTTAAGTCATAACTTAAATTCTTCTACTGATGTGGAAACCATTCTAATTTTGTATGAAATATGAAATACCCAGGGTAAGAAGAATAATTTTGTTAACCACGATGAAACCCAGTCAGGTGACCATATGCATATATTTAAATATTTTTTAAACTACCTGTTTTGTTTATGAATCACTGAAGTTTGTGACAAATGTCTCTGATGTGTATTTTTTGCTCTTCTGAACCTTTTGTACAGGTTGGCATATAGAACCTCTCAGTGAAGTTCATGACCTTGTGTGTACTTTATTCTGTCCAAAGTATTTGCAAATTCTATTGCAAATTGACTATGTTGTCGTTCACCAAATGATGTTTTTATAACATGGGTGATGCATTATCATGTGTAAAATATGTGAATAACCCCTGTTTAAGATGATAGGTGTGATGGACTTTGCTCTTACTACTATGGCTGTTACGATCTCTGAGCAGTGTGGTTTAATTGCTTTTGTTTTGATACTAGGTGAAATGATAAACTGTGCTATTCTGAGAAAATTGTTAATTTTTTTCTTTTTCTGCTTATTTGCTTGCACTCACTCTCATTGAAGCAGAGGGATCCTTTAGTACTTTGTGATGGAGAACTTGCATTTCTGTACTTCTATTTCACTGTCACTTTGAAAGCAGAATAATAGTGTTTTGCATATCCATCGTTGTTCTGTTGGAAGATATGTAATACACTTTCTGGTCTTTGATCAAAGAATGAATTAGTACAATAAATCGTGAGACATCAAGTGCAATTCTAAATTTTTTGTCATAGATTTTACAAGTCTGAGTCATTTTTTCACTTTTTCTCAATATGTTTGCAAAATTAATGTTGTACAGTAGCTCAGTTCTCAGCTGAACCTTGAAGAGCCCTTTTTGTAATGTTTTTCTCTGTTTAAGAGAGACCTTTCCAGTTTTGCTTTAATCCTAGATTCCTTAAACTTCTGTCAACAGACATGGAACCTCCTTACCCAAAAATATCTAATGTAAATAAATAAATAAATATAATTTTATGCTTAAATAAGAATTAATATATGCCTCTGTAAACATTTCTTTCAGGTCTTTTTCTCTGTATTGATTGGAGCTTTCAGCATTGGACAGACTGCTCCAAGCATAGAGGCCTTTGCTAGTGCAAGAGGAGCTGCCTATACGATCTTTAATATAATAGACAATGTGAGTATCTTTGCCCTCACTGTTATTTCAGAACTTCTTTTGAAGATCAGAGACTCTTCTTTTTAAAGGCAAGAACTAAATTCACACAAAAGCTTAATGGAGAAATTATAAAAGTATTCTGGTAAAAGAGCATATCATCAATGTAACAAGTGAGGGAGCAAAACATTAAGCAATTTAGGTCTTTCAGAAATCTCACCTAAATTAGTTAAGAAACACATTTAACATTTCTGCAGAATAATAGTGCACTCAATTACTTCTTTATGAAAAAAATGTTGGGGTTTTTTTGTTGGGTTTTTTTGTATTTTATTTTGCATAGGAACCTCAAATTGACAGCTATTCAGAGACCGGTTACAAACCAGACCACATAAAAGGGAACTTGGAATTCCAAAATGTTTACTTCAGTTATCCATCCAGACCAGATGTTGAGGTACTGTAAATGAAACTTTATATATATTACAGTTGAACATGTGGATCATACGATATCATGGGAAAAAAATCGTTAAAAAATCACATAAATTAAGTTTTGTTGAAAATATAACAATTTCAGGTTGGTTCTCTAATGCATATAAAACTACCTTGTCATCACAATGATTTTAGCTAGATTTATTTCCACCTTAGCTAAACATGTCAAGTTTCCTGAATAATATTTTTGTCTAAAGCTTTAGTAAGTGTGGGTATGCAAAAAACCATAAATAGGTATTTCTATTAGAGTCTAAATTTGCAATCCTAACTCAAGTGTTTGTGTATAGTATTAATAATGAGATAGTGAGTTTTAAAATAATTGCAATGCAGCTCTGTTATGACTGTATCTGGACCAGTTAAAGAAAGCAGATCCAGCAAGGACTTGCTGTATATGGAATAGAGATCAGAATCTGTATTTGTCTAGACAGAGAATAAATTTCCTTTTTAAAGCACTGTCATATATTCAGAATCTTAATGCAGTGACAACAGATGACATATTAATGATTCCTGAAAATATTTCTGTGGGTAGTGTCTTTGCACTATGTAACTATTTCCTTCCTTACCTTGAAGGAAAATCACTGACCTTGGTAATTGATCTTTCTTACTTTTGATAGGCAGAAAGGAAATACACTCAGCTTTTAACCATGATTTTTACATAGCTTCCCTGTAGTTTGCATGGTGCATTAAAGAAAAAGGTGAGGCAACATAATACAGAAATATTGCATCATATTGTTTCTATATTATATTTTAGTTATGGGTAGTAGTATCATTATTATTTTGTCATATGAACTGGTTCATGAGACAGGTAACTGTGAAGTATGTTGTATAATACATTGACACTGAACCAATTGTGATGTAATTATAAGGAAAATTAGGCTGAAGTCATCAGTTATCCAAAATTTAAACCCACATGTTTATAAATTTTATTTTTACCAGATTCTGCTAGAAATATGAAGGCTATTTTATTGTAGTTTTTCAAATTTACCTTGACATTCCTAAATACTGTTATGTTTTTGACCAACCTTCTTATATGACAGATACTGAAGGGCTTGAATCTCAAGATTAATTCTGGCCAGACAGTGGCCCTGGTTGGTGGCAGTGGCTGTGGGAAAAGTACAACTGTTCAGCTCATCCAGAGATTTTATGATCCCAAGGAAGGCACGGTAAGATACCTCAAGTGAGATGAATGCTCTGCATGTCACACTTGTTGAAAGCCTAGTTCTGACCTCACTGGCCTTGTCAATGTTCCAATGACATGGTAAAGTCTCCCCTAAAATGGCACATGGCAGCATGAAGAGAGGTGTTCCTTGATCAAACACTTAGTAAACAGTTTTTGTCTGCTCTCCTTTGTTTAGGTTACCATTGATGGGCAGGATATTAAGACCTTAAACATAAGGTATCTGCGGGAGTTTATTGGTGTGGTGAATCAGGAGCCTGTGCTCTTTGCCACTACTATTGCAGAAAATATCCGTTACGGCCGTGAGGATGTCACCATGGAAGAGATTGAAAAAGCCACCAAGGAAGCGAATGCTTATGACTTCATCATGAAGCTACCCAATGTAAGCAGACCAGCTTTCCTGCTGAAATAATTTCTTCTAAACCTTCTTGTGCCAAATAGTTCCTCAGAAGGAATGCTTGTTAAGAGAGGAAGCTATCCCTGGACCTGGGAATATGCAGAGCTATGCTGGGCTTCTTCATAAATTTTGAAAATAATGTTAATTTTATATCTTCAGGCAATGATTTGTCAGTCATTTGAAGAACTACTAGAATTCCAGGAACACAAATGATTAGTCAAGTTTATCCAAGTAGGTGTTTATTCCTGTAGGGGAAGGAGAAGATGTTACTGGCATTACTGACATCTTTAGTGGAAGGACTGTGCCACTGAGTGTTTTCAATACATGTGTTTATCTTGTAGAAGTTTGAAACTGTGGTAGGAGAAAGAGGGGCACAGCTGAGTGGAGGCCAGAAGCAAAGAATAGCAATTGCCCGAGCTCTGGTTCGCAATCCTAAAATTCTTCTGCTTGATGAGGCAACATCAGCTTTGGATACTGAGAGTGAATCAGTTGTGCAGGCAGCACTGGACAAGGTCAGTAGTGTTTTAAAATGAAGCATGTAAGCAGGAACCTACTATTTACTTCTTTCCTGGACTGTTGCCGAAAATAGAGACCCATAAAAATACGAAACATAAAGTTGGATTTGGCAAATATTCTTTGTACAGAGAATTTTTGAGTTCCTTCAGGTATTACAGAGAGAAATCTTATGTCAAATTAGAAGATGGAGTCATATTTTCTGCATTATTAAGCTTAAATCAACATTTTCCTGGTGTAAATACCATCCTCTTCCATTATCTGTTTTACTGCCATTCATATTGCTGTCAGTCGCCTGTCCTTGTTGAGCTTCATGAGGTTCTCCTGGGCCCACTCCTCAGGCCTGTCCAAGACCTTCTGAATGCCATCCCTTCCCTCAAGTGGATAAACTGCGCTGCTCAGCTTGATGTCACCTGTAAACTTGCTGAGTATGCACTCAATCCCATTTATCTGTGTCAGAGATGAAGATATTAAATAGTATGGGTCCCAGTATGGACCCTTGAGGGTCATCACGGAAGACGAACTCCATCCAGGTTCCAACAGAATTCTACTGTTTGGGATCATTACTTTGATTATTTAAACTAAAATTTGCTTGATCACTTTAAAACAGCCTCATCATTAAAATGACAAGCTGCGACGTTTGAAACATTAAGTGTAATATGCTTATAAATATCCTAAAAAAGGTACTTAGTTGAAATACAATTCACATGAAATTGCAGAGAATTTTATTTTTATTGTAGTTCCCTTGAGTTAGCAATGACTTGGAACTTAAAACACTGGTTTTTTTTTTAAAGTGAGTGTAAAATATTTCTTAATGTTTCTGAGTATAAATTCTCCATGGATTTTAAGGTTTAAGTGGGCAACTGTGGGCTTAAATATAAAAAATTCTAGGGTTTGTAACATTCTAAAATTTTGTATGTTGAGATTTTTGTTTAGATAGTTGTGATCAAAATTTGATGTATTTATGTGCCACAGTGAAAGATGGTCTCTAATATTGAATTTTGATCTTTAGATTATATTTCTGATTTAAGGTACTCATTGAAATACATTTTTAATTTTTTTTTGAAAGTTATATTTTTCTGTGAACCTCTTACATGTTTCTTTTAGGTCTTACTCAACTCTGCTGTGAAGATGAACACTATTTGCATTTACTTATAAATACTCACATCAAATATTGCTATTTTCAGGCTAGGGAAGGACGCACCACGGTTGTGGTAGCTCATCGACTGTCAACAGTCCGCAATGCAGATCTGATAGCTGTGTTCAATGGTGGAGTTATCACAGAGCAAGGGAATCATGCTAAATTGCTTGAGAGAAAGGGAATCTACCACAAACTCGTTAACATGCAGGTACTTTTTCTCTAGATGTTTCCTCATTTTCTTTTTTTTTTTTTTGAGCATCCATAGTCATTATATCAGAAGTAGGAGAAATTCTGCAGCATAGTTTCTTAGCAGCAAAAAAACTCATGTGTTTGAAAGGAGAGTAGCAATTTGAGAGAGGCCACTAGTTTTGGTACAAGACTTGTTTAAACTTAGGATAGTACATTTTTAATCCTCTAAAAATTTAAACTTAAAAGATTATTTTATGTTTTCCTTTTCTGCAGTTAATGTAGAACAGATGACTACAGTAGTTCACTATTCCATTGCTTGTTCTTAGTCTGATAAAAGGTAAAATACAGTAGCTGACACTGGAGGAATACAGCATGCATATTTTAAGCTTTTTAGTTTTAATCCTTTGTACTGAATTTCTTTCTAGAGAAAAAAATGTGTAGAAATAGAAGAAAAAGAAAACTAATCCAGCTCTTCTGAGAGCAAAAATGTTTTTAACTTATATAGACAGAAAAAAAGAGATTGCAAATTATAATAAATTCAGAAATGTATTAATTATTAAATGAAGACCAAAATATTTTGAAACGTACATCCCAATGTCCCCGGTGACCATTAGGTTATAGCAGATTTTCATTGTAACCTTTGTTTGACTGCATAACCACTATGTCCATTAAAGAAACTGAAACTGCGATCTCAGTAGGTCAGACTGAAGAGGTTAACCAGACCAATTAAAATATTTCTTCATAGAATATGCGAATGCATTTGGTTACCTTAGTTTCAAAGTAACTTTGTATCTGAGCAAATGAGATTATGGTAAAAATGAGGAAATATAAAATTTAGAAAAGAAAATGTAAAAACAATGAAAAAAGAAAATAAAAAATGGAAAACAAGGAAAAAAAGATATTTTTATTGGTAGTGCAAAAAGCAGTAAAAAATAAAAAACTTCTGGATAAAAAGAAACACAACTTGAAGGCAACTTTGAATCCAGTTACTATTAAATACCCCAGGGGTGGGTAGACATTTATTTTTTCTGTCAAAGAGGCTGGCAAAAATACCACCATGGGTAAGGTTCTTTTCCAGGCTGCTCTGATTTTTTGGTCAAAATCTCTTTTTCACTCAGTTTCATGCTGAACTTGCTTATTCCATTTAAAGTCAAGAATTGTTAAGTGTGTTCTGCAGTAAAGGCAGTAATGTTTCATCACTTCATGAATGAGCTGTATATCCCACAAGAACTCATTCTAAAAGAACCCAAGAAGAGTGAAAAGGGTTTACACTCAATTTAAAACTTTTTTAGTTTAATTCATTAATAAAAGAGCAGCAGCTACTGTCAGTCCCCCATTCTCCACTTACTAAGAATTTTCATGAGAGGTGCAGAACTCATATATGAATAAAGCTCTGAAGATAGAGCTCTATTAAATATTATACAGATTTTCATATCTCCTTAAAGCACTATATATTATTTACCCTGTACCTCTTTCAACTGAAACAAAGTTACTTTTACTTTGATTACCTCATAATTTTGAAAGTTTGAAGTAATATATGATATTTAATCTTAGCAGCATGTTCTTCCCACTTTTAGGCAATAGATGCTGAAGTTCCATCATCAGAAAATGATGAGAATGCACGTAGTGCCAGAAAAAGTGAATCTGAACCAGAATTTGAAGAATCCTTAACAACAGGATTGAGAAGACAATCAACTCGGAGAAGCATGAAAAAGCCAGGAACGCAAAATAATGGTCCTGATGAGGAAAAAACTTCACCTGTAAGTATCTCTGCAGAACTGTTAGTGAACTTGATTCCTTTAAACAAAGTCTGTTAAATACATTCTCCAGCTCAAGAAAGGTATGAGGAGAAGGAGGCATTTCATAGGGATGAAGAAAACATGAGAATTTTTAAATCCTAAATAGCTTTTGACTGATAATATTCATAACTTGCTTTTTTATTCCCAACAAAAATGATAATACAAATAAACTGGTAATTTAAAAATCTATAACAAAGATGATTATTTTATTATTGAAAATAAATTTCCTTTAAAAGAAATATACTTACATGTATTTACATACCATACCAACATATTCTATACAGGTTAAACATTCATTTTTGTATAAGAAACAGAATATTTGGCCCAACATAACAACTCTTACAACAACACCTGCAAAAAAAACCCCCAAAATATTATTGTCTTCATATTTACAGCAATTACTTTGCTATTATAAATTGCTTAATGAACATTTACTTGAATTAATCAAGTCATGGATTACACGCAGCAATATGCCCAGAATGAGTAGCTCAGTCATCAGTGACCAACACCAAAGTATTCACCAACAAAAATTATATGGATAAACTAATATAAAATGACAAGAGCTGTATATATAGTGTACAGCTCTTCCTTCCTTGTGTTAGAATAATTTTTAAAATGCACGATCATTTATTCGTGTTATTAAAAACCATACATTTTTACTTCCCCTGAATAGATTCTGGGAATAAGAAATTGATTATTAATCTTTCCTTTTCTTCATATTTCTCCAAATACATTCCTGTTTGTCCTAACAGAATTGATGTTTTTAAGGCTGAAGAACTACCTCCAGCTTCATTTCTGAAAATTATGAAGTTGAACAAAACTGAATGGCCATACTTTGTAGCTGGAACCTTGTGTGCAATTATCAATGGAGCTTTACAACCTGCATTTTCAATCATATTTTCCGAAATTATAGGGGTAAGTTGGAGTAAAATATGCAAAAAAACTATAAACCCACAAAGTTTATTTCTAATAAAATTAGATTTAAAACAATCACTGCATAATGAAGCTGAAGAGTGGATGAAGCACTCTTGCAAAAATCTGGAAAATTGTATAAAATTTACAAAATCCTAAAACTCTTGCTACAACCTGAAATATGCTTGTTATACCTTAAATATTATGTAACAATGCTCAAATTTTATATGAATGCAATTGACTACCAAAAACAGTTATCGAGAAAGATGAGAGTATTTTAGATTGTTAGTTAATTTTTTTAAAACGTTGTGTCAAATTTTATTTTGTAGATTTTTTCAGAAACTGACAAGGACATCTTAAGAGAAAAGAGCAACTTATATTCACTGCTGTTTTTAGTACTTGGAATAATTTCCTTTTTTACTTTCTTTTTTCAGGTATGTTTTATTAATTTAACATCATTATAATTGTTCATCATGTTTCAGAAACCAAACCTGAAATATACTAAAAATTTGTAGCTTTATAATATATTTCTCCAACTCAAACCAGAACCTGTAGTTATGGTTCCAGATGTGTCTTGTGCTGAAACGTTTTTGACCTAGAGCTTCTTGTGTGTAAGAGGCTTTCAAACCTATTCAGACCTCTTAATTTCAGAACTTTCCCTCTTGTTCGTCAGTCAAACAGTTCTCAGCAATGAAACTCTGGATTTTCTTGCTCTTTTTCCATTGCCAACAGGCAACCCCTCCAGCTTTTACAGTCTACCACCCCCTTCTCACCCCCAAGCCTTCCTATTGAAACCTGTTAGTAATTGAAAATCTATTAATCTCCTGCCTTAGTTCTCCAATTTTTTACTTCCCTAACCCTTTCCTCATCCAAGGGAACGTCCCATATTTCTCCTATGGGAGTCCCAAAAGACTCCCAGACCCAGTTTGTCGGGTAACACTCATCACTCTGATATTCCATTCCTCCTGCTGAAATACTAATGGTTGTACCTGCTATTACAGTGCCACTTAAAAAGAAAAAAATATAGTAATCATATTAAACATTTTCATATATAGTCTGGTTTATAATTTATGAACATGTTGGTATAGTTTTATCTGTTAAATGAGCCTACAGAGTGAAATGATAACATGCACTTGGGGCAGCAGCATAAACAGTCTCTTGCAGAAATATCCTGGTTTGTTTATGGAATTGTCTGGTTGCACAAGCAAAAAAGGCCTTGATTACAGAAGACTGTGTAGCACACGGCTGTGATAGGTTTGCTCAGCTTATAAATGTTCAGATAATGTTTTAAATTTTATTGATGTGTTTAACTTCAATGAACCCAGGTTGCCTTACAAGGTCTTCAATCTAAAATTAATGGCCTAATTGCTACTTGTTTAAATCTGGCCTAGATTGATTCATGCAAATGAAGTCAAAGGGTTGATTAGTGACCTTCTCCTTCTTCCACTGGTGAAGCAGTCCTGGGAAATATTTCTATGCTCCCTATATTTTTTTCAGAAATAATATTTTAATGTCTGTACTGTGAACCTATGTGAACTTAGAATTTATGTATATTAAACCTGTTGTTACATTTGCTTTGTGCAAACAGGACTGCAATATTTTGTGCTTTGACATTGTAGAGGCAATTTATCTAAAATATTTATCGAATAAACACAAACAGTGTATTATTACACTAAGCATTTTTGTCTTCTCAAACAGGGTTTCACATTTGGCAAAGCTGGAGAAATTCTTACAATGAGGCTTCGATTCATGGCATTTAAAGCAATGCTTAGACAGGTAAAGATAATAAATATTTTGATTTCCAGGGTTTTAAAAATAATTGATTGTATTGGTATAAAAAACTATTTTATATCACTCTATCATACAGAGAAGATTGTTTAAATCAGACTAGAAACCAATTTGATTAGTTACATGTGGTTATGCAAAGTATCCTCAGAGGGAGAGTCTTAAATTAATACAAGAGCTTTTTATGTACTCCTTGCAAAGACTTATTTTTACAGCCAAGTTACAAGGGACTGACAAGTTGATGCCCACCAGCAGTATCCATTATCTGTTCATTTGCCTGCTTTGCTTTCTTGGTGCTTTCTCTCCTAAAGAAATGCAACTCAACTTACACTGTAACTCTTACTTCAAATGTCTAATTTAAATTGTGATATGTACAGACATGTTTTTTTAAATTTATTGGAAATCTCTGTCTAAGGGCCTCCGAATCTATAATGATTGTTTGTTAGTGAAATAATAAGATTGTAGATTGAAAAGTAAAACCACTTTCAGAGAATTAAAATATAAATAGAACATAATGTTTAAAGTAATTCTAAGTTTGCCTTAATTTTGCATGGTTTCGGGATCAGTGTTTTAGATTTTGAAATACACAATATGATACTTATGGGGTTTTAAGTCTTGCACATAAAGCTACGTGTAGACACAGAATTTGATTCATGTGAACATGACTATTTTCAGTGTGACAGAAAACTGTTGTAGTCTGAAAAATTAAAATTCACAGATCAGCCATACTGAAAATCTAATGAAAAGGCAATCTTACAATTGAGTCTTGAGGTCACAAATTCCTGTAATACGTTACCAGGACATCATTCAATGTATGTTACACATGAAAGTTTAAATCAGATATTTGGTGACATGGTGGATAAATCATAAACTGTACCTGATCCCAACAATTAACTTTGATCAGATAGACCAGTTTGGTTTTTCTTTTTGTTGGGGGGTTTTGTTGTTTTGTTTTTTGGTGTCTCATAGCTTCCAAATAAGCCTCTTCAATATGGGAAGTTACTAAGCAACGAATGTTTTGTTTTCAACCTGAAAATGCTTTACACTTAACCCCGCCCCGAAGAGCTTTGCAACCATGAAGGAGTGTGACTGAAGAGCCCTCTCCTCCAAGGAGATTCAGTGAGGGAGAGTAAATTTTGCTTTTGGGAATCTCTTAGCTGCTCTCGTTCCTTCTCAGCAGTGACAATGAATATTGGATGATACACAAGATTACACTTTTTTCTAAAAGTTCAATGTGCAATGACAGAACTTACTGAAATTTGCAGGCACTGCCACATACCAGATTTACTTTGCAGTTTAATTGACATGTCCAAACACTGGTCTTAAAAAGAATGTTTCTTATTACAGGATATGGGCTGGTTTGATAATCCTAAAAATAGCACTGGAGCATTAACTACAAGACTTGCTAATGATGCCTCTCAAGTGAAAGGAGTAAGTAAAATTTTGGTTTGGAATTTTTCATATTTGGTTTGGTATATAGTGAAGTTGCAGCTTGGGTTTAACTGGTTGGATAACAGTCTTGATTTTGACAACTAAAATTTACTATGAAACAACAGCTGGTAGAGAATGTGCTGATGCACTTTATGATAGTTATGGTAATATATGCTTACAGACTAATTTCCAAATAAATTTTTTCTAAAGTTTACCACTGTGCCATATTGTGATCTTCCTTAAACAAATTTATTGGGAATGTCTTATTTAAGAAGTCTTTTTAAAGAGGTCTTATTCACCTAAAGACATGCAACTAAATTTATTCAGTTTACAATCTCCTGCTATATTTTTGATTGTACAGATTTCTTATTTAAAAAAAAAACAAATGGTGAACTATAGACTTCCTTTTCTCTGTTACTTTTTGGAGATTCTTTAAAAGTAAATTGTGTACTTTCAGGGGTCTGTAATGTCAAGCTAAAGTACACTGAATGTAATTACTTGTGTATGCTTAAGTAAATTTTTACTGCTACATGAAGTTATGTGCTGCGTTTTTTCTGAACTGATGAGTTCTGAAGTATCTTTGGCTTTATTTCCATAGGAAAAGTTAAATTTTTAATTTTCTTCTTCATTGGGCTCTGTGTGATGACTTGTAAAGCTAGTTCTATGATCTACAAAATATGACAGATTTTTATGTTTAGATGTAAATGTGAGTATGTGATGAGGGTAAAGTTTGTTCAGTTTCAAGAGCAGAATTTAGACATTGCAGAGTAAATTTAAGTGATCAGAATACAGGGAAAGAAGAAATAAATATGATCTAGATAATTTTTTACAAAAGCATTTAAGAAACTCCCATTTTGAAAAATAGCAAGACTGAGTTAAGACTTCTAAGCAGGGTTTTGAGAATCAGGAATTTTGTGGGTGAAAATGCTTTCCTTATTTAAAATGCAATTGTGTTAGTGATAGACGCCTTTTTTCTTTCTCCAGGCAACTGGTGTCAGACTAGCATTAATTGCCCAAAACATAGCCAACCTGGGGACTGGAATTATTATATCGTTAGTTTATGGCTGGCAGCTGACCCTGCTACTTTTAGCTGTTGTGCCCATCATTGCAGTGGCAGGAATGATTGAAATGAAGATGTTGGCTGGGCATGCTAAGAAAGATAAACGAGAACTGGAAGCTGCAGGAAAGGTGGGTCTAGAGAAATTAATCTATTTCTGTATAATGTATACAGTCTTATTTACCAAAGCATTGTTAATGGATGTATTACTTCCAAATACAGAACATTTCACTATATGTAAGTTCCAAAGACAGCCAGTTACACTAGTAGATGTACAGAGCATCATACTTCTTCAATAATAATCGAAGACTTATGTTAGTAACCTATTAATATTTTTGTAGTTGATAAATCTCAGAATGTGCTAAACACTATTAAGGATATTGTCTTCTCATTCCTTTTCTATTCATCTTTGTTTTCCTTATTTTGCAACCATCTTCATTTTGACATTCTTTTTTTGTCATCCCTCTTTGGCATGTCATCTATCTTATGTTTATTACACTGCTCTTTTTTTTTCTCTCCCCTCCTTCATCTTATTATTGTTTGTGGTGATAATATGTATATATCCACTGGTTTCTGTTTGCCATTCCTTTGTTTCTGGAGTGGAAGAGAAAGATGAGAACTGAAAAGCAAGAAGGCTATACTCTTGTTTAACAAATTAAGTGAAGGCATTTAATGTCACTTCATTCCAAAAATCCTTTTGGGAACAACTATTTCATCATTTTCCAGATACTGATTTCTTCAAGGTAAAACTTTTCTAAAATCTCTTCCTATGTCATACTGTTTTTAAAAGTTCCTGAAAAGAAAATCATTTATCTAAGAACATGCAATTCTGTTCCTTTCCTTTCAACTGGGTACATTTCTTCTGCTTCTCTCTAAGGGATGAGCATTCAGTTCATGTTGTTTTGTTGTGAAATGTGACAGAAAATAATTGACAATTCTTGGAATAGACACTAAAGACTTTCTTAGTGCAACATATTGTGAAGAATTAACACAGGTGTTCCAAACATCTATGATTTTTTTTTTCAAAACTTAAAAAATATTTTCTTTTCATGGTAATGTGATTTTCCCTTCTCAAGGCCACCTAAGAAAGCACTGGAATACAGGCATTTTATTCAATTTTCATTTTTAAAAAATATAGGGTTTTTTTCAGTAAAAGTAGTGTTCCACCTGGAAAATTTGCCTTCTGCAAAGAGTTGCTGAACTTAGGTTACTAAAAAACCTTATGTTATGGTCTTTATTAAACTAAAATTGCATTAAATGTATATTTTAACAAAACACATTAAAGCCTTGAGGGCTTTTTCACAGAAGCATCAAGGTTGGAAGAGACCTTCAAGATCACCCAGTCCAACTGTGAAGCCAGCAGCACCATAATCACCCCTAAGCCATATCCCCAAGTGCCACATCCATCTTGTGAACACTTGAAGAGACAGTGACTCCACCACCTCCCTGGGCAATCTATTTGAATGCCTGACCACCCTAAGAGTGAATTTTTTTTTTTAATATCTAATCTGAATCTTCTCTGGCCCATTTGTGTATACAAATGACTCAAGTCAAAAGAATCTGCAAGCTTAAAGAAGGTATCAGAGCAAATATTTACTGCTGAGATCTAAGTTAGGCTCTAAGGCCCCTAAGTAACCTGGACATTTTGATTTTAGCCCAAACTCAGTGGACTGGAAGTTGAATGCTAACATGCCATTTTTCTTGTTGAGTATCTTCTCTATAACTATCCTTGCTGTCAAATGGTTTTTCACCAGTTATTTGTCGAACATTAAAGAGGTTTTACCAGAAGATTCTGAGCATTGTAAGAAAATCTTATTGTCATAAAAAGAAAAATATAAAATGCTTATTTTTATATCAACAGTCTATGATTTTAATAACCAGTATAAAATATAAAATTGTATTCCAACAGAATCTTTTTATTAATTTAGAATAAGGAATTGCAACATAATCTTAGCTTTTGATTAAAACATTTGTTTTTCTATTGCAGGTTGCCACAGAAGCAATAGAAAATATTAGAACTGTTGTTAGCTTGACCCGAGAAAGAAAATTTGAGTTGATGTATGGAGAACATTTGATTATACCATACAGGTATAATAAAAATAACTAAGCAAAAAATATATCTGTAATAAATTGAAAACATTTACTTCAACAAAAATAGATTTTTTGTAGTGTATATGATTTCATGTATAATCTAATTATCTCAGAACTAATGTCAATGTTTTGTATGTTTTTATTGACAAATGCAACCACCACCAGTTACCATTTTAAAAAAATTTGCTTTAAATAATTTTCTGTTATAATATTGGTATCTTCTATTACAATGTCACTCAGTTTGGAAAAATGGTGGTTTTAAGTGAGCTTTCAAAGTGCACTAATCTAAATTTCCAACTGAATTGTTTTGGATATTTAATTAAAACCTTTTTAATGTAAATTGAATATTACATTAAGCCATTTTTTAAAGTGTTAGTGAGATTGAAAGCATTTGAATAATTACTTACTGGTTTGGGGCTGAAAATAAAGTAATAGAAGTCTGTCTGGACTAAATCAAAATTTTAAATTCTTAAAGTAAACAACTAAAAAGATTCTGCCAAATAAAGTCTTATTTGTTCCAGAATGGAATGTTTCATTTTCAGACATCCGTGAGAAAAGTAAAGGAAATGAAAGTATATATGTACACAGATATAATGGGAAAGAAGCAGGGGTGCCACTAACACATCTACCATAATAATTGAGTGGTTAGAGCACAGTGCAGGACATAAAAGATATTACTTAGCTTTTTTCTCAGGCTGCTAGGTTTTGTGTTCATATCGCACAATCTGCAGAATAATTCCTAACCATTCTTAGGGTTGACATTAATGGTATTGCTCCAAGACTTTAATCTTTCTGTTGTTCTAGTATAAATAAAACTTATTGCCCTGTGAGTGAGAAGACGTGTTTTTAGTTAATGTTTCAGTGTATGCACACTTTCCATTCATAACAGTATCAATTGAAGTCAATTGTTGTTCGCAAACTAGGACTTCAGTATGATTGCACACTGTTGAAAATATGCATTCTTTCTATACAGAAATTCTGTGAAGAAGGCACATATATTTGGCTTTTGTTTTGCCCTTTCACAAGCAATGATGTTCTTTACCTATGCCGGCTGTTTCCGGTTTGGTGCCTATCTAGTGGTAAATGGACACATGGAGTATAAAAGTGTATTTTTGTAAGTATCTCTTTTGCAATTTTTTTTCTGTCTGTCCAGAAAAATAATTTATAATTTAAGACGTAATAGCTCAATAAAGGCTATGGAAACAAGTATGAAAGACTGAGATCCTACCAGTGTGGATATCAGTGGCCTGAATATCCAAGAAGATCAAACATACCGATTTTTTGTTGTCAACCTCATTAAAGATAGTTAACACAGCTGATTTTGACCAGAAGGTGTTGGAAAGTGTCTGCATCCCATCTGCTAGCTGGACATCTCTAGCCAGCTGAGTGAATTTCCATGTAGATATGAAAGGGAGGGTTTGAGCAAAAACTGTGAGCCCTTTTAGGCCATTCAAATGCAGAATAAAACAGATCACTTTATGTAGCTCTGAAGAGAAAATACAAAATTAATCAATAAAATAGACAAAAAGACAAAAAGAATAAAATAAAATTTACTAAATTAATAAAAATGCATCTATTTTACGTTGCCTTAAAACAAGCCAATATGTCAAGTACCATTTCTTGGTGATGATTTTGTTTCTATGATGTGTGGCAGTAAGTAATAGCTGAAGACAACAGGTTCTTAAACTATTTTAATGTAGCTTGTAAAATTACATAAAATTCCATAAAATGACATAAAAATCTCCATAAACCAATAACAGCATAGTTTTCAACCTTTATTGGTATTGTAAACCCTGCAGGTTTTCTTTCCAGCAGAAATGTGGTAGAAAATTAAATCTTTATTGTCACCTTGTTACAGGCTTGATTTCTCATTTTCCTTGGTGCCTTGAAAATTGATCACTAATTCCCAAAAGTCATTGAACCATAGAGAGGAAACCACAGTGATGATAGAACAGGATTAGAGTAACAATTTTGTCATCCATTGACCCCTTTCCTCATAGCCCCAGCTGAGACTTAATATACTAACCAGAATTAATAACTAAAGAAATTACTGGTAATAAGTAATGAAAACACTGAATTTGGAATGCAGGCATGTTTATCTCATGTCATTAAAAGAGAGTAAAAAGAAATTTCTGAAGCTAAATTAATAATTAAAGCAATAATAGTTGATTACTACTTTATTCTTACTAAATTTAGCCCTCTTTTTCTCTGAGTAAAAGAAAATGTTGACTGCAGCCACATTTCCACTGTCCTTTTCTTCATTGTCTGCTGATTTTTTTTTTCCTGATTTCTTTTATAGAGTGTTTTCAGCTGTTGTATTTGGTGCAATGGCATTAGGGCAAACTAGTTCTTTTGCTCCAGACTATGCCAAAGCCAAGATATCTGCAGCCCACTTGTTTCTGCTATTTGAAAGAGTGCCCTCAATAGATAGTTACAGTGAGGAAGGAGACAAGCCTGTAAGTAAGCCATGTGTAATGGGTGGTATTTATTGGTAATATGGACAGCACCCTCCTCACTTTCTTCAAACTGATTCCTCCTCTCCTTCTGATTACATCCTTATCACAGTGCATTCTTGACATTGTCTGAACACAACATAGACTAAGTTCTCTATTCTGAGTTCAGCTTTTGCACATAGAGCCAAAAGGGTATTTGTTTTGAAAATCTCTATTGATTTCTGGGGGGGGGTGGAGATACTTTTGCAATTCTATTTTAATCATCTGTGAAACTGTCTTAAAGATGTAACGGTAATACTATTTTAATTATAGGAAACATTTGAGGGAAACATAACAATCAAAGATGTGGCATTTAACTACCCAAACCGACCAGAGGTCAAAATCCTTCAAGATTTGAACCTAAAAGTAGAAAAGGGACAAACCCTGGCTCTTGTAGGTAGCAGTGGCTGTGGAAAGAGCACTGTAGTTCAGCTTCTCGAGAGATTTTATGACCCACTTGATGGAGAAATGGTAAGTATTTTTGCAAGAACACATCAACAAGTTAAGTGAGGGTGTTCTTAATTGGTTTAATGTGATGTGGTAAGTACAATAGATATTTCAAATTTTATTTTTTAAGTGTTTTTGATGTTAAAGATCAGCAGTGACTCATTGGGTCTCCTTAATTAAATGAGATGTATATAAATCCTGGTTTCCCAGATTACAATGAATTAACGAAGATCTGTGTGATGAAAATATGCCTGATCCACAGTCAAATGATGGCTTTGAATTCAGGGCAAATTTTCTGAGGTTTTTATAATAAGAACAATTTAAAAGCTGATAAATACATTTATCTACTTCTGTATAATCTAGTAATAGAATTTGCCATCTATATTCTTTCAAAAAAAACCAGTGAACGTTGACAAAAGTAATTTTTTTCATCATTTTTATTTGTTGGAAACATCTTTATGAGTATGCCTGCTTACCATGTGATAGATTGTAAATACTTTCAGTAATTTTGGTTTAAAATATATGTAGGGTTTCCTGTACTACTTGTTCAGCAACTTTACAGGGTTTTTCACATAATGGTACTGTTGATTGCTTCTGCTCTTTGATGTAAATGTGCTCAGAGGTTTTGTCTGAAAAAGAGCACACACTTTGGCCTGAATGAGGTGGGAATAAGAAGGATTTTAGAACTTGTCTCTGCAGAGATACTCACAAAAGATAAAGCAATACTTAAATAAGGCCTAGATGCAATGGAAAAGATTTTTTTGAAGTTAGAAGTGCCCAAAAGTGTAGCAAAATTATGTGTGGAAAGAAGCAGCACAGGTGCCACAAAAGTCTGTTTAACTTCCTTACCAATGTTTTTGACCTTGTGTCCATAAATAACCAGCAACAGTTTACTGAAGGGTAAAGCACAGAACTGTAGCCTAGAAACCATGAAAGTGTTGGTCTAATTCTAAAGCTGAGTTGCTCTGTGAACTGAGTGAAAGGGGTTTAGCTTAAAGCAGAAACTGTCAGAACAGTTGTTCACAAAAGTTCCCTCACTTCGGTGGATTTTGAATCAAGTTCATTATAACACCTTTTCATTTGAAGAAAAGGTTATGTTGTCTTAAAATTGACTGTTCTAGCACAAACTGGAGTTAGTAGATTAATCTTCTCCAACAGCCATGCTATGAAGGGGGCAATTCTTCAGCTAGACAGCTGATCATGTCACCCAACACAGAGCCTGAGCGCTGCACTTGGGTCACTCTAGTGGAGATGTAACAGCCCTTTCAATGTCCTGGTATATTTGTGTGCAAGTTAAGGTGACTTGTGTAATTATGAAACTGATACATAAAAGAAATAATTAAAAATTCTGTTTTCATTTATTTAATGATAGCAATTCAGCAAGCAAATTTAGCAGAAGTATGAGAGAGTTGCCAATAAAGAAAACTGGCTGCAAATGACATCTTAAGAAATGCAGAAGTAAATTTCTTCTTTATAGATGCAAAATAGAGGAAAATTTTCCTGCTGAAGAAACAATTGAAAGAACTTTGCCCAAAGTTCTTTAAAATTGCCTCAGCATATCCTATCTTTCACTGTCTTCAAAATCCTTATTAAATATTGAAGTAAAGAAAAGGACTGAGGCAGCATAAGGGACTATTCTCACTTTTACGAATTAGAAAACGTTGGAACATAGATGAGAAGGAGGGGAAGGGATTATGTGGGCTGGCAATTGGTAAGCAAGAGCTAAGGAAAGAGCTGCAATTGCACAGCTTCTGTGTATTAATTTACAGTAAGTCTCAAATTCATATCTGTAGCCATATGACTAAAATTTAAAATGCTTGCTTTCTCAGCTTTTTGATGGCAAAAATGCAAAGGCACTGAATATCCAGTGGTTGAGAGCTCAGATTGGTATCGTCTCACAAGAACCAATCCTGTTTGACTTCACTATTGCTGAAAACATCGCCTATGGAGATAACAGTCGGCAGGTGTCCTTTGAGGAAATTGTTAATGCAGCAAAAGAAGCCAATATTCATTCCTTCATTGACTCGCTGCCAGATGTAAGTTATTCCCTTTCTCTCCTTCTCAGAACTGGACGTGACCTAAAGTGGTAGGGAAAAATTGTGTCTGCTTATAATTACCTGGGGTACAATATTTCTCTGAGATGAAAATAGATCTGAAACTATTTTTAAAATATTTTCCTTACATAATTGTGTTTACCATACTTATTTTCACTCTGGGAGATTCCATTGTCAGGTGGAGAGTGGAACATTTAAGATCTCAGGGAGGAAAACACACAATTTTAACTAACTGAGAGCTGGTAGTAGAGGGTGGGGTTTTTAAAGTAGAACATTTCTTTTTAAGATCCTGTCTGTCTCAAGCATATGTAAGAGATTCTGCTAGACTGATGAGTTTACACTTTTCTTCCAGTTATACCTAGTCAGAATTTAAATTTCCAGTGTTCCTATGGTCTGAAAATTAGGAAGAATTTTTTTCACCTATATATATATACATATACATATATATATATATGTGTGACAAACATATAATAATGTAAGACTGAGCATCTTGGGTCAGAAGAAGGGTCTACCATGCACAAAATCTTGTCCCATGCAGTGACCAGGAATATGTAATTACAAGTATTCAGAAAGGCTAAAACTTTAATCACATTTCCCCTAAATTTTCATCTCACTTTCCATGATTTGTCAGAGTTTGAACCCCAGTATTGTCACAGACTTTAACTGACCTTTGGTGTTGTGTCTTCTGATTGAGAATAACATGGCTATTTCAACCTTAGAGGGGCTCATTGCCTTGAATTTATTAAACGCTTGATGTTATAAAGAAGTCTACTAGTAAAAGATCTGTAGATCTGTGGCAGATAGAAATTCTGGCCAGTTGTTTTCAGAGAGCTACTGGCATGGAATATGCAGATTATGGGTGGCTGGTGTCAGAGTTGATATGCTTCAATATATGTCAGAACTAATTTTCGTTCATAGCCTGAACTTAGTATTTTGTTTCCAGAAATACAATACCCGTGTAGGAGACAAGGGAACTCAGCTTTCTGGTGGCCAGAAACAACGTATTGCTATTGCCCGAGCTCTTGTACGTAAACCCCAGATTCTGCTACTGGATGAAGCTACTTCTGCCTTAGACACAGAAAGCGAAAAGGTAACTTAGATTCCAGATTCCTGGCTCAGATTAAATTTTTTTTTTTTTATTATTACGATTACTATTTTTACTCCCACATTTTAAAGCCAAAAGCCAGAAATACGGTGTCATATGCAAATTGCATATTTAGGCTAGTAATAGATAAATATAAATGTCTTACCTCTCCTTGGGAAAAAAAAAAGTAGTTTTCACATCTGTATGGCAGTAGGCAGATTGAAGTTGCTATGAAGTATGCATTCCTTAGCCTAGAAGTCTTCAGGCTTCAACTGAGAAAGCCCTATCAAAATTGAATGAGGACACACAAACTGCAGAAGCCAAAAAGATTGAAGATGCTGCCGGAGAATTTTTTTTCTGTGAAACTGTGAAATCTGGCTTTTGTAAGTTTTCTTTCTTTTCCCATTGCTCTCTGGTCCTTGCTACATGTTCATGGCTAAAACAAAAAGTTCAAGTCAAAATTGCTAAAACATTTACTTCTTTTTTAAACCCAAAGCTGTAATCTTGGAACAACAGAAGTACAGTCTAGCTGTAGAAAATTAACAGGGAGTCTACAAAAATACTCGCTATTAACGAGGCAAATATCTTATCATATATTATCTGGAAAGTTAAAATCTTTCTACTAAGTTTTGATCAATTGTAGACATGAAAAAATGAGTTTTAAGGGGAAAATGCCATTAAATAATCCCGTGATTTATCGTTTTCTTGATTATGTGCCAGTTAGGTATTGAAATTTAATCTCTTTTTTTATTCTGCATTAATAAACATAAGGAACAAATACAATAAAGCAGAGATTCTTTTTAGTATTTTTCTGACAGTGCTAGCTTTAAGAAGAATGTGATTCATGAGACTCCCTGTGAAATCATGAGAACTAGTATGATAGCAGTTGATCCAAGAATATTGACTTAACTTCCATATATAATTAATCAGTCATGAAAGGAAGCTGTGGAGGTCCCCAGTTAAACCTCCTCTTCACACAAAGGCCAATACTGAACTCAAATTTAGATTTCCTTATGCTGTGTCTGGTAGGGTACTTGAAAATCTTGAGGGGATTCAGTAGAGATGTTTTTGTCCCTGTTTCAATGCTTAATTATCCTTGAAGTGAATCCTTTTTAAATATCCAGTCAGAACATCTCCTGTTACAATTTAAGGCCATTTTCTCTTGTTTTCCAGCCCTGCATCTCAGTAATGAGCCTGGTTCCCTCTAATTCTCTCAACTATCACAGCATTATCCGCTCTAACAGTTTGGACTCTTTGCCAACACAGGCTAATTCTAAATCAAGAAGCTTGAGCAACAGATATTCCCTTTCCCTCACTGTCATATTACAGCTTACTGATGGCAACTGAGGTATATCTCACATGAGCTGCCAGAATAATCCACCCTTTGGTTTGTTCATTGCGCAGATTGTCCAGGAAGCACTGGATAAAGCTCGAGAAGGTCGCACGTGCATCGTGATAGCTCATCGCCTCTCCACCATCCAAAACGCTGACAAGATCGCCGTGGTCCAGAATGGCAAGGTCGTAGAGCAGGGCACCCATCAGCAGCTTCTGGCTGAAAAAGGCATCTACTATTCCCTGGTCAATGTTCAAAGTGGGTAATGCAACATCTCAATTAAAGGCAGTACTTATCTCTGAATTGTCACTTTTGCCTACTTTTGGCTACTTTTGTCATTGTAATTATTTCAATATCAACAGTCAGTCTTGATACTTTTGGTTTTCTTCCTTCCTTTCATAAGTCATACAAACACAGGAAATACTAAGTAAATGTGTACCAGTTTCTCACTACTCGTTTTCATTATTCAAACCTCTTTTCTGTGTGGCCAAAGCTGATGCTCATTGCACTCACGAAAGTAGAAGCATGCTAAGCCAAATGTAATTAATATTAGCTTGCTTTGAACTCTTTTGAAAATCACACTAATCAGGTGTATCTGGAAAGCAATTTGGAAATATTTTCATGCTCAGTAAAAACAGTTTTGCTCTTGTCAGAAATAAACCTCAAGCCTTATCCTCACTGTGCCTGTGAAAGACACAGTCAGTCCTGGCCTATTAGGCATGTTACCAATTGTTACGAGAACTTGCAGTCAGCTGAAGCTTGATGCCAGATGTCTCTTATTATGATGTGGAGTTTCAGCCTGGAATGTCAGCAAAGGCCTTGAAAATATGGGCACAGGCTGAAAACAAAGGTCCCAGAATTGTAAGTACCTTACAGGTGGTTACTGAAGAGTTGCAACCTTAAGAGGTGGAAAAAGACTGCTTGAAATGAAACAGAACTGAAGCAGCAGATAAGGAAAAAAACCCAAGACCACAACTGATGGGCAAGACAAAGCACCTGCTGCAGCCTGGGAAAGTACTATCTGCAAGTCTCTCAACATCCTAGGGGTCAGAGGTCAAGGACTAAGCACTCCCTAAAGACTGCAGTATTTCATACAAGATGAAAACCCTGGATCTGGACTTTGAGGAGGGGGAAGGAAGGCTTCCTTTTCAGTGTTAGTGTCCTTGGTTGAAGAGCTCTTGAACCTGATCACTGCTGTGACTGAGACTCTCAAGGACTGTAACCGTTGGTGCTGAATTCTTGGCATCGGCTCTGGGGTATTGTATATTATTTGCTAATATAGGATGGCTGTTAAGGGCTAACTGCTTTGAATATGGAGTAATATTGGTTAATAATTATTAATAACTAAACATTAAAAATGTATTTTGTTAGTGAGTATTTATGCAGTAAAGTTTTGGTTTTAAGTTTAAAACTGTCTCGATTAATCAATCGTCCACACTCCCATCATAGCAATTTCTAATTCCCTGAGATTTATACATATGGTCTATCTTACCTACACCTAGATATTTATATACACAGAGCCAGTCCGTAGGCTGATAGGCTCATCAATTAGGCTCAACCATGTACTAATAACACTCTACAGAATGTTGGTGGATGCAGTCTCATTGTATTCTTCTTGAATCACATACCTATTTTCTTTTGTTTCTGTCTTAGATGGAAAACCAATTTGACTGGCAAATTTGTTTGTTTTCTATTTATGTGTTGCTTGATACAGTAAGGTTCTTGTCCATCAATAAGGATATTGCTCTGCATAGTAATATAAATAAGTTATTCTTGCAACTGTAAGAATGCAATAGATACTCTTCAACATTACAGTCTGAAGATTTAAGTAAAAACATACTTAAACTGATTTTTTTTTAAATTCTGGATGTTAATATTTTGTTTCTAAACTAGAATTTTTAATTGTTGATGATACCGTTTCTAATTATTGAATTACTAATGATTTGATTATTTCCCCAATTCATTTCAAAGATGCTTGATTTACCAGACCAATTTAGCTCTTCATGAAAATCAAGATAGCACTGTAAATATTTTATCACAAACATCTGAAAACCAATTTTTAAAATTTTGGCCATATAGTTTAAAATATATTTCAGAAATTCATGTCAAATGTAGAAACTTTCCAAAACAATCTGGTTTTGCCCCCTATTTTCTTCTACATTTTCAACTTTTTTTGCAGAGACTTGTGCAAAAGTTTGTATAATAATTCCAAATCCACCATAAATGCTTGAAGAGCTATGCTGCTGCTTACAATTACATCCTGTTCAGAACTTTTTTCAGAAGACCACAACAGCCATATTACTACAATTGAGCTACCATTCAATACCTCATCATGTAATTTGTAGGCACAAAGCCAAAAGGCCAGACAGACACCTCCAAAAGTAGGTTCTTCATCGTATTCTATTCATACACCTTTAAATTGCAATGCTTTACCCAAAGGAAGGAGTGATTGAACTAGGACATTTCTGCTTTAAGGACCATTATTCTACCACATCTTTCCAAGGGGTGCAATAAGTCTTACTCCTTAACTCTGCCTTTTCAGTTAGGCTCTGACCATTCTGGTTCCCCTTGATGTCACGAGACACTTGTCTGAACTCTTAAGTCCTCCTTATTGGAGTAGTCAGCTCTTTTCTTTGCCCAAAAGCACCCTAAACACAGGGTAATATGTATGTGTTGTTATTCTGAAGTAACAGGCCTTTTTTCCTGTCTTGCTCTTTTGAGAGCATGCAGCAGTTTCAAGAACTCACTGTTTTGAGGGGGGGGGGTAATTTAATGTTTTCCCACACATTTCCTGTGCCTGTAGACCCATTACCTTTGTAAAAAGTCTTTAAAGAGGTGTTGGCATTGACACCACCTTGGCAGTGCTAAGGACTTTGCAGGCAAGTGTCACTGACTGTGGGGAAACAGAAGGCAAGGACTTAGGTTCAACAGTCTGATAGCCCTCCTGCTGAAACAACTAATCAAAATAGAGTTCTCAGAAGAAAAAGAGGATTTAGGTCTAGAAAATAATTCTTACTGCAGATTCTTATCTAGGTGTTAAATACCACAGTGTTGTATTGCCCAGCTTTCTCCAGCATATTTACTCCTGCAAGGATAATTTGCTGTTCCTTATGCAACAAGTATCTCACTACTAAACCCCTCTATAATTTCTGACATAGAGTGAGAGCATGAGTAAACTCCATCATTCTCCCTCTCCTCAAGAGTTTGTGAAGGAGTATTTCTCACCAGTATCGTAGACCATGTACTAAGGGAAGACTATACATCAGTTCTAGATCTCCACTAGTCTGTTCTTCAGACATTTCTTCAAAGTTTTTCCTGAACTATCCCACAGGCTGGGAGAAGTTCAATGGTCTTCCTCCCTAACACTGACTCCCCATCAATCGAGCTTTAGTGGAACCAGTTCTCCTTTCTTGTGAGTAAATGCTTTGAATCTGCTGTCTCTTTCTTGTTGCTATACTTGTCTATAAAAACAAGTTTCCTGGCAGCATTAATTTCTGTAAGACACTAAGGATCTCCTTTAAACATTTGTTAATGAGTGATCCTTGTAATCATTCACAGCACAAATAGACATAAAATTAATCTCTTCCTCAAGGTGTATTGTCTATTTGTACCTTTATAGCTCTTCCTCCTACTCCTCTCCCTCAAAATCCAGTCTAACTTGTAGATTTGGTCATTGAAAGGAAAGAAGACAACTTGGAGGAAAGAAGAAACATGATACACTGCTTGTGAATACAGGGTGAAAACATTCAATTAGCAATTCTTGTGCAGAAAAAAAACTACATTGAAAATGTATCTATGGACAATCTAAATAACTGTTATTGTCAAGTAGTCAGTCTTCTAGACAAATTGTCCAAACCAATGTAGTTTAATCCTAAATTCATTCTGTATTTCCAAAGGAGGATGGTATCATTTTTCTAGTTCTTTTAATCCAGTAAATTGAAAGCAGAAAGTAGGAAAGAGGACCAGCAGCAACTTCAAATTCTTTGTTGTGGATTTCATGGACTGTGGACCTATCAAAAGTAGAGAACAGGAAGAAAAATAGCAGAACACACAAGGACAAGTATCTTTAGCAGTCCCTGTTATTGAAAGGTGAGTTTTTTCTTTGCATGCTTATTCCTGTATACATTTCATTCTGGGTGTACTCCATTAAAGAAGGAGATCAGTATCATAATACTGTTGCTGTAGAGATCTAGGACAGGACTGCACGTAACTCACAGTGAGAATTCAAGCCTAAGTAATTACTCAAAGCAAGTCTATCTTCTACAGGGTTAACAAAGGTCTGGCCAGTGAAGACTGGGGCACAACTCATCCTGTTCTAGAGTTGCTGTCGCTAGCAGATCAGACTAGAAACAACCTTTTATCTCTACATAAGAGGGTATGAGCGTGATTATCATAAACACCTACATTGTTAATGCCTTGGTATAGAGTAAATGAATCACACCTTGAATAAGTGCTCTACTAAAATAAGCATCTTAGATCCTGGATTACATAACGTTTTATAAAAGTAGATCCATAAAAACTGGCTGCAGCCTTACATTGACCAAGCCAGAGAAATTTTTTATGGAAATACTAGAAATTGTATGGGGCTGTTTTAAAATATCCTGACATTTAAAGTCGTTGATGTTTTAGATAAATGTAAATATTGTGTCTACATATATAATCTCTGAGTAAAAATGTTATCATTCATTTGCTTAGTAAAGGAGACAAATATGCTAAGAATTTTTTTTGAACACAGCAAACAATTGTTCCAAGATAAAAAAGCATGGTCCTTACATCATCTAAAAAACAGGAGTAGTTTTATTTCCATGTTAGCTCTGATTTAGTTCCCAAATCACAGATGAAAAAGGGGCAAGTGAGTAACTTGATTAATCAAAAGAAAAAATGATACTTCATTATATACAAGATGTTACAATGAAGCAATGTTGAGGGAGAAGGAATGCATATTTATATGACACAGAAACACAAAATGCCAGGGCAGAACTTAGAAAGAATGAAGCTACTGTAGAATCATAGAACGACTTGGGTTGGAGGGGACCTTAAAGAACAGCGAGCTCCAACCCCTCTGTTGTGGGCAGGGACACTCTCCACTAGACCAGGTTTTTCAGAGCCCCATCCAACCTGGCCTTGAACACTTCCAGGGATGAGACTTCCCACAACTTTTTTGGGCAACCTGTTCCAGTGCCTCACCACATTCAGAGTAAGGAATTAGTTCCTAGTAACTAATCTAAGCACTCGTTTGTAGTGCTGGTTCGGCCAAATTAGAGGAGAAATACCCTCTGAGGGAAGGCAGGTTACCACCACCCCTCCCCCAAACCCAGGTTCAGGAAAGAAAAAATTTCCTCGAAGGAAAGTGAAACAGATAAACACTATTTATTCAACAAACACACAGAAAAGGATAACGAGGCTAAATAACAACAACAAAAAAAATCTCTCGCTGTGGAGAGAAACTTGGAAAAATTTCAGAGTCCTTCTCTGGGTGTGGCCTCTCTCCTCCTTGGAGCTGGGTCGGTGGGCCCCTTCCAGGAGGCCTTGGAAAAGGAGTTCTCCCCTGGTGTGGTCCAATGTTGTAGAACAGTCCCGAAGAGAAGAAGAGGGGGAAAAAAAACCCCCCAAAAAAGTCCCAGGAAAACTCTCTCCGGAGAAAAGGAGCTGAGAGCTGTCTGGAGAGCAAGGTTGCTGCCCTCCACACTCTGCCACCGAGCCCAGAGAGAGCTGTGTGTGTCCTTGAGAAATTGTTTTGAAAAGTTCCCTCAGTCTTTTTCCTCTTGCACCCAGTCTTAAAGGCACAGGATTCATCTTCTGGGCATAGAGTGGTGATAGGGGATACACATCATAAAGTCACCCCAAGACAACATTTGAAATCTTTCCTCCAAAGACATGAATATTCCTCCTAGCTCTCATTTTCCCACTATTACGTATGAGACTAGCTGTAGAAAAAATATACATGATTTCTAAGAATATTTAATTGAAAAAGAATTTCTAAAATTTCAAAATATATTTCAAATTTTCTCTATAAGTACTTGTGAAAAACTGAAAAGCTAGAAATAATTTCTGTGTTTGAACTTTAACACCAGTTTCCTTTGAGTTAATGATGAAAGGTGTGCATTTTCTTCTTTATTACTCTGTTCTGTATATCAACAGTTTTTCTTCCTATGGCCATGTCTTTAATTTGCCACATTTGTTCAGAAAGTGGCTACACTGATCTGCATTGTCTTTTCTTCTTTTTACTTCTTCATGTCTGTCTTGTTCAACTCAATATATGCAGTATTCTTCTAGCCTAAACAGCAATATTCTCTTCCCTGCCTAAGGGATTAGCACGTCAATTTATAGTCCTGACAGCATTGCTGCCATGTCTTCTAAAGTCAGAATTCCTAAGACCTAGACTAAGGCAGCAGACACTAACTGCGCTTCCCAGCTTCTACTTTGTCGAGCAGACCTGCTGGAGGCGATCCATTATGGTAGATACTGTTTATCTCTGCATTCAAATCAAAGGCCTTTCAGTTATTTCTTCCTAATTTAATCTAATTTGTCACAAAATCTATTAAGATAAAGGAGAAGGATAAAGGAGATTCTTCCCATGTATTAAAAATATATCAGAGTATTACAAGAGTAAAGAGGTTTTCATTCAGTCTGGGTAATTTGATTCCAGATACAGAGTTTGAGTTCAATTTTTCTGAGCTTTTTTTTTTTGAGTTTCAATTTTTATTTACGAGAAATTATATTCAACACCACTATCATTCTACACTAAATTTCATGTGACCTCTAAATTTTACAGAACAGATACAGAAATTTAGAAAATAGGGTATAAAATGAAAGTGAAATTGTTCACCTGTGAGACAGCAGGCGTCTTACCACCATCAGGATTTTATACTAGGCGAATTTAGTATTTCCTGTTAATAGAAGATAAAAGCATTACATAGTTGCTTGATTTTGCAGCTATGTACAGGACATTCAACGTTTAGTTCAATTTAATATACCACAGACTTCAAAATAGATGTGCAATGCACTTTCATGTTACCTAAATGAAAATAATAATTTTAAAATAATTGAACTGACTAATTGGCTAATCTGGCTGCAATAAGAACACAGATGTGGTTTATTGCTTTACACTGAGAAAATTCTGTTTCTAGGATGAGATTGCTTCACAAGAAGAAAATAATTCTCAATAACACACCCATGAACTTCTCATTGTGGGTGAATATGTATGTGCACAAATACTACTCTTTGTTGTGTCCTGTAGCAGAAGAAGCAGTGATGGGTCCAATTTCAATACCTTTGAACACATCACAAGCTGTATTAAGAAGTAAAGAGTTACAAAAATTGCTTGAACATAACTTCATAGACTTTTGTACAAAGAGTATATGGAAGTCTCCCATGCCTCAAAGATGACTGTAACACGACAAAAGGAATGTTACAGAAATACTTTATGACCTCTGCTGGCAGCCTGAGGCAAAGAATCAGATTTGGGTTGTGTCTGCCAAAGGAGAAAGAGGGTTGTTTTTTCACTCTTACCAACAAGCCATCATTTCTAACAGAACTTTGTTTAGACATCATGACAGTAAGCCATGACTTTACTCAGTGAAAGCCAGGGACTGGCAAACCTTTGTTGTTAGGAATTGCAGATATTGCAGATATAATTACAGGACAGCCACAGGCAGCTGGAGAGTGGATGCTCAGGTACTGCCATGGTTGCCTCTCTCTGCTCTTCTGAGAGAAGCTTTCCTCTCCCCTTCTACCACTCCTCCTGCTACTGTATTGCTGTAAGACCCTCAAAGGCCACTCTGAGAACTCATAATGAATGGACAATACTGAGTTCCTCCAAGTTTCTAAGAACTCTCATGTTACCAAGCCTCATTCTGATTGTTGAAATTTTTTTTGTTTAATTTTTTAAGCTTTTCATCCCTTCTCAACCAACACTATCAAACTCTGAAAACACAACACAAATTTTCTAGATATAAATACAGCCATCCATAAGACTAATTCTAGAGATGAAATATAGAATAGTTCAAACCTTATTGTAAAACTCTCTGGCAAATTTTTCTGTACTGGTACATCAATGAATTTTTCTAAGAAATTTTTCGTATGCTCTGATGGGAAAGCTGAAGGAAGAAACGACCAGGTAATAGAAAAATTTTCATTCAAGCCATGGCTATTCTTTTCTTGTAATAGAGATCTTAAGTGAATGTTTTTGGGCAACCTTTCCAATATTTGGTTAAGCTTATTTTAAATATTTCACAGAACTGTAGGAATTCAACTTTTATTATGTCTTTGAGCTAACATCATTTTATGAGTGAGAGACCACCTTGCATTTTCCCACTCTAACCCCAGACTGTGCCAGATGGCTTGTGTGTGTTCATACTCTTACCCTTCTTCCGTGCCCATATCTTTCACTCCTCATTGTCCCATTGCACCCCCCTGTTCCCATTTTGCCACGAGCCCTGCCTGATTTGCCACCTGGTTTCTCTTCTTCCTGACACAATTTTCCTGTTCATCCTTCTTCCTTTCCTCTGATGCTTTCCCTCCTCTGTCAGTGGGTGATGACCACAGCAGGGTAAGGTATAGTCCAATGCACAAATCACTGCCACACACCTGGTTCTGAGGGCGGCCCTGAGGGAGGGATCTCTCACAGCTGGGTTTTCTTTGTCGCATCTCCAAGATTAAAGAAGGAATAGGGGGAAAAATGCAATGTTAATTCAGGCGGTGGCTACCTTTTCCATTGCATTTAGAGCTGGTTTTACAAAAGGCTGGAAATTGACACTTGTGATTCTGGCCTTCAGTCCTGTTACAGAATTCTCATCAGCTCTCTGTGCAAAGATATGAAAAACATATGAGTTTTCCATAAAGTGGTGAGCCATATCTCCTATAATCCCTCTTGGTGTCTGTAAGAATTAAAAATACAATCTGTCTCTTAGTGAATTTAGACCTTGTCCACATACAGAAAGGTGTGAATAGCCTCATGATGCTACTAGTGCAGCTGAAGAGCAGTGCCTCCACCACGGACTCAGATATAATGCTGTAAAGTTTCCATATGTTGGCTGTTTTTATAGCAGTGGCTAAGCTGATTTTTCATTTTTCCAATATATTTTTGCTGTTGATTTTTTTTCTTTTCATTTCTTTTTAGTAGTCTAAAAAAGCATCAAAAATCATGCAGAGATGCAGTCCCTTTCTCAAAGAGAATATGGTCTTACAGACCTCATAAACCCAGTGAGAGTTGCAAAAAAAAGAAAGGCACATAGCAAAAACTCCCCAGGTATAACACTAACAAACCAAGGTCATGCACATGTATTTATTTGTATTATATTATGAAATACCAGTCTTACCATATTTTTGATATTTTATCTAAATATAAACAGTGTGACCACAAAACACAGCAAGTTTTGAAACTCAAAATTCAATAACAATTGTGTCACCCACAGAAAACATATTCCACTCCCTGACCTGCATATCCCTTTATGCTCCAGCTGCCACTGTTAGCTAGCTTGGGTGGCTAAGGAAGATCTTTGGGTACCTTCCCTTGGCTTCCCAGTTCAACACATCTCTCTTATATCACCCAGTGCTGTTCACTACTCTCATAACTCTCATTGTCTCTTTTTCCTGCTCATCTTCAAGGCACTGTTTGCCAGCTACTTCTGCCATGAGTGCACTGAACCTGATGTAGGTCTTCCCTTAGGGCTCAGAAGTGGGAAGGACCTTCTCTGTTACTAAGACCAGGTCTTGTTTTTGTAGAAAAATGTATGACCTGAGCTTTTTAACTCTACTGCTTCAGGAAGAGTATTCTACTTGTTTGAAGACTAAACATCTCTTTCCAACAAAATAGATGCACAGTTCCTGTATATTAATTTGTTCCTGGACCAGCAGTGAGCCTTTGCTTTAGTAGTTCCCTCCTGTGGGCTTACTTCCCTGTGCTGTTTATAGAAGTAAATCTTATATTCTCTCAGATAACATTTTGTGAGGCCAATCAAATTAAGTCATTTTAGTTTTCTCATACAGTATAGGTTTTCACTGATCATATTTTTCTTTCATTTTGTCATATTGTATTTCACATAATTATGGTTCATCTGCTTCTCTTACTACTACTCTCCAATATAATTTATCTAATTCCGTAAGATATTCTGGTATTCTTTTGTCCTGGTCTTCTCACTGGTTTTCTGTACTGATCCTCTCAGGTTTGTACCATCAGAAAATTTTGTTATCATGAGTATTGTTTGCATGCCCAAGTCATTAATTTAAGTAAAAGCAATAAATCCGAAGACTGAATGAAGAATTAATGTTGTCAGCTCCCTTGGGTATTACATCTCCATGCTGAACACCTCTGTCTTCCTTCAAGCTCTTTTTTACCTTACTGTTCTTTTATTACTTCACAACTAGTGTTTAATAATTTATCTCGAGGCTTTAGGATAAATTGGCATTATTAGGCATTAATGAAGTCCCAGTGGATTCGTTTTACTGGGTCTAGTCTCTCTAGAAAAAAACAGTACCCAAAAAAAGTAATTGGATTAATTCTTTGCTTCCCTAACCTATGACATAATTTATTGCCATTTATTTCATATTTTATGATTTTCTTTCGGATTTGTGCAATTTCTCAGCTTACTGTCTCTGCTGTAACTCTTCAGCCCCGTGTCTCTATCCACAACTTGAAAATAATCACTAAAAATCTTTGATACTGAACCAGCAACATGTTGGCCAGGTTATTCAATACTCTGGAATAAAGAGTTCATTATCACCATGAGAAGCACATTTCTGCCTTACCATTTTCCCTTTCAGGTCAGATGTGGTAATTAAGATACCCCAATTCACGTTTGTCACCCTGCTTTCGGCACCATGCATTTTTGTGGTTTTTTTTACTGAAAGTTGAGGCTGAGCAACAGTTTCAAGGCCATCCCTGGTGCAATTATCATCTCAATGCTTTTTAATTTCTAAGACACATGAAATGAAAAACCATTGTTGCAGACCTTTTCTTTGTGTGTTCATCTTTAATTACAGTAAGTTAAAATTGCTCAGTATATCACAAGTAGAAAGGCAGTCAATACATTTTCTTCTAATCTTAGCAAGATCTTTCTTGGGCTTGGATTAGTGTCTACAAAAATATTTTATACATCTTCAATGTATTTCATGGGAAATTGATGCACATACACAATGAAAGAAACAGTAAGTTCTTGTATGTTCTGGGGCTTTTTTCCTTTCAGATACCAAAAAAATAGAAGATGTCAAACACATTGCTATCAAACAGGCTATTTCAGCCAACATTTCTACAGGAATTGCTTTCTTTTTGATATATACATCATATGCCTTGGCCTTCTGGTATGGAATCATTGTGATACTTTCCAATTTTCATAGAGTTCACAACCCTAAAATTCTTCTGCTTAGTGGGGCAACATCAGCTTTGGATACTACGAGTAAATCAGCGGTGAAGGCAGCACTGGACCAGGTCAGTATGGGTCAGTGTTGAAGTGCTTTAGTCAGTGCCCATGGAATTCAGTTAATGATGTTATGGGTAGGACAGAACAGCAGCAGGCTCCCCAAACAAACTTTAGTCTTTAGAGCACTGGAGAGCTCAATGTGTGCTGAGACCTAAATATTCCCAAGCAGTTTTGGGGATCCCTGTGGTCTATGCTCTTATGAACACTCAGCAAAGTACCTGAAAAACAGCTCGGGGCTTTCTTCTAGAGCAGCTGCTACATGTTGACTGCTGTCTAGACCTAACTTATAAACCACACAGACAATTCAAAGCAATAGCCAAACCTGTATTTCTTGCTGTCTGCTCTAAGCATGTCTATGAACCATTTACAAAACAATTCCACCTCTTCTCCAGTCTGAATCAATCATATTTGCTGATTTTTTTTCCCCCTCTGTTCCTCTACCTTACTATGCATCTATGCTTATGCTCTGGATGAAAACAAATTCTCACCACTGCATAAGCAGTTTCAGCAATGATCATAATTTCTCTATGGGCAAAGATAGAGAAATCAAAAATACATATACTGTGTATATATATATATGCTGTCACAAGAGAAGTACTTAATCTGCCTTCACATCATCAAAACTCATTTAATCCCTCATGTTTACTCGGGCCACTTATTGCCACTTATTCCAGCAAGAGTTGGACTCTTTGTCCAGGAGTTCTAATTCTTGATAATTCACACTATTTTGTGAAGCTATGCTCGCTGGCACATGCAAGGATCTTCCTCCCAGTCCGTGACCTGTAATGTGAATCCCAGAGACAGCAGGGCAGAGAACTGCTGATAGAGACATATTTGGTGGGTTCCCAACTGAGTGCTGCAGTATAAAACTTAAAGAGCTTGTTTAAACAAGCTACATAGCCTCTCACCTCCCCCACATAGCTTTGAAATATGTCCTCCTATTGATATTTCTGGCAGAGCATGACAGAAACGCCTACTCAGACTAGACTAGCTCTGATTGCTGATGTTGAGCAAGACAAAGCTAACCTGTTGTTTGCCAAGCATTCATTTGTCCTCCTCTTGCCTAATTTTTCTCTTCCTCACTGTTCTCAACATGTACCTCCACAGAAGGTTTACATCCAATGCAGACTAGACCCTGCACTTTCACTGCAGGCTTTACCAAACCTCTGATGAATCTCTCTTTACTGTTTTTGTGAATGGGATGCTCCACTTTTCATAATGAAGGATGTTTACTTGATTTTCTTCTACATTTTGTTGTGATTTTAACTTTTTAGTATCACCTCAGACATAGTGCAGCTTTCAGACTACCAAGGAAAATCATACATATTTTTATAGGATTTTGAATGGCTGTCATTTCCAGTTCTTAAAATCATGTTACAATATAAAGATATCAGGTTTATCTAGAATTTCATGGACAACATCCCGTGCATTACAACTTTATCTTTTATTTCCTAATTGTAAAACATATTAAGCCACTTATATTCTAGCAGTTCAAAACATTCTGTGAAGATTTTTAAACTGAATTATATAAAGTTCATAGTCATTTCTTGGATCATTAGATATTAACACAAAATTATCCCAGCAGACACTGTCACAATGTGCACAAAATACATCTTTGTCATGACAAGCTACATACTTCTAAGATTATTCTATTATTTTTGAGTAATTTAAAAGATGGAAAAAACAATATGAGTAATAGAAGTATGACTTTAAGTACAATTTTAATAAGTATTTTCAACTAATTCAAAGGAGTCATTTAAGGCAAGTAAAATTGTTAAGTGATAGTTTTTTTATATTTGTGAAGTGTTCTGAAATAGAATTATCATGAGCATACTTAACGGTAGTGTCGTGATTTAAAGCTGATTAAGCGCCAGACATCCACGAGAAACTATTCACTCATTTTCCTCTGCTATAGCTAAGCAGAGGAAGGGAAATTAAAACTTCATTTTCATGAGTTGAGAGAAGAATTATTGGAAAAAAAAAAACCAACACTTTAAGGCAAAACAGGTTCTCAACTTAAACCGTATAAAGATTTATTACTAACAGAATTAAAAGTAAAAAGGGTAATGAGAACCAAAGCAAACCTTCAGAACACCTTTCTTTCTCAGTCCCTCCCTCTTTCCACCGACCGCGGAAGGAAACAAAACATGGGGTTTTGGTCAGTATTTAACCTTCTTAAAAATCTTTCTTCAGTATGCTTAAGGAAAAGAGTATCGTCTGCTGTGCCATGGGATCCTTCCCACAGTACACAGTTCTCTGCAAACTTTTCTAGCGTGGTTTTAACTTCCACAAGCAGCAGTCCCTCCCAAACCTGCTGCAAGGTGAGTCCCTCCCATGGGCCAAGCAGCTCTCCGACAGTTGCCTAGTGTCGGTCATTTTAGTTCATGGGGTTTAGTCTTTTAAGCATGAGCTGTTCTAGTTTGGAAGCAAAAGCTCTCTATCTCTAAAAGTAAGGGTCCTCTCTCTCTGTTTGAGTTCCTCACTAGATTACAGCTTTTCCGCATCCACGCGCTCCAGCGTGAGTACTCTTCTTCATGGGCAGCAAGTGAATTTCTGCACCCCCCATGCACCTCATGAATTACAGGTTAACAGTTTGTTGTATTATAGTCCTCACCAAGGCTTGCAGGAGAATCTCAGCTCTGGCGTTTGCAGCACCTCCTCCCTCTCCTTTTTTTTCACTGACCTTGGTGCCGCCATGTTGGTTTTCCTCACGTGTCCTCACTTTTC
>VZRO01000887.1:218987-229093 GCA_013397915.1 Daphoenositta chrysoptera | reverse complement strand
AGGAACAAGGGGTGGATATATCTGAGGGCCAATGGGAACACAACACGTAATCAGTCAATCAAAAGGGAGTCCAATAGGGAAGGACACAATAGGTGGGGTGGATACAGCAATAATGGGGAACTGAACTGGGGAGATCTCTCGAGAACTGGGAAGGTTGGGGGAACAGGGAAAAGGGAGCGGGAGACCATACCATTAACAAAATAGGGGAAACGGACTAAACCATATAAAATACATAAAATATAAAGATTAAACCGTATAAAATAAATAAAATATAAAAACTGGTCCGCACACCGCAACACCTCGCTGCTGGCCGCGTGGTCCCTGTCAGCACCATATGGGCAGCTCCAGCCCCAGGAGGGCCCCAGCTGCAGTCCCAGCCTCGGGAGGGCTCTGGCCAAATCGTCCCTCGCGGCCCCCACCAGGATGGGCCCTGGCGGCCAACTCACCACCCCTCAGGAGAAGGAAGAGGCCTTCCCCGCGGTTTTTCCTTTCTTAAATATGGCATCACAGAGGCGTTACCAACTTCCCTAAATGGGCTGGTAACCTGCCCATGGTCAGAGCCTTCAGTGATTGGCGCTGTGCCAAACACAGAAGTTTCGAGCAGCCTTTCTCTCGCCCACTAAACCCGGGCTGAGTTAAACCAACACAGGTAGATAGGTTTCTTTCCAGTAAAAACTCAACACCTAACTGGGGAGAATATTGAAAGGGGAAGTCTCAAAAGTATAACCTTTAGATATTTGTGTTTGGAAAGTAATAGGACATGAAAAAAACCAGCATACTTTAAGATATATTTTCATTGAAACTGTATTTTGCAGTATCTGATTTAAGTTACATTTTTGCTTTAAGTTTACCTTGAAGAAACCTAAAAATACTGTGAAGTTCAAATTTCTCAGCTGACCATTTTGATCTTTACTAGAGCAGCATTTTAAAATATATTGTTCAACTCTAATATGAATAGAGGAAATGTTATATGTACCTGAAAAGGTTCATCTGGAGCCACAATTCCACTGTTTCCAAGTCAGAAAAGAATGCTACACATAGCTCAGTGGTTCAAAATGCAGATCTTACAGCTGCACTTGAAAATGGTGTCATCACAGAACAAGTTCATAATGAGTTAATGGAACAGAATGGAGTTTACTACAAACTTGTCAATATGCAAGTAGCTTTTCTCATAGCTTTTATCATACTATGTACCATTGACCTAACTGGATTGAATTGCTCCCAAAGGTACTTCCAGCTTTGCAGTGTTTTCTTAGTGAAGAAACCGGGGGAAAAAAGCTCCCTTGAAGAGTGCTGAACTGTAGTGGTTAAGACAGATGCGACACGCTGAAATCACACCAACTCCATTCGAGAGGGAATGAAAGTGCTGTCTTTAATACCCCGATAGTCTCTTTTATAGAGTTTTAGAGTTTACATAGTTTCAAGGCACAACAGATTTGACTTAACCAATCAGCACACACCACTGGGTGAACACATGAATACACAGCATGTTTCTCTAACAGTAACTCAGCTATGCCTCCTTCCCATGGTCCTTTTCTAGCCTAAGGAACAGACCTGAACAATAATTTAACAAAGGTAACAAGGCCTTCATTTTATAAGGTTTTACCTGAATGCTACACTAAATATCAGATTAAGAAAAATTCATATTAAGTAAAATGTTCAATTTTAATTCAAAGCTGTGAATTACAGGAATTCTAAGCAATTTTTTTTCCCAGAAGTATGACATTAAAAATAAAGTCTATGTGAAAAATTAAGTGAAGTGTTTTTGTACTTTAAGTAAAGTACAAAAGTAAAGTATTTTTGTATTTTAAGTAAAGTAAAAATTAAGATTGTGGCAAAAAGGAAGCTGTGGAGTTGATTGCTTCTCAAACTACTTTCCCAAATCATAGGATTATAAAATCACTCAGGTTGGAGATGACCATCTAATCCAACCCCTGCTGAAGGCAGGGTGCTCTCTGAGGTCAGGGCAGGGTGCTCAGGGCTATGTCCTGTTGGGTTTGAAATACTTTCAAAGGTGGAAACTCCACACTCTCATCAAGCCCTCTGCTCCAGTGCCTCCCCACCCTCATTGTGAAAATTCAAAATCATTTATACAAGTACCTTTATAAATCAACAGTATCTTAGTGACTCAGACTCCTGAAGTTTCATCATTCAGACATGGTTTGTCTTTATTTTTATTATCTCCCACGCTGTCTTCTGAACTTCTCAAGCAGTTTCTCTCAGGCCTACACTTTGAAATATTTATAATTTTTTTTCCTATTCTTCTTGGCTCCCTCCTTGCACTGAAAGTCCCTCTCATTGAATTTCTGATTCTCTTTTAATTTAAGACTTTTTATATAATTTTTGCATTTTAAAATTACCTTCTGGCAGGTCTCTTCAGTTAACTTAGTTGTGTATGTTTTCATACCAGTTTAAAATAATGAAAAAAAATCTGCGGCTAAAACACACACTCACACAACCACACACCCACAATCTGCTTATGAGTGTTAGTGTAATGTCAAGGTTTTCACTGAATGTAGAGAAGACTTAATGAAACTCAGTACTATATTGGGCTTTGCAAAAATACTCAGGTCTTATCAATCTTTCTTCTACTTGACAGGAATTGTAGTTTTTATTCAGAATTGTTCATCATTTGAAAGTACAGGATAAGATAGGATCACAGAATCACAGAATGGTTTGGGTTCGAAGGGACCTCAAAGACCACCTAGTTCCAACCCCCCTGCCATGGGTAGGGACACCTTCCACTAGACCAGGTTGCTCAAAGGTCCCTCCAGCCTGGCTTTGAACACCTCCAGGGATGGAACATCCACAACTTCACTGGGCAACCTGTTTCAATGCCTCACCATCTGCACAAATTTTCTTCCTAATATCTAATCTAAGTCTATTCTCTTTCATTTTAAAACTGTTACTGCTCATTCCACCACTACACTCCCTGTTAAAAAGTGTCTCTCCAACTTTCTTGTAGCCCCCTTTAGGTATTGGAAGGCTCCTGTAAGGTCTTTCTGGAACCTTCTCTTCTCTAGGCTGAAAAAACTAAATTTTCTCAGTCTTTCCTCGAAGAGAGGTGTTTCAGCCTTCTGGTCATGTTTGTGGCCTCCTTTGGATTTATCCAACAGGTCCATGTCCTTATGTTGGGTCCCCAGAGCTGGATGCAGCACTCCAGGTGGGGTCTCACAAGCGCTGAACAGAGGGACAGAATCCCCTCCCTCGCCCTGCTGGCCATGCTGCTTTTGAGGTAGCCCAGGCTGTGTTTGGCTTTCTGATCTGCAAGGCCACATTGCTGGGTCATACCAAGCTTCTTATCAACCAACACCTCCAAGTCCTTCTCGGCAGGGCTGCTCTCAATCCATTCTCTTCCCAGCCCTTGTCCGTGTTGGATTACCTCAGGACCTTGCATTTGGCCTTTGTGAACTGCATGAGGTTTGCAGGGGCCCACCTTGAGCCCACCAAGGTCCTTCTGGATGGCTGCAAACAACTTTTAGCATTATACTGTGTTTTGTTTCAGGCATCAGTAACAGGATCAGTTACAGAAAGAAGGCAGTGCTGTCTCAGAGGAAGCACAGAAGGGATCAGTACTGACTGAACAAAAACCACCATCCACTCAGAAAAGCATAAAAAGGTTCAGAAAGCAGCATCATAAACTTGATCTAAAAGCTCGTATCTCTGTATTCATACCCGCCTGTGTTTTCCGTAACTAAAAGGATAATAAAGGAACACAATCCCACTTGAAAGGGTGTAACTTTTAAACAAAGTGTGTGAAGGCATCCTGTGTGTCTGGGTAAGGACTCATAAATTGACAACATCCTAAAAGAGTTTTGTGGAAATGCCTTTTCCTCTGAAGCTAAATTTTTTTGTTGTGATACCTAAAATAGTTTGAGTAATATTATGAAACAAAATTACTTTAATATGGGAATAGCCTAAGTAGCAAGTTAATTCATTTAATTATAGAACAAAACCACAACCATGTAATTAGTCATACAACTGAAATAACACACCCTGAATAGAGAATAATTACTAATTTTGTCTAAATGTTTTGATATCTGTTGTCTAAAATGCCTGTGTTAGCAAATAGATTCCTGGAAATCAAGACATAATTTTCAAGCTGTCTAAAGACTTAAACTTGCAAGAGATCATATTCAGCAACAAAACAATTCTCTCAACATTCAATACCATCAGATGCAAAAAGTGGTTTAAATTCTCAACTTCTGTTTCTGGATAGCTCCATGAAAGGTAAGTGACTTAATGTACATCTCATTTGCATGTGCAAATTGCTTTATTTATTATTCAGCTACTTGTTCTTGCCCAGTCTGTAGAGTTCTGAACAATACCTTGCTTCCCTCTGCCTCATGCCTCCAAGAAAATGGTACCTTTTCTGAAAAGACATACAGCCCTTGCCCTCTCTTCAGGCAGAAACAGCCTCAAAATTCCCAGTTCTGTGATGGCCTTGGAAAAGAAAAGAAGGTGCTGGTATGTTATGGATATTTCTCAACCTAACGTGTTTGCCTGTCTCATCTCATCTCATCTCATCTCATCTCATCTCATCTCATCTCATCTCATCTCATCTCATCTCATCTCATCTCATCTCATCATCTCATCTCATCTCATCTCATCTCATCTCATCTCATCTCATCTCATCTCATCTCATCTCATCTCATCTCATCTGTGTGGTCTGGACCTGCATGGCCCTGCCCCAGGAGTGAGAGATTCCCAGCACATTTTTGTGCACACTGAGTTGTGTTGTAGTCAGTATCTGTGCAGGTTCAGAGGCTTCCTCTAGAAAACAACCAGCAGCACTCCAGGTTTTGACTGTGAGCTCTTAGAAAGAGAGCTGGAAATCCTTGGTATTTGTACAGTGCCTAAAATGAGCATAGGGTCTGGTGGGGCCTGAAGACTGCTACATGACATACACTCATTTCTTAAAAAATAATGTATCATTTTTCCTCTACCTTATAGGTGCTAGATTTAGGTTTTAAAACCTGGATTACCTCAGTTACAGCTTGATTTTTTTTTTTTACATGGTAATATTATTTTTAAACTGTATGCACATAGTCACTTTACTTATCTGAAAAAGACAAAAAATATGATAAGGTAATAAAAAAGCCTTTTTTTTTTTTCTCAAACAGGATTTCACATTAGCCAAAACTGGAGAAATCCTTACAATGAGCCTTTGATCCATAGTATTTAAAGCACTTCTGAGACAGGTAAAAGCATTATATATTTAGTTTTCTGGCACTTTAGAAATGCTTGTTTGTTTATATGAGAGAAATTGTCTTTGTGTTTAATTAAGCAGTCATGCTGTGATCCTACCCATAAAGATACCACACTGATTTCTTTAGCTCAGTTTAGAAACCAACTGTGCTAAATCTTCAGAACAGGTCCAGGTAGATATTTTGAATGGTTTTAAAATGTAACTGTAAGTCAAGTGTAGAAAAGCTCAAAGGTAACTGTGGTGTTTAACTGTTTTAATAAAATCAAAGCACGTTTGGATGGAGGACCAGAGAACATGGACTGTGTTCTGGGAGACTGAATCTGAAATTCAGATCAGCCTTCAAAGACAGCTAACTGATACAGACTAGGACACACGAAAACTTACTAGTGAAGAGTATAGGACCTGGATATCTGACTAACTACACTCGCTAAACTGGTGGCTGCTCCTTGGTAGAAGGCACAGAGCCAAAGACAGTCACAGTAGGAATCAGGTCTAGGAGCAGGGCTCTGCTGTCAGTAGAAGTACAGTCAGCAACGAAGTTAAATCTTTAAAAAAAAAATCAGCCTAAATGCAAGCAGGGCCATCTCCAGTTGCTAAGCAGTGAGTATGACAGCAAGACTCCCAAGAGTGTGTGCAAGCAGCCTTATCACCGCCGTTGGGGGGCTGGCATCAGCTGCTTCCTGGAGCTGTTGCAGTGCTGAGCTGCTCAGCACCCCTGCTCTGCTGCAGAGTGTGAGAGATACCAGTGGAAACTGCTGAACCCTACCTGGGAGGCACAGCCTGCACTGGTACCTGCCCTGAGGGCTTGACAGTGTTTCCAGTTTATATTTTCGCACAGCTAGAACTAATTCAAGTATTTTTATCCCTCTTTTGTTGCCATTCCTACCTTACCTTAACAAGTATTCTTTTTAGTTTATCATGGATTTTAGGGAAATGTTGGTATTCAGCATCTGATTACCAATCCACAGCATAACTTCAATCCTTCTCTGAATTTCTATTAATTTTTACTCTCACCTGACCCAGCTGTAGCCATGCTTGTGATCCCTGATGCAGTAGAAAGCAGAGCAATGTGAGACCAAACCAGGCACATCTCTCCCTCGTCATTCTCTCACTACAGACAGTGGTTTATCCCAGCCACGCCATTCTTGTACATCCACAACCCCAACACTTATTGAGCCTATGCTGAGTGAAGGCTTCCTGTCTTCCAGAGAGGGTCGTTTCCTCCCTGAGACGTTCCCAGACCCACCCTGAGTCACATCAGCTCCACTTGTTAACCCCTTTCCCTAGAGACCCAGATGCCCGTTCCTTCTGGTTTATATGGGAAGTGATTATAGGTCACCTCCTTGGAAATTAAGTCCCATGAGACTTCTTTGACCAGCCCACGGGGAAAGTGAGGTCTCTCAGACCATGCTGAATCTCAACAGATCCCTGGAGGAAGGGCTTGAAAAGACCCTAAATTAAACAGAGTGGTCTTCATGGTCTGAGGATTCAAGTAATGCCACTGTATTCACTTTTCTCACTCTGGTGGGAAGTGTCCACCTGGCAGCCTGTTCAAATATCAGGCAGTGCAATGGTGGGGCCTGGGAGGGTTTTGTGTATTAGCACCAACACATGTGGTGTGTTCTCCTAGCATGTAGCACCAAAGCAGCCATGTGGCTTTGTTAGCCTAGAGCTGAATCAAAACTGTTTATGTTTTTTTCCTTACCACATTGAAGAATATAGTACTTTACTGAACTTAAAAATAATCCCCTACCCTCAATAAAACCCCAAGAAATCAAAATGTAATATGTTTGTTTATGTATAAAGGTTCCGCATTTATACACTTATGGTAAGAAACATAAAAGCTCTTACAATACCTTAACAAACAGTTCTTACACAAAAATACCATCCTTCGAAACAAATTATGTATGTATAAAGTAATACAAAATTAGGATTATTTCATGGTGGTGATATTTCAGTTTTCATATTTGGCAAACTGGAGGAAAGATAGAACGAATGTTTTATTTTTGGTTCCTGAATTTAAATAAGACAAATGTCTTGCATTTAATTCAGACATTTTAGTTTTCAAAGATGTGTTTTAAAGTCACTGGTCCCTCTGGCCAATTAATTTGAATTGTTAATGAGATAGAAAAGTATATTATTGCCAAGATATTTTCCCCCTAAAAATAGTATCTTCCAGATGAGGAAGAGGTGGTGTTGAGAAATCTCCCAGCTCTGCACAGTATTTCACATATGTATTCTCAGACACCACACAGATTTTGCAGCAACACTCAGAAACACTTCACAGCAGAGTTACAGCTCTCACAGTACTTATAACTGACAGACAATGAAGATTTTTTCTAGTTTTATAACAGGAGAAAGTATATTGTTTAGCAATGTTTGCAAATGTGTGTTATAAATCCAAGTAATTGTCCCTGATTGGCAGCTTCCATGGCAATATTTACTGGGCATCTGATTGTCAAAAACATGTTAAATTCACAATAAAAAATCTTGTAAAGCTACATTTAATATGAAATAATGTGGTGGTGTTTGTGCTATTGCAAAAAGGAGTTTTATGTTTCCATATCTTTATTAAACTTTCAGATCTATTGCACTTATTATTACACACAAAGAAAACTGTATTATGTGAGTCATCCTGTTGTAATATGAAGTGATTAAGTTCTCTTATGTAACCTAATTAGGTGATGTGCAGACTGAAGTGTTGTATTAATTTTTTATTTATTAAATAATATGTATTTCAGTGTCACAAAAATGTATTTTATAAATAATTTCCTCCTAGTTCATATTAATGTTTGATGCACTTATCACTTTTATAAATCAGTCATCCAAGGAGTCTGTTGACCTTAAGCTATTTATCCAACCTGCTTAGATGTCTAAGCAGCATTGTGTTTTCATGCTAAATATTTCAAATATTAAAAATATTAACAAAATGCTTAATTGTATGCCTCAAAATGGGGATTGTTCTCTTTGCAGCACTGTTTCTCCTCTGTTTAAAGATAAGAGCGGTCAGAGAAAAAAAAATAGTAATCTCAGACTCCAAGTTAGGAAATGTCATATTTTGGGGTCTGGCAAGTTTGAAGTCATGGTTTTACATATAAAAAAATTGAGATTTATGAAATGCTATTGTGTTTTCTTCGGCAAAACCTATGAACAAGGACTGTAAGTCTCAGTGAATATATGGAAGCAGAGGAGGAATACTAGATAAGATACAGAAGGCTTGAGGGAAACATCTGTACAACTGACAAAGACAAAGCATCCAATTCTGCAGAATATTTAGACCAAATTAAGCACTTTCACATGGCCTCTGGTGAATAAAGCTCAATTGCCTAGGTAAAAAATATTTCCTGTCTAGTTTTCAAATAAACCAGAGTAATTTACAATGGTTTCAATAATTTCCAGACTACAGGTTCCAGATTGGCACTAATTACCCAAAATGTAGCTGTTCTTGGGACTGGGATGTTTTGTTGTTGATCTGTGGCTGGCAGCTGATTCCTCTGTTTCTAGCCATTGTGCCAATTATTGCTGTAACAGGAATGATTCAAATCAAGATGCTTGCTGGACATGGGAAAAAAAAAGATTAGAAGGAACTGTAAATCACAGGAAAAGTAGGTTCCATGGCATTTTTAGGTTTTTATGTTGTACTAAACTGTGTTGTTTAATAGGCACAATGGTGGTGGATCAAGAATATGCTCCTCAAACAAGTCAAAGTCTACCTTCTTCTATTATTCTGACAAAATGGTGATTTAGCAAATAAGAGGCTGAAAATTGAAAACGTGAGTTACTAATTTGTGTCTTTAAAGAGTTTGTAGCATTCAGGGCATACGGAGCATTTTAAAAGTACTGGGTCCTTCATACCTGTCCCAAACCTGCATTTGGGTTCCCTAGTCTTTCTCAGCACTCTGTTTTCTTTTTCTTTTTTATCATCTTTTTTCAGTTTGTTCCTTTTCAGAGCCCCTCTCTTCTACCTCTCTTTCTCTCACCTTGCAGTTGTCTGTGGGCTTAAGATAAAAAACCACTGTATAGAAACCATCAGTAACAAGGATGTGTGAAAATGTGACAGTGTAGTTGATCATGCCCTTCAAGTTCGTGCTCTGATTTTCATTCCTTCGTTCTCAGCCAGGAAGAGAAGCAGGAGCTTGGGAACCTGTTTCAAAGGAAAATCCTGAAAGGATTTTTAGTGAGGTAGGAATCAACCTTTTCTCCCAGGTGACAAGCGAGAGGACAAGAGAAAATTACCTCAACTTGCCACAGGAGACGTATAGAATCAGAATCATAAAATTATAGAATGGTTTGGGTTGGAAGACACCTTAAAGATGATCCAGTTCCAACCCCTCTTCCATTGGAAGGGACACCTTTCACTTTGACCAAATTGCTCAAGAGCCCCATCCAACCTGGCCTTAAATACTTCCAGGGACGGGGCATCCACAGCTTCTCTGGGCAACCTGTTCCAGTGGCTCACCACCCTTACCAAACCGTTTCCTAATATCTAATCTAAACCTACTTTCTTTCAGTCTGAAGCCATTCCCCCTTGTCCTGTCATTACATGCTCTCGTAAAAAGTCCTTCTCGATCTCTCATTAAGGTTTTCTTCGGATACTGCAAAGCTGCAATTAGGTCACCCCTAAGCCATCTCTTCCAGGCTGCACAAACCCAATTCTCCACCTTTCCTCACAGGAGAGGTGCTCCAGCCCTCTGATCATCTTGGTGGCCCTGCTCTGAACTCACTCCAACCCATCCATGTCCTTTCTGTACTGGGCACCCCAGAGCTGGATGCAGTGTTCCAGGTGGGATCTCTCTCACCAGAGCAGGGCAGAGGGACAGAATCCCCTCCCTGCCCTGCTGCCCACGCTGCTTTTGGTGCAGCCCAGGACACGTTTGGCTTTCTGGGCTGTGAGTGC
>VZRO01000887.1:197529-218394 GCA_013397915.1 Daphoenositta chrysoptera | reverse complement strand
TATATATATATTATATATAACCAGTTTCTTACCCACTTAACTGTCCTCTCATCAAATCCATGTATTTCCAATTTAGAAAGAAGAATGTTCAGGGGGGGCAGGGCATATCAAAGGCCTTATGGAAGTTCAAATAAATGACATCTGTAGCCCTTCCCTTGTCCACTGATGTAGTCCCCCCCATCCTAGAAAGTCACTAGATTGGATATTAGGAAAGGTTTATTTACCGAGAGGGTTGTTGAACAGTGGAACAGGCTTCTAAGGGTAGTGGTTGAGTCACCAACCCTGAAAGTGTTCAAAACAACATGCAGATGTGACACTGAAGCATGGTTTAGAGGTGAAAATGGAGTGTTGATTACATGTTTGAACTCAATGATCTTAGAGGTCTTTTCCAACCTTAATTATTCTGTGCTTCTATGGTACTTAGTCTGTTGTGTTTCTTATTTGTAGATTGTCTAAGCATGTATTCTACTTCCTGTGTAGAAGTATTGATGTGGAAAAAAGGATTTACTAACTGCATGGGCAGAGTTAAGTTTTTGGAGGTTCACTCCTGTATTTAGAGTTTCTAGGTTTTTCCTTCTTCTTACTGAGTTGGAGGTTGAGTCATGTTTGCTTCCAAGCTGTTTTTTACATTTACAGTAAGGACTGATGATTCACAAGCCTAGAGTTGTTCTGCTACACATTAAAATAAGAATTTAGAAAGGTTTATTTTTAAAAGAATATGTGTTAAAAAAAAGAAACATGTTCTTTACATGATAGGGCAACCAAGAAAAAAATTCGTAACAGTCTCTAATTATTCACAAAATTTTGCCAGATTAGTAACGTTATTGAGTGCATTCTAATACACTGAAATATTTCAAAGTTATTTCATAGCCACGGTGTTTACAGCTGATTATCATCTCATGCCAACTTCCTTGGAGAGTATTTGTAAGAAAAGTTACATGACTCTTAAGCGATGACCTGAATATCTGGTTTTGGCAGACTATATTAATCATACATAGCAATGTAAAAATGTTTTACTCTCAGTATATCAAACAAACTTGAAGGAAAACAAGTCTCAAGTATCTATTTTTAGCTCTAGGTAAAAATCTACTTTTTTTTTAAGTCAGGTTCTTCCTGGAATACTGCCTATGGAGAAATGCCATTTTCACACACCAGAGGTAGAAATAAACTACTCTCATTGAAAGGCAGTGCAGAAATGACATAGCTAAAAGAACGTAAAGGAATTTCATGCCTTCTCTGTGAGCAGCAAAATTTGTCATACAGTTATCTAATCAAGTAGCTCCTGGTACAATCCATGAGCAAAAATGCAGAATGGTACAGACAGTATGGGGAGCTTCTGTGAAGGTAGTGGGATTCCACAGAGTACGAATCTGACAAGGGTGACAGAAAGTGAGAAAGAATTGAGCCTCAGTCCGCATAGTGGCTGGTTTTCTAGACATATCTAGTGATATATTCACATATCTAGTGGATAATTTTTAATTTTCTCTCCCACAATATAAGTACTTTGAAACTAAATTATGAGCTGTAGGGAGTTTAGTGCTTAATGAATATACTTTACAAAATTGATTTCCAAGATGCTTTACATATTGAGTTTTGTTTGCTGGATTCCTGACCAAGGCTAAACCAACTTTTGCTATTATAAGACCTGCTGTTAATATTAATTAGCTAGAAGTAGATTATCTTAATATTCCAAAGCATTAAGAAAATTAAGGCATGAGCTTCCTCTAGTTTTCAATCACGATTGGGTACCTAGCCTAATTAATTTTTGAGAACTTCTACTATTTTTCTTTCTTCTTTCTATATTAAGCAAAACAGAAAGACTTTCAAAGATATAAAATGAATAGGGATTGGATGCCAAACTGCTGTATGAGCCAGGAAAATGTGTCTCTACATTTTTAGGACTGGTTGGTGATCCTCCTTTAGGAGTTTTAAATGGCATTTGGTTTGGAAATTCTCCTTTAAGAGTTTGGAAAAACTCCTGATTTTCAAGAAATGCTGAGAATATACCTCATGAAGAAAATTTCTTTATGGGCAAGCTCCAAATCACTGGCTGCTTTTGACAGTGTGGACATATGTTTACCCTGCAGTTCCAAAAGCCTTTGCAGGTGATGTGGGCTTGTTCAGTGTATCCTGACTGGGCTCCCACAGCCATGACAACTCCATGGCATTATCCTCTTGACAGTTTACACAAGACCACTGGAAAATAAACTCTTATTGCTAAAATGTGTGCAGTTTCCACTTCACTGCTCTCATTCAGTCTAATTGGATACATTTAATAGCAGCATATCCACAAATGTTGTGACTACACTCTCAACAGGATGTAGATACACTTCTACTGCAGTTATCCATCAGATTATATCTAAAAATATCCATAAATTTTGTTTTTCTGCTGATGAATATCTGCTTCCAGACACAGAGTGCTTTAGTGGCCATAGAAAATACTTGCATCGTTATTACTCTGAGTCAGGAAAAAAAAATTGATCTTATATCTGGACAAAGCTTGCAAGCATCATACAAGTTACAAAATGCTTCTTAAAAATATATTGAAATATTCTTTTTTAAAATGAACATAAACACCAATAAACTGAGGTCCTGAGTGGGTGTTAAGTGTGTATATCAAGTACACAATTTCTTAGTGCTTAAAACTGAAATAGAAAGTTATCCAGCATGTTATTTGATTTTATGGAACTCTTTGGTGGACTAAGTTGTAATTATTTAATGAGTGGGACTGAACTTGGAGCAGTTGTCCATGTTGCTGAAAGTGAGTCAGAAAGTGCATGACTTGTCCAATGAGCCAGGTCAATTTGTTTGGGACAATTTCTAAAACTAATCAACTAAGATCTGCTTGCAGCAGTAAAGAAGGGCCAGGCTGTGACCCTGGAAAAGTCTGCTTGACCTGACTTTGGGGCAAGTGAAAATACAGTGAGCACTGTCTGTCTCCTGTCCCCCATCCCAGAGGTACAAACAGGAACCTGAACTAGTCATCAGGATAAAGTTTTTCACCTTCAAGGCCATAGAGGTATCACCTCTGTCATTGTTCCATCAGACGTAACAGACTAGAACCACCACAGGTGGGAACAGCTGCTGTATTAGTTATTAATTCACTGTCTGGTTTTTCCATTGTGGAGACTGTCAGGAAGTGTCAAATCAAGACAGAAAAGGTCACACATGCATCATGATAGCTCACCACCTCTTCACCATCCAAAATGCAGACAAGATTGCTGTGGTTCAGAGTGCAAGGTTGTAGAGCAAAAGAATCAAGAGCAGCTCTGGACTGGAAAAGGCATCTACTACTCTCTGGTCAGTGTTCAAAGTGGGACATGAAATGCATGAGAGTGGGCAATACCAGCTGCTGAAGTGCAGCTATATAGCAGGTTTAGTCCTTTCGATGAGACTATTAAGGATGTTTCACTGCATGTGGTTTTAAATAGATTCCTTAAAACTCCTAACTAATAAATAACTGAAGTACATTTGCTTTAAGAACCCAATCCTCTTCTACCAGCACAAAATTCATAGTTGCTCAAATTAAAGAGTACACAGCAGTCCTGAAAAAGCCTCACTGACTTGCCAAAGTGAAAGCTAAGGACTGGGTGGAGAGCTCTAGGCACTGAGATCAGCTCTGCAACACAGAGCATCTGTGCTCATGAAGAAAGGCACAAAAAAAGGAGAGGCTTTGAGGGCAGAGGCACTGGAGATGAAATGCTTTACACATCAAGGAAATTAATACCACATTCATGAATTCATGCATCCACAGCACAGAACAAGTAGGTCTAACAACCCACAGAATTTAAATTTGTTCTCCCTGGATACACTTCTGGCTTCAGTTTCTCTAGGCAAGGCTCAGACTGTCTCAGCTGAACAGGAAATTCTGCTTATGCTGGTGATTAAATGCCATTTTCTCAATGATTCACTTTCTGAAAAAGTTGTCCTTTTTCTGTATTTCTGTCAGGGTTTCTATGTTCCCAGAAATCCTCAGAAAGGCAGGAGTAGGTGTATGGAAAATAAATGCAAATAAATACAAAATTACACCCTTCAACAGACTTCAGGCTGTTTTGAATGAATGTTCAAAGCAAACTGCCCTTATCTCAACTGCAACCAGGTTTACTAAGCCAGTTGAAGGGTGAAAGGTTGTAACTATCAGACAGAACTTATTAAAATAAAGAATAAAAATCATCAGGCATAGCTTGATCCGAAATCCTGATCTATCTCACAGAAATCACAGCATCATAAGGACACAGGCTTCACTGCCCATGAGATTTTCAGAAAATTTTACCTCTGAGAAAGAGGGTGGGTTATCATAAGCATTGCAGAACAAGGATGGATTCTTTCTCTGTATGCATTTTGGAAGATCTCAAACTATAAAACATTGAATGGCTGTCATATGTAATTGACATAAGACATACAGGTAGCTCAGTAAAGGCAAGGAAACCAAAGGCTGAAATGAGGAGACCATTTTTTGAGGCAACAAGACACAGTGTAACACACTGTAGAGAAGCAGACACTGCAGACTGTAGAGAAGTGTCAAGCATTGAGGGAGGAAATCAAACGGCGAAGTGCTCTTGCTACTGTGGACAAAAAATATGCAACAGAGCTTCCAGAGGGCAAAGAGACTGCTTCCATGTGAGCTGAAAATGGAGTTGTTTCTGTAAAATAAATAATAGTATTTGATCTCTCTGAACCTCTAAAAACTAGAGAAGAAACAATGGGTACTTCAGAACCTCTGTTTCAAATTCACCTCTCTCCAAGATCATCTTTCTCTCACAATGTTGCTACACAATGTTAGACAGTCCAGCCATAAATCAATTAATACAAAGTTGATTTTTAGGAAATTTTATTTCTATAACAGGAAAATACAAAGCTCCTCAGAGGAATCAAGTATTAAAATCCTGAGAACCATATCAAACTGTATTCAGTGCTCACTTTTATTGTGCATTATTAGTGTAAAGCAGCAGATACTCACAGTTCACTAGAGAATGAAAACAGAAATTTGAAACTCATGCTACTTTCTGCCTTTATTACTGAGTGATTCTTTTTCAAAATACTTCAAACTGTAGCACTCTCATACTACAAATGTAGTGGGAACATCTCCATTCATGGATACAACATTTATTTGGTATAATCCTGATAGCAAAAAATGAAAGATAACTTATAAAATATCACATAACCTGATGGAGGCAGCCCTTCTGTTTCATAAACCACTATGAATAGGAAACATAATCACATAAGAGGATAGTGTGGTTACTTTTAAGTACACAGTTAAGTGCTCCACTGGCATAAACACTATCAGTAGACTACAAGCTATTCTACACCTGACTACTAAGGTCATAAATACAAGTCTCCCATCAATTCTCCACTCCAACATCCCATCCCTAGATATGTTTGCATTGTTGGGGCATATTTTAATATTGCATAGTTCTACACAGGTAAGGTACTACTGCTTGCATTGCTGTTGCAAATGGCTACATTATTCTTAAATGAGTACTGTTACCACAGTAAATCTCATAAAAATAGGTACATGTCACATAGATCATTAAATGTCTTGAATATGACAGTACTCTTGAGTAGCATTTAATTTTTAAGTACTACATATTACTTTTGAGCTTGCAAAGCCTCTTACATCATTATCAAGCTTACAGCTGAGCTGTAACTGTTAACTGCAGCATGTCATGAAAGCACTGGAACAGAGTTCTGCACAGCACTTCTGCATCAGTCTCTGGACAGGATTTCCAAGAAGAACAGGTAGTAACGATCCTATCAATACAGAAAACAGTGAAGTTACCACTCTTAATTGTCAAGATCTAGGTTAAAGTCACACAATTTGTCCTGAAATGTGGAATTATTGACATAAATTCTGAAGTAGATTGTGACATAAACATAGTCTCAACACTAAAAAAGGACTCAGATCCTTAGTGCCTTCAGTAAGCAATAATGTTGACAGATCTTGAAATCAGATACTTTGGTTTAAATACCCATTACTACATACACAATGACACAACTTTTCTGCTTATATTTGAAAATGCAGAGGTCTTTTCCAACTCTTTTTCTGCAACTAGTTTAAGGTTTTAGGTACTACTTTTCTATCTATCTAATAAAAGGTATATCTTGATTTAGTTCTATTTATTTGAAGAGAGCCATAGATCAAAGTACTAATGGCTTGTACTCTCAAACTGATTTGAATGGGCACACAAACCCATGCTTAGTTTTAGGAAAAAGTCATTCGAATTACACCTAAAACAGCAATTTATCTCTACATATTCTAACCAAAGTAGTTTTAGATTTCATAAAAAAGCAGTTATTTTCGTCCATAAACCAACAAGACAAAGTTTAATCTTTTCAAATCATATGATTTTTGGAGAAGTGAAGCCAAATGTTTTAGCCTCTCCTTGTCAATAAGGTCTGGTTTGAGTAAAGATGTGTGTTACTGCGAAGAATGATGGGCAGTGTGCTCACCTGTCCTCTTATCTGCTCTAGCTCAGCCAAAAAACACCTTTATATGTTCCAAATTATCTCTAAAATGACAGCCTATTTTAAAGTTAACTCCTTTTGTTGACCACTTGTCCTGCCTCCCACACATGCTTTCCCAGAATGCCAATGCCTCTATTCTTATGTACCTTACTTCTCAACCTCTTCTGACACATTCAGGCGTATTTCTTGGGTATTTTCCTTTCCTCATTCCTATCCTCATGTTAGCCACCTTTCCCTCTGTGACATATCCAAATTGAAATTATATCCTTACCTGTCATCTCTAATTGAATAAAAAAAGCCATAGCCATGCTGTACCATAGGGAGTGCAGATCCACTAAACCTAGTGTAGCCAGTCAGACTAGTTGAAAGGACAAAATTCCCACCTCCTCCACTGCGAAACAACACAAAACAAAAGCAGCACTTTTAAAGATAATTTAAAACAAAGTGAGTTTTACAAAACAGTTATTTTGTCATATAGATCAAAAAATCAGCACACCTAAGGCCGGTGTAATGAAGGCCTTGTATCAAGGGATACAACTCCCCACAGGACAAGAATATGAATTACCTGGCTGTGAAGGCCTTATCCCCATACAGTTCTGGCACTGGCAGTCCTTGCTCCTGTGCTATGAGTAGGAGACCCAGAAGGTGACGATCAAAGCCTGTCAAATAAATGCAAATACTGAATCATTAACAGCAGCTGCTTTTCTGCTTCTTCTGGTCTGGACAGCTGGGAGCTCAAATAGCAGCTGAAGGACAGATAAACAACAGCATCTTACTGTAGCATCCAAAAATATTCCCCCATACTTGATGTAAGAGGTCTTCAACACTTTCAACTTGCAGCACTGGACTCAAAAGCAAATGACTTAAGTAATAGAGACCCAGCACAGTTCCTGTGGAAAACAAAAGCCAAGAAAACTCCCATTTCAGTCAAGGAGGAAGAGTTCCTCACAGTGGAAGTGGCCCATGGGCAATAACATCAACACAGTGAAAAGGCTTTCAGGGCCACAACTGCCCTGAATTGTGATAACACACCACATAGGCTGGAGAGAATATGAAGTTCATCAGGTTCATTTCCCAGCTACTCTTTCTTATTCATAAAATAGGGTAGAGCACTAACACAGCTGGGTTAGAACCTCACCCAAATTTCTCCTCTGCCCTAAAAGACCACCTTTTTCACTTTTCAGCCAAGCACATATTTGACTGGAAGGTATTCTGAAGTAATGTTTAACTCAACAGAAAAACTGAATTAATATTCCAAGTGAACATATTTTTGGGGTACAATGATGGATGCAAAGACTAGGTGTTAGTTCTTCTCCCCAGTGACATAGTATAAAATGTTAAGAGGTAGTTTTTATTCAGTTTGAAAATAAGGGGACAGAGAAAATGTACTAGCATACAATAATATTCCCTTTTCATCCACAAGGAAAAAAACTCCAAAATTTTGATCCCAGAGTACCTTTTCCATTCTCACATTCTTTCCTCATTTTATTGTGCTTTGCAAATGCCTTATGCATCAGTTGTAGCTGTTGGTAAGTCTGTAAAGTAGGGGGAAGATGGGATTTAAAAAAAAAAAAAAAAGAAAGAAAAAGAAAAAACAATCCAAATGAGTAACACATCAGCAATCACAGATCAGCAGACTTCTCCCTTTCATAGTTTCTAACAATTTTAGATAGAAGACATGGGAGGAACTTGAAAGGTACATCAGAACCTCTCTCAAACCCTTTCTCCCAAGTCCAAATTTCCTTTTCTGGAGAATGTGCTTGTTTGTTTCCTGTATTTCTGTTCTCTTACTCAGATCACTTTTGAACTGAACAATATTCTAAATATCATGCTCTTTCCCAAATAACCTGAAACAATGGAAATGAACCAGTGTGAACTAGAGTGATCAAACCCAAAAACCTTTTATAATACCATTTATTCAGAAGGACACTAGCTCGTACTAGATGCATTCCCAAATTTTCTCTGCTGATTGCCAATTCTGCCCAACGTTATGTTTTTTTTCAAGTTTCTATTAAAACTTACATAATAAAGTCAGAGAAAATACAAGTAACATGGTTTTTGTAAAGGAAGCCTTGAGAAACCGTCCTAGATGCTCAGGACCTTGACTTCTAAGATCTTAGGTCTTGATAGCTCTTTGACTACTTAAGAAGCACTTTTTATCCTTTTATTCATCACACAAGAGCCAGCAGCAGAGAATGTGAAACAGGGCCAGCAGCCACTTGATTTGGATAAAAATCAAGCTAACAAGCGGACAGGGGGCAGAAGAAAATTTAAGATAAAAGGATTTTTTTCAAAGCATCTGACTTTAAGGTACTAAAAATTACATAAAGGCAGACTTTTAAGCATGTTCATTTCAATACTATAGAACAGAGTCTTTAAGCTCCAGGAGATGGTACTAAAAAAACCCCAAAACAACAATAGGGAGATATTTGGAGATGCTATTTAACATTACAAAGAGAAAAAGGCTACAGTTAGTGTTGGAAGTTACACACTAGTATTAATAGTAGTAGTAGCAGTAGTAACCACAGAAGCATGATAATTGGTTAGAAAGTAACTGAAGACCAGGGAAGTAATAGGAATCCGTATTTGGAATAGGAAAGCAGATTTGGAAGACAGCCAGAAAACTGAGTTTTAAAACTGCACTATATGCCAAAAGAAGCCAGTGAAGACCAGGAAAATGTACTCTTCAAGGCTAGAATAATTAATCACACATGCTTTCTGACAGCTGTCTTCCTCTATGTTTTTCAGATGCATTTATAATATTGATTTTTCCGAAGACATGTTGCTCTTTGTCTCAAAACTCTTCTCCTTGCTTAATTGCTCAGGCTCTGAGAAATGTGCAGTGAGGACAACAGAAAGAGCATTAGTAGAGCCCTTGCTTGGCAAGCTAGGCATGACCTGCTTTGCTAGCCAAGCACCAGAGGGCAGTTGCTGGGAAAAGAAAAGGTCTCTGGTTCAGCTATTCAGAGACAAACTCTGGAATACATCACTGTTACCACTAGGACACAAACAGATTTCAATCTTGCTCTCAGATGCAACTATTAAATAAACATTTCCTGATTTCACATTAATATTAAGACAACAGAACAACTGCACAACAGAATACTTTGGTTCCAACCCAGTAGCTTTTTGAGGTGTGAAATAAATGAGTGTGAGTTTAACTCAAGACAGTTACATTCTTGAACCCAAAAGGTAAATAGCACAGAAAACGAAGCCCACACATGACAGCACATCTCAGTCACAATGACCAGAACCAGAGTTCAAGCAACCCAAAATCTGAAATTTCTCTCACAAGAAAGGTGCCAACTCCCATCTATGAGACAACAGAAAAACAAGTTTGAAGCGGTTCAAATGACAGGCCTTCCAAATACTCAACGATTAAAGTAGGATTTCTGTATTTACACTGTCAGAAGGATCCAGCATGGACTTGCACCATTCCACTGCTTCCACAGTACATGGTCTTATGGTCTCTGTGCGGCCATGATAGAAACGCCTGGTCATGGCAGTTTCGTAACAGCAGCCCGGACTAAGAATAAAAATTAGGGAAGAGTGTCTCATTAACTTAACAAAACTATTTGCTCTCTCAAGGACTAAAAAAGTCCCGCAGAAGATCTTGCACATCTAGCTCAGTTACAAGTACCAGAAATCCATTAATTTTCTTTAAGTTATGTGCCTGAGAAAGAGCCACAAAGCAACTCTACGGGACAGATGCTTTTATGGGACAGTGGACAGTGCTTTTATGGGACAGATGACTGAAAGAAAATGCCAGTACTATAATCATACCTCGAAAAGATTGCATTGTCATGAATATTTTCTGTAGACTACAGATCCACCAGCCTCTAGCAAAAATAGCTGAAATTACACAAGCTTCAGTTTCACTACATACTTCCACCTACACCATCCAAACCCTCAAAAATTAAGAGACACATTTGAAATAAGCAATGTGTTCCAAAGCATTTAGAGGGAAAAGGTCAAAACCTTCTCTGCCGTATACTGACAGCCATCCAGCTTTTACATGGAACAACTCCAGCTCTATGACAGTCTACCACTTAATATACAACCTACATGAAACATGCTTGCATGTTTACAACAGACCCAAGGCTATTTTAGTCAGATAATTAATTTGTCCTGATGTTCAGCAAACCAAGATTTACCAGCCTTTGTTATGATGAGACATACCTCACCAGTGACTAAACATCACACTCCTATGATAAAACCCTCCTCCTTCTGAAGCAAGCAATACTCCACTTGTCAGTGAAGACTTACACAAGTCATAATGAGTGCTAGTTAGCAAACAGAAGTTTGGGAACACCAATGACAGGAAGAATGACACCTTTTAATCAATAATACAAAATTAAATGCCACATCCAAAAATGCAGAGGCAGGCATTTGAAGGGTCACTATCTCGTCTCTATTATTCTGCCCAAACCTTCACATCCAGTAAAGCTAAAGAAAGTAAGTAAGTAAGTTTGTGAGGCCTTTTACAGGCTTGGAAGACTAAACATTTTACTGATGGCTGTCACATGCTACAGACAACATTCTCTTCTACATTTGAGCAACTATTTGACATTAGAGAATCCTGACCCACTGTGCATTTGGTGTTTTGCCCAAGTGTTTCCTTTGCACAGCCCAAATTCAAGTTTTTACAGACTGTGTTCTGCCATCCATTCCACAATTTGTGTATGTATTATCCCTATGGGCACAAGAACACAATTCTTCTGAAGCAAGTATGGCCCTGTGCAACTGTTACTGTAAAAACCCCTTTGTTCTTCATTCTTACATCCCCATAGCAAATTACATATTAATGTTGCAAAGCACACCTCTACTCAAGAAACTCGTTTTTTATTCCTAATCTGGTATTTTCTTACCGTCCATGGCATTTGTAATAAGCAAGCTGAAGGGCAAGCTGCACAAATGTATCGGGATGAAGTTTCCTCTTTCTAATCAATGCTTTGCCAAAGGATGTGAAGGCATAAGACACCAGCTGCAAGTCAGATACCTATCATACCAAAGGAGGAAAAACAACTGAAGTCAAGAAATATCACAACTTGGTCCACTGCAAATAAAACACACTCAACATAAACCAACAATGCAACAAATTTAACCATTGTATTAAATTCATCAATTAATCAGTAACATATTCGTTCCTGTTCTCCAGCATTAAAAAAGACCAAGTAAAAATATGTAAATAAAATGAAAAAAAAAATAGTATCAGTAACAACTAAGAGAACCAGGAACAAATTTTACCTTCTTGTAATACAACTCTTTAGTACGGTCAATTTCATTTAGAATTTTTGGATCCACTGTAAATACAAGTTCCTCTGGCCATGGAATATCCCTCACATTATCTGATCCCTGGGAAGATGAAGACAGAAAGACACAAAACCAGAAAATGTTATCCATAAGAAAAGACATATTAACTGATAAGCTTGAAAGTTTATAAAGGACAGATACCTTCCATTTTCCCTCATTTTCAATAATCTTCTTTTCGGCATAAGATAACATGGTAATTAAAGCCATGGCATCAAAAGGAGAATGCTAGAATCAGGTAAGAGAAGATACTACATTATTTTGCATAACAGCAAGAACATCAAACTGCTCTGCTTTTTTCCCTATCCCACTCTTTTTCCTGCAGACCAACATGTTTAGACTTTTTTTTTTAGTTCTACAATAAATATAGAACTCCTTTAAGTCCACACACCATTTTGATTGCCCTGCAGCTGGACAGGGAGGCACAATGTACTACTGCCATGAAATGGCACATTTAAGGAAAAATAAAAGCCCTTCTGGCCATGCAATATGGCCAGAAAAAAAAAGCTTAAAAAACAACAACAAAATAAAGTTGAAAATAACGTCAGTTTAAAAAACACAGCTGTTCAAATGGGTACATCAAACAAAGAGTTAATTTTAAGCCTTCTTGTGCATTGTATTATTTTTTTCTTTGGAACTCCTCATTAAATACTTTCAGAAATAAGATTATGATTTCAGATCCCGTTGTTAATTCAAGTATGGTGTAATATCAAACAGTGAGAAAGCAGACTGCTTTTGGAAACTTACCAAACCAGGTGCCAGGTAAACAACACTATACGAAAGAGTAACACATTAAGCACTTAAAATAATACTCTGAAGAGGGAAATTCAGTAAACAAATACTCAGAAGATGGAAAAATTTTAACTTACATCACAGAATGCACTACAGGTTCCATTGGAAAAGAATATGCTGTTGTAGGATTTATCTCCCCAGCGCACAGTTGGATCACCTGTTAGCCCCAGCCTTGTAAGCTAAAGCAGAGGAAACGCACTGTGAACTCTAAAAAACACCAAGAACACTGCCAGTCTTTGTAAGCTAAACCTAGTCTACATTAAGATGGCAAGACCTCCCTGACAGATGACATTTTCATCCAGTTCCAGATGAAATATGATTATAAGGCCAAGTCATTAATTAGAAGTGGGATCAAAAGTTAATGACTATGTTTTTGAAGACCCTGAAGGATTCAGGGCTAAAAAGTTACAAAGGTAGATTTCAGCCATTCCCACTTCCAATGTCCTAACAATTAAAACTATTTAAGTTGTCCTGTGGATCAAAAAGCACATTTTTAGCATATTTATCTGCTTCATTTTTACTGTTTTGAAGGAGCAAGAGGTGCTGCTTCTGCATATTTATGCAGGAGAAATTTTTATGTAAAGATGATCAGATATGAATTATCAAAAATTCTTAGCTACCTCAGTGTAGTCCTCAGGAGTTGCATGGGGACTAGAGTCATCAAGGCAGACCACAAACAAACTTCTCTGAATTTTTTCCAGAAGAGTTAAGTTCTTTGGATCAAGATGAATTAAATATTCCCGTAACTAGGAGGCATAAAAAGACAAAGCTGAGTGAAATAATGTTTTTCCAGAGATCACAATTCTTTTCCCAGGAACCAGCTGTTGAAGTATTCCTACCTCTGCCCATTTGGTCCTTTCATTGCTTGTTAGGGCTGCCAGTCCTGGTCCATCTGGTTCACTATGGCATCTCTTCTGTATATATGTAAGTTGCCTTTAAAAAGATTTCAAAAACTGAAGTTAACAAAGAACAGATGGAGAGAAGGTAAAAGTCACCTTGTATCTCTCTCTCTTTTTTGCAAAGCTGGAATTTTGGTTCAACATTCACAAGCCAATGTGAATTTTCAGGAAGTATGGCAAAGATGGAATAAAGTTGAGCTGTGGGCTGTGAGGTATGCTTGCAGAGAGCACATAGTAACACAAAAGACATTGCAACACAAAAGACATTACAACACAAAGAAACTTGTCTCTCCCAATCTGGGGGAGGAGGTGTCAGGAGACAGAGCCCTAGGGAGAGGGGCGTGCCGGGAGCTGACAGACGGGTAAATCACCCTATGGAGAGACACTGAGACGGTGCACTGCTGACGTGGCCGTGTGAGATGGGTCCTGTGGTGCGGGTTGCTATAAGGGGCTGTGATGTACTAACAGAGAGTGTATAAAAATTAAATGCTTCTTTGAAGAAAGAGATTTAGCCTTCCTGCCAGGCTGAGTCCATAATTTTAATCATCGACAAGGAAGTATGCACCAGCTCGCCCAGATTCTGAGGACAACTGAAGACCTGCTCAGTTTTCAGTTACTCAGCACCTACAAGCCCAGTCTAAACTCACACATAAACAGTCGTGGTGCTAAAGTGTTATTAATTAACAATTACTAATTATTATTATTAATTAATAATTAAAACACTTAATATAAAACTCCTAGAAATTTAGATTTAAGACTTCTAGATTTAAGACTTCAGGAGTTCAGGCTGAGACTTTTCAGAGCAGCAGACATCTGCAATACTGCAGCTTTGCGGTTTTTACAGCAACTAATTACATAGGGGCAAAACCTCCCCTCAAGATAAACCCTTAAATTTAACGTGGAATACAAGCTACAGTACATCCTGAATGTAGAGTCTGAACTACCCAAGAGCAATTCTCTTCCTACCTTTTCCTTTAGAAGAACAATTAACAGAGGGGTAATTTTTAGTCTGCAAATTCAGTTTTTCACATGCTGTTCTTAATGTTAAAGAAACTCCACAAATTACAGCCACTTAATCTAGCTTGTTCTTAGTTCTGGCACTCTTGCCTATTAAATTTCACTACTGGTCATTAGTTACATTGTATCAAAAATGTACAACAGCCATGATGGGGTTATAAAAATAAAGCCAAACATAAAAAACCCCACCAAACCAGACCCAACCTGCCCTTCATATACCCAAGAGGTTTAGGGGGCTTTGTCTGTATTCCAAGTGTTCATTTCTTTGTTACTGGCTTGACTTAACAGGTACAACTACAAAAATTAGAAATGCATATGTTAAAATATTAAGTAATAAAGTACCAGACTATTTTTAAAAGTAATTTTAGCTTCTCTAATTAATTTTTGTCTTGCCTGAGGAATTCGGCCATCCACTTTTTGCCAGTTTTAATTACAAGTCTTCTGTTGTGCACTATAAGCAGCATGCACAAATGCATGAAGTTATCCTCTTACACAATTAACAACCCTTCTTTAGTAAGGAGATGTATATAGATCCCAAATCAGTCACAGGAGACGTGCTGAAACTACTTGCGTATGTGATAGGAGAATTCAACTCATTCATGAGAGTGCTTCAACTTTGATAATGATTAAGTAGCAATGAGACAATTATCAATGAGGATTGTACCTGGACGGAATGATGATAGTCATAACCCTACTAACTCCATGCAAAGAAACTTCATAAAAAATTATGTTTCCTACTGAAGTATCTTCTTTCAGCCCTTTTGTATGATGCTCTACAGATGTATTACAACAGTATATGGGAAGAAGTTGCCATCCACTGAACAAGAATTTAGTCAAATCTGAATCTTCAATTAAAGGAGAAGCTGTAGCCTCTCTCACACCTAATTCTTTGGGGTGAAGGGTATGGAAAAAAAAGCCTCTTTTGTATGTAGCTTAAATAGGACAGCTAATTTAAAATAAGCATTTTGAAAACCTGAAAATCTCTGGAGGAGTCAGCATGCTGCCTTCATGCATAGCATCAAATGCAAACACTCGACCTCGACACAGGACTATCAAGTGAGATGGGCATTCGCCTTCAGCCTCTGAAATGAAAACTTTGGGGATAAAGTGACAGATACAAAAAAACTAAACAAGTCCTACAGACCCTTTTTTGTTCAATTCTGCAAACTTGAAGACAATTTAAAAACCAACAGAAGTCACATATAACTTTCACTGTTATAAATTACTTCAAGTCATTGTCATTATCTAGTAGCAAATTTCATTTATTTGTGTCTCTTGTAGGCAGGAACTTCCTCTGCTGAAATGAGTGTTCCTTGCTGAATCCACACACACTTGTAACACACAGAATTTGCCTTTCATCAATTCTTAATGCTGGCACACTTATTACAAGCATCAGGCTGCTAACATACAACTTGAAGCAGAGCTTTCTTTTATTCTTATTTGGTAAGGACTAAATATTGCAACAAAAAGGCCATTTGTAGATGAGATACCTTCTTTGCTTCATTATATAAACACTCAACAACCAGTACTTGATTTAGTGCTCAAGAAAGCAAGTATTTTATGGTTAAACTGACCACTCCGTTAGCACATGAATAAAAATCATCTGCTTGTATTAACCCCCAATTTTCATTTGTTTACCAGTTTTAAAATAAGTGCCAATCGAGTCTCTGGTAACTCCAGGAATTTTGCAAGTGCAGAAGAGCATTCGAAATTGGTTCATGTCCAGAACAGTATTCCCAGACCTCTCTATGGCAACCTTCTCTCTGTAGCAACAAATACAGCAACATTAAGCAAGAGAAATCACAATGGAATTAAATCAAAGTAAGACAAACCTGTCTATTACTGCATGCCAATGAACATAAACATACATATACAACTAAGGGATACATATACCATCAATATTTAGGATCAATTATTTTTTCTTGAAGTCTTACGCTCGTAATAGATCCCAGTATTTCACGGTGTGCCATATATTTACACATGCTCTGTCTATCTGAGTGCCCTCTTTTGGTGGCCAGCAGTGTTCAATATAGGGACCAGGGCCTCCCATATTACAGTGTATTTGTGTTGAGATGCGAAGATCGAGATAAGCCACATTCAGCCACCAGTCCTCCAGCTGAAATGAAAAATGTTTAACATCAGAACTTACTGTTATTCATTAATTCTTTAATAATCACCTGACTGTTCAACTGCCTGCTCTTTTTATTTTTTTTAATACTCTGACTAGTAGTTCCTATACAACACAAGGCAGAACAGTGGTTCAAAACTAACTGCTGAAGATAATGACACATTTAGCTCTTCTATTTTCAAGTTTGAAGTAAAATTCAATGCTGCTTAAGAATATTAAACTGTAAATTATGATATTTCTTCCCTGATATTCATCATCATAAACTCTTGCAGAAATCAGTTGTGGCTGCTTCAAAAATCACAGATTTCTCCATGAAGAATAGAAGGAAATTATACTTGTGTTGAGAAGGGATCTGAGACAGACCGTTCATAATGTACATTTTCTGTCACCATCTGAAAATCCCCACTCTGGAATGTGTCATGTTAGGATTTAGAAAGCCCTCATGAATTCCACTTGATAATGACCTTCTTTTTATCTCTTTCTCTGTTGAAAGACAACTTTAAAATGCTACCACATAACTTCCTTCCCAGAAGAAAAAGAGAGAAACCAAACCCTAAAGTCCAGGGTTGGTTTTGTTGGCGTGTTTTTGGTTTTTGGTTTTTTGCCAGGGTGGAGAGAGAACAGACAGATGTCGTAGAAGGAGACACTGACAGACAAAGCATTCAAAAGCTGGTAGATAACTTTAAATTTCAGTACTGACTGAAATGAGTGGCTCTCTTAGCCACTCAGCTTTGAAAAAAACAAGTGACACATATATAAGCGAATGAGTTCATATCCAGAGGCCAAGTGGCAGATGTAAGGAAGATCCCAAGATTTTAAAAAGTGAAATGACTCTCTGAGTTATATCCTTAATAACCAAATTTCCACAAGTTGAATTAAAATTTCTCACATTTAATTATGATTTCTTACATATTTAAACACATACCCAATTCCTTCTCATTTTAGCTCTCTCCAGTAATTTCTGATGCAACTCTTTCCCAATGCCATTTTCAAATTTTTTAACTATATCCTTGGTTCTTTGATATTCTTCTTGATTTAGAAATGGCTTCACTGTAAAACAAAAAAAAAAAAAAGGGTTTTTATTTTAAAGACAACTGTATACTCAGATATAGTCCAAGATTCAGATATCCTCAGGCAAGGAAGTGAATGAGAATCAATTTTTCTAAAACAAGTATTTGAAGGGAAAACACCTTTTAAACACCTGTCAAAAACCTGTAAATAAATCAGTATGTTCTAATAAAACATAAATACATACTTTTAAATAAATACAGATGCTAGCAGACTAAAGTAATTGCTGAAAACCTGAAATACATAACAGATAATTATATCAAATATATTTACATCTGTAGCTGGAAATACTATGGAGTTCTACCAAGCAATTAAATTTATAGGAACTGTGTTTGTAAATTAACACATTGAGCCATACATGTCTGCCACCCTACTGCACCAACTAAAAGCTACTTGCCTGTATTTTCAAGTCCATGGTCTACCAGCAACTTGCCCATCAATTTTCACTCACTGTCCCTGTGTTATATCCACCTTTGATAGCAAATGCAGTTACTGCTAGATAGTTTTTCTGGTTTTAATCCACTTGGATTTCTCTCAGATCATGTGCATTATAGGCCAAAGTCCTCCATAAACATCTGCAAAACTAGTAATTATTTTAATCTAAACATTCCTTAAAGACTTTTTACCATGAAATCTATGGTCAGTAACAGGCACTGCTGATGTCATTTTCCATACAGGCACATCTCATTTTTTTCCTATACTCACCTGATGATCAATATTTTCTGTTATATTTATACTTACATTGTGAAGTCAGTGGGAAACAGAATGGAGGCTTGTGTATGAGGTGTGTTTCTAGTGATTCAATGCCTACACAACAAGCTCTGGGAAGCTGGAACTTTGGGTTTTCATACTTTCTTGTTGAGTTCATGTTTCTGAATCTCAGCCTCTGGGCTGGAAGACTAAATAACATGGCTATGGCCACCTTCTCTGCTCAAGGCTTACTTTCAAAACAGGGTTACTCCTTAAAGAAGAGGTAGCTACTGTAAAGCCTTAAATAAGGCATATTCTGACACAGACTTTGTCCAGCTTTTCTAGTTGGCTGGCTTTAAAAATCCAAGTGCTTAACCAGCCCATGCCCTGACTTATGTCAAGTGCCTGGAGTCCTCCTCCAACCAGTGAAAGACAGTTTCCCAGGACTGATTTAAAGCCTCTATGAAGAATCATTTGGAGGTTCTCAATTGTTCTTCAGAAGCACCTCCTTTCCTTCACTCACATTTACTGACTAAAATGACAAGCTTAAGCAATGAAATTCACAGAGCTACATCTAGAACTGTGCCCTGCGCACTTAGACTTTGAATTATTTGTACAAGGAAAGACTGTGGCAAATGCTGGGCTAACTTTTCCCCACCAACAGTGAAACTATCCAAGAGCAACAGTGATCAAAATATAGAACGATTTTGTACATGGAACAGTAAGCAGCAACTAACTTCAGAATGAAGCAGAAAGGGACATGTGATAAGGTGTTTATGAAAACAGATCAGAATCAGAAAACGAGCAAACAAATTCACTGTCAGATTTTCTCACTCCATGAGAACGTTATTTATTAACCTGGAGAGACAGCTGGGTTTACAAAACTAAACAGCCATTTTGTTATTGCAGGTTCTACTTTTGCAGCACAACTTTAGTTAATCTGCATTACAGCAAAAAGAAAACGTATTATTTTAGATACACATACACACACAACATTTTTGCTCTAAACCCACCACTTGAACATTCTGCATCAAAAAGCAATGATGTAAGGAACACCAAAGCAGGCCATTTCCAGTACTCAAAATAAATGGGAACTCAGAGTAAACGGGAACTCAGAGTAAACTTAAGGAAGTCCATTTTGGGAAAGGGACAATTTGGTGTAGTATGTTTCTGCTAAGGAAAGAACTCCAAGTCTTACTTTTTAGCACTTGTGTAATACCTGTAAGATGGTAAGATACAAAGCAGATGTTTCAGAAAAAAAACTCCGTGTCTCAGAGTTCTGAAAATTATTGATGAAATAAAGTAATCTCAAGATACTTCATAACGTATTTTTATCATTCCCAATATATAACAAAGAACAAACCAGTCATTTCTGCTTTATAAACAAAGTTAGACACACATGCACTGATGTTGTTTTCAAAACTTTTCTGTCATCTTCTTTAGATTAGTCGATATGTCAAGCCAGAAATTATCCAAGCTAAATTATGTGAAAATGCTCACCACTGCTTTTTCCTAATACTGTATAGTTAATAAATGTTCTTTCTCACCAGTATTAAGTATGAAAAGTTTTAAATAACTGTTTTTTAAAAAAGATCCTGAGCAAACACAGTTATAAACAAGCGGTTAGTTACGCAAAACAAAACTTGTAGGTGAAGTATCTTTTATCAGACCAGCTTTTTTTGGAGAAAAAACAAAAAGTAAAAAAAATTCCACTCTCAAGTCAAAAAGCTAACCTTCCCACATGCCAAATTCCACTGAAGAAAAGTAATTAGGGATAAAATGGAAACTTTTACTCAAATTGCGCTGGGTACCTAATTTCCAGTTTTGAGCCTCAAAAAGACCTTTGGCACTCTCAGCTTGTGTGTATCCCACACCCCAATTATAATACAAACTGTATCTACAATCACTTCTTCAAACATCTTCAGATTAGCCTGGTTACAACAGCACATGACACGCTAGCATTACAACATCAAGTCATTACCTGCATCAAGATATTTACTCAAAGATTCATCAAGAGGAGGTACTGGCAGGGAAGGCAGAGAATCCTGGTACTGAAACGTTCGCTCCTGTGAGGATTCAAGCACTTGCTTGTCCATGTTGCAGATCTGCAGCACAACCGAACAGACTTTTCACGAAGCCCACGTTCGATGACGAATCTCCCCGGTGTTCTCTCCCCCGCTCCGGCCTCCTGCCACTTACACGGTAAAAGACAGATGTCAGGGAACGTTCCCCGACAAAGCACGGACTGAGTGTTTCTTGTCGGCTTGCAGCCACGAGGGGCACACACACAAACAACAGGGGGAAACGATGAACAGGCGGCTATTGATGCTTTCTCCGGCATGTCGCGATTAACCAGCTCGAGGGCTGCCGCTTTCTTTCCCAAGCAGAAGCCAGTCGGCCCTGGGACACCCGCCCGAGACCAGAGGCTGTCTGGGGAAAGGGGAATCACACCCCAGCCCCGCTGGCGGCCCCTTCTCGACCCTCCCAGGCCCTCCC
>VZRO01000887.1:167734-197481 GCA_013397915.1 Daphoenositta chrysoptera | reverse complement strand
AGCCGAGCCCACCCGTTCGCTCGGCCGCCGCGCACCCCCGAGGAATGAGGCCGGCGGGGGCCACCGCTCACCCCGGCCCCGCCGGTCCCGGCTCGCTGCCCACGGCCCCGGCCGCCGCCTACCGCCCCTGTCCCACTTCCCAGAGAGTCCGGAAGCCGCGCGGGGCGGGGCGGCCGCGGGGCGGGAGGGGAGCGGCCTCGCCGTCTCCTGCGTTTGGGGGCCGGCGGCGGGATGCCAATAAAAGGACAGTTTGAAATGGGGAGTAGGTGTCGACTCCCTCGAAGGCAGACGGGCCCCGCTGAGAGACCTGGACAAATCGGAGGGCTGGGAAGTCACCAACTGTGTGAAGTTTAATAAGGGCAAGTGCCGGATTCTGCGCCTGGGAGAAGGCAACCCTCGACGTACGTACAGACTGGGGAATGAGAGGCTGGAGACCTCGTTTCCATCGGCCTGGGGTTCCTGGTCGATGGAAAGCTAAATAGGAATCAGCAGTGCCCTGGCAGCCGGGAGGGCCACCCGTGTCCTGGGGGGCGTCAGGCACAGCATCGCGCGCCGGGCGGGGGGGGATTGTCCCGCTTTGCTCCGCACTGGGGCGGCCTCTCCTCCAGTGCTGTGTGTAGTTTTGGGTGCCACAATATAAAAAAGACTTTAGGCTATTAGAGAGCTTCCAAAGAAGAGCTATGAAAATAGTGAAGGGCGTAGAGGGGAAGCCACATTAGGAGCAGTTGAGGTCACTTGGTCTCTTCAGCCTGGAGACTGATGGGAGGCCTCATTGCAGTCTACAACTTCCTCGTGAGGGGAAGAGGAAGGGCAGACACTGATTTTTCTCTGTGGTGCACAGTGACAGGAAACAATGGAAGGGCCTGAGGCTGTGTCAGGAGAGGTCTAAGTTGGGTATTAAGAAAAGGTTCTTGCTCCAGAGGGTGGTTGGGCACTGGAACAGGTTCCCCAGCAAATTGGTCACAGCAGCAAGCCTGCCGGAATTCAAGAAGCATTTGGAAGATGCTCTCAGGTACATCTTGTGATTCTTAGGATGTCCTGCGCAGGGTCAGGAGTTGGACTTCAGTGATCCTTAGAACTCAAGATGTGTGACATGGGGAGAAAGTGCAGCTGGGTCTCTTCTTCACAGCTGCTGTTCTTCATGGGCTGTGCTCTTAACTCCAGTGGTGTCCTTAGCAGGACTGAGACCAGATGCAAGCCCTGGCTGGCCCGGGGGACTCCTTACCCAGGGACAGTGACCCAACTGCTTTGTGGGTGGGCAATAGCTCAGGAATCTGCAAGGGCATTTCTGTGGAGCAGGTCTGGGCTAGACTGCTGGGTTTCTGTGCCACATGTTAAAATGGTGTGTGGGAGAGATGCTTGTGGGGTGTGCCTTGCAGTTCCATAGGAGTAGGACTAAGCAGTAGTCAGAGTAACTGGGTGGGATTTGGAGCAGTCTTCACATGCTGGAGCAAGCATTTCACCACATGGCGAAGCACCACTTGTGCTGGGAAGGACATGCGGGGCCCACCCAGCCCTACTTGCCATGGTTAACAAGGTCTCTACTTTCAGAGACTCCTGCCAGTACTGCTGTTTGGCAGACTGAAGGGATCTCTGACACCTGCATGTGTACCTGGGTGGTGTGTGTTGAGGAGCTATGGCTCAGCCCAGAGTCATAAAAACAAAATTTAAAAAAGTAAATAAATTCTGTGACATAATCTGCCATACTCGGAACAAAACATCACCATGTTCCATGACTTCTTTCCTCTTTGCCTCTGCACCAGTGGCACCTTCTGTTTGCTTCGTTGTTACTACCTGCCTTTGCTGCCAAAATGGCTTCCCATTACCTACTGTTGTGATTTAACTCCAGCCAGCAACCAAGCCCCATGCAGCTGCTCACTCACTCCCTCACCACTGGGATCAGGGAGAGGTTTAGATGAGTAAAAGTTTCTCATGGGCAGGGAAAGCAAAAGCCACACAGAAAAGCAAATCAAAACAAGGAATTCATTCACTATTTCCCATGGGCAGGTGTTCAGCCATCCCCAGGAAAGTAGAGCTCTGTCACAGGTAACAGTTACTTGGGAAGACAAACACCATCACTCAAAATGTTCATCCATTCCACCTTCTTCCCTCCACTTTATGTACTGAGCTCTTCCTGAAGCCTGTAGTGCTGCATGGGGTTGTTTTGACCCAAGGGCAAGACTTAGCACTTGGTCTTGTTGAATCTCATACCATTGGCTTTGGACCATTGATCCACCTTGTCCACATCCCTCTGCAGAGCTTTCCTGACCTCCAGCAGATCAACACTCCCACCCAACTTGGTGGTGTCTGTGAATTTACTGAGGGCGCACTCAATCCCCTCATCCAGATTATCAATAAAGATATTAAACAGGAGGTTGAAATCTTTAAACTCATTTTTTTCTCTTGAGATGTTAATTATCTTTCCACATTGATGTCTTTCCTTGGGATTGTTGAGTTACTTGCCTGGCGCCATCTCTGCGGCCTTTATCCCCAGTTTTATCCCTCTTGCTTTTCACAACTCAACTTTATGGACTTCCTTAGAACTCTTTCTCTCAATTCAATTATTTCCTCAAAAATCTGAGCAAAGGTTATGTGGTTGTACCATAGCAGAACTAGGCTGACTGCAGAAACAGTAGGAGAGGAGTGGAGATTATACTGCTCTTTGTTGTGTTTGCGTTTGAAGCATCCACATTATCTGTATGTTTGGCAGTTTCAACACCCTGGAAGGTCGAAGTGGTAAAGTCCATATTGGGAATGCATGTTGTGTGACTTTCATATTTATTTCAATAATTTTGCATTAGGGATGCTTTGAGCTTATCAGATGCAAGTGTTCCACAAATAAGTTTCTCTGTAATAATATCCTAGATTTTTTTTTCAAGACTAAGTAAAGGGATGGGTAAACAGCTTTCTGGAGGACAGGATTTCAGTTGGTAATGACATATAAATTTTTTTTCATCAGCAGCTTTTAGATGTTAGCAATGACATTAACCTATTTTGAATATAGTCTGCTAAAAGTGTAGCCATGAGAGATATGCTACTGGGAAAAATATGACTAAAAAGATGAGTATGCTCCATACTTTTTCCAATATTTTATAGTGTCTAGGTATGATGATGAAGGATTTATTAGTCTTTATAGTCTTTATTTTTTGAGAAGCAAAGACCAGTATTTCCCTGAACTCAGGAGCTACTGAGATATGGCTTCCCACATGTTTTTCCTGTCATTTTTGTGTTTTGCTGTCTCTTAAATGGAAGATCACACCACTGCTTTTTGCTGAGAAAGAAAACTTCCAGGGATATAAATCCATAATTCTCAAAAACCTGTAATAAATATTATGGTTCATGTAGCAGATGTGTTTTCTCTCTAACTGGACACCTCTTTTCATAAACCTGTAATTTTCCAGAAAGCCTAAGTGCCTACCCTGGAAAACATACTTTTAAACTTTTAAAAAGGATGATTTGGATACTGAATGTAACCAAACGTGTGTGATAGAGTAATGTGTAAGGTACTGATACAGATGCAGAAATAAAAAATTTCAACTGTATCACAATGTTTAGGACACTGAGACATGTTGGTGTCTGTTGCACAAACTGTGTTTCTCTTGTGAAGATAAAATCAGTAGAGGATTACATTGCCTAACTGTCCTACAGCCTGACAGCTCTGTTATTACAGGATTGCAGATACCAAGTTGTCAATGCCCTGCCTTGTTCAAGTTCCCATGTTCCCAGGTGTCTCAGATGCATGCCTAGCTATAAGCAATCCAGCAGCTTTGATAACAGACTCCATACCTACCATGAAGTGCATCATTTGACTCCCAGGCTCACTATTCCACTTCTTTGCTTATTGGTGGGAGATGAATGGACTACCTTTAATCTAAATTTTGTAAGTAGACTTGGATCTACTTGCCATCTGAGGATAGGGTTGCTTTTTCCCTGGCTTCCAGAATCTGCAGACAAGGGGTGAAGTCATGTATGCACAAATGAGATGGGTCTACTATGTAGCATTTGCAAGTGCCTGGGTACCTGAGAGGCCTCTTTGGTCCTGGGCTGCCCTACTGGCAAATACCACACTCCTGCAGTTCACAAAGACTCATTCCATGGATTTCTAGACTCTGTGCTACAGAATATATTTTCCTTGGGGAAATACCTTGCAGCGCTGTGCTGCAAGCACTTGATGTTTCTTTACCTTTGGCTTTTTGTTCCCTGCAGGGTGGGGCTGTTGGTCCATTTGTCCTAGCAGCTGGTCAGTGCAAAAGCAGTTTTGTTGTCACTTGTATTTTCAATTGTACTTTTCAATTAATACTTGTCCACCTACTGTAAGGGGATACCATGACAATGAAAAAAACGAATGTAAAAATTTCTTCATGTCCTGAAAGCCTGTCTCAAAAACATTTTTGAAAAATAATCCAAAATTTCTTTGATATACCACATCCATGTCCATTTTTAATTCTGCTGTGTTGGAAGGATGTTGCAATACTGAAGTGAGCATGGCAGCGTGCCCTGGGATTGTGACTGGAGTGGGTGTTGTGCAAGGAGAGTCTGAGATAATTGGTTTTGTCTTAAGATGGGAGTGCCAAATGAAGATGTCTTCACCTGCCTAACAGAAGGATATGCAGAGGATGGGCAGAGCCAGACTCTTCTTGGATGTACTCAGCAAAAAAAGAGTTGCGGATACGAGGGACAACAAGGATATAGACAGAAAGAAACATGTCCTCACTATGAGACATGATTGAACACTGGAACATGGTTACCAAGGGAGGTTGTAGAGTCTCTGTCCTTGGAGATACTCAGCACCTAATGAGAGAAGATTTGGACTATATGATCTCTAGAAATCCCCTTGAAACTAAGTTATTCTGTGATTTAATTAATGACTCTTTTAATCTTTTATACAGCTCTTTATCAAACTAGAATTTAATTTTCAGCTTATTCTAAACATGAAGAGACAAAAGCCAAGAAATACTTTCTTAAAATCCAGTGGGGTTGTTTTTTTCCTCACTGAACTATTTCTTTGCCAGTAGTTCAAGAAAGAAACATTCTTTTTGACTGTGAACGCTGTAAAGTAGATTTTTCTGCCATTAATTCATCAGATCATGCATCTGACTTAAAATTTTTATGGAATAAAATAAAAGCTTGTTTCTCTTGAAAAGTTTACAATCCAGGAAAATCTTGATTATGCAGAAGAATTCATATGTATCCTCTCTTTGTTATAATAGGGTCTAAGTTAGATCTCAGGTATAAGGCCAACAAGTGAAAGCAGAGGAAAATATAAAGACAATTTGGAATAATAATCCAATTATTTTAACTGCTCGCCTGTCTTGTAAAAAATGAGAAAAAAGAAAGACATTTCCCTAATCAGATATGCTTAGATTTCAAATAACTCTAGAGTCAACTGAATGTCCTCCAAATAAGATTATTTATTTATGTAATAGTTCTTTCTTGTTTGTGGCCTTTCTTTTTCTGAATGAAAATTATATCAGCTGAATGTATCTTTCAAACCAGTAAGACAGACTCTGCAGGTTCTTTGTTTTCAGGAAGAGCAGTAAAATAATTCTTCAGGGCAAATTACTCCATTAGGTTAGCACAGATGTGTCATTTACATCCAAACCTTGAGGCTGTATACGTAATATCAGCATGCACCTGTCCAGCTAGATGAAGTGCATGAAAACTTCCAAAAAGGTCATAAAAGGCTCCTTTCCTTTTCAACAGGAGGATGATGAGACTGATATAGGTGAAAACTAAACTACAGGATTAGTTTTCAGCTTGATAAGAGATGTGCTTTTACTACATAGCTATGTAGTTGCTAGTGCTGACGAAAAGACTGGGGTAGAACATTATGTTCCAAGAAGCTGGGAAGGGACAGATTGTCTCAGCAGCAGCATGATCAGACAAAGCTGCATCTGGTGATGAGTCTGCATCTCACTTACAGCTGTGACTCTGAGCCTCACAGTTTCTCTGCACCCCATTTTTGCCTTCCCCGCAGCAGTTTCCTTTGCAGCAAATGGAATAGTGGTAGTGCATATGGTTTTACTCCTATTCTCATCATCAAATACTTCTGTAGGTCATCCTGTGACTAAGAAATCTGGCCCCATTACTGATTTTTTACAGAAATCTGGCATTTGTCTCCATACCTTATCAGCATATTTCAGCTTGTGTGAGGAAAACAGCACTTGGAATGGTTTTCCTGGAGTCCTTGCTACTCAACTTCCTCTTCTGATGGGGTGCTAATAGATGCGGATATAGGAATTGAGATCAATAGGACAACATCATTAGGATATGATACACAGGACATATGTAACATAGGACAACCTATTGAGATAGGATGACATCAACCATATGATGCTGCATAGCCAGTAATGAATACAGAACTTTCCGATTGAAAGAGACAGAGTTGGTTATGAGCAGTTGTGGGGATTTTACTATCATCACACAAAAATATTTGTGTTTAAAAGAGTGGGAATAGCCCTGTGGGGTCTTGCACCTGCTGCATGTCTCTGGGTAATCAATTTGGAATGGACAAGTCCACTGAATACTTTCTGTACCACTGGATTATGAGGACAAACCTCAATGTTTTTAAAGCACATGCCTTTTTTAGTCATGTGCTTATTTCTTGTAGGGTGGAAGTGGAGTGTCCATGTGGTCTTCCCACTGGATGTGGATTGCAGTGGTTAAGGTGTAGTGCCAGTCCTCTCTGTGCTATGTGTGCCTTCCATGCAAAGGCTCTGAAAGGAGCAGATTCCTGTTATCTGTGACATTTATGCCTCTCTGCCTAAGCAAGGTCTCTCTGTACCCTATTAGGTCTCCTAATGTTTGCGTGTTTTATTCCTGTCTGTCGTGATGCTACTTCACTCACCATTACTTTTGGGAAAGCAAAACTCTCTCTTCCCTAACCTGTTATGTCCTTTCACTTTCCCTGACCATCACTTGGTTTTCATAGGTGACTCACCACTTGCTGTCCAGGAGCCAAGTGCATCACTGGTGGGAGATGGAGAGACCCCCCTGCAGAAACTGCTGTTTCTCCAGATTAGCAGTTCTGCAAAGTACTAGTTCTCCAAATTGTTGTCACTTTGGCATCAAGAATGGCTGACAGATACACATCAGCATCTGTGAAGAAAAGCAAACCTTGTCTGTGAGCATCTGAAGATACAATCCACTGTTCTGTTGGTTATGGTCATCTTCCCACATTTTTTCCAGGACATAGTTTTGTGCATAGTAATGGAAGTACTGGGATAAACCCCCTTTTTTGCCCTAATTTATGTGGCAGTGAGAGTAGGTCAAGCTCTGAATGACACACAAGTTCTCATCAAGTTAGCACCGCTGCTCACTTTCAGTGGCTGACTGAGTGTTGGCAGTTTCTGATTCTGCTTTACAGAAATGCAGAGGGAGAAGGGAAGAGTGCTTCTACAACTGAACAATGTCTCATGCTCTTGTTGTACAGAAGTAGGTATTGACATTTGCATGAGTATTTTACGTCTTCTCTGACTGGAAGCTTTTCTGTAGAGTGAGCTTTGTCCCAAAGCTGTAAATGAGTCTCCAAAATTAGAGACTAAAATTGTATTTCTAAGCTGTGTGATGTATCTGAAACAATGGTATACAGGGAGTTTTATTGTTTATCATATTTTATGCCTGACTGTTTTGCTGTGGGAACTTGTGGTTGACTCTGGGCGCGCGCGGCTCGAGGGTTCAGCCCTCGCCCGGATGCTGAGGGAGAGCCCTCGACCGTCGGCACCCAGTAAAGGGGGACGAACGGGAGAGACCCCAAAGGCAGCTGCAGGAGGAGCCTCTGCACAGAGCAGCACGGCTGGGGCAGCAGCGCCGGCAGGGGAACGCCGCAGGAGCAGGGGTGGCAGATGTGCACCAGCGGGATGGCGAAGCCAGCAATAAAGAGGCCGGGATCTGGTCTGGATTCCGGGAGGGTTTACTCTCAGGAGGACCAGGGACCAAATCCAAAAATCAATGGGAGGCACAGGGTTTTAAAGGGGGGAGGTACAAGGGCAGGTGAAATAACTGTAACCAATGGGGAAATAACACGGGAGGGTCCAGGGCATAAAAGGCATAACACTGACAAATCTCGAGGGTGCAGGAGGGAGGGTTCACAGCAGTATCAAATGGGGTGCAGAGTATAAAAGAATATTCCAGAAACAGGGCAGGGTAACTGGGAGATGGACAATTAGACTGACAGGGTAAAAGGTGGGGAGCGGAGCCCAGGGAGGAACCAACCGGGAATACGGGAAACTGGGGACAAACCATTTACAAAACCATACAAAAACCATGTAATAAATGAGTAAACAAACGCGTGCACCTCAACAGTTGACCAGCAGTTTGCTTTGCCAAGACTGTTACACTCTAGGTCAGATGGTGACTTCTGTGGGTGCCTCAAGGTTGTGCACAGAAAGGGAGCATCTTAAGAGCCCTAGGGAGAAGTTTGAAGACTGCAATGTGGGTTGAGCAGCTAAGGGTACAAGAGAGTCTGTTTCCTATCCAAATTTCTTTACTTGAAGGTTCATTGTTCTCATTTTGATTCTTATAAAATCTGTCTTTTGGAACTCAGACACCATTTCCCTGGTTTTAGAGTTTGCTGCAAAGGGAAAGTCTAGGCAGGGTTCTAGGCAGCTGGGATCTCACGATGGTACATTTCTGTGTTTGGAGCTGATCACAGGGCAGGCACAGGGGGAAATTGCTCTTAGTAAAGTTTTATTATTCCTCAGAAGCACTTTTTTTGGTTGTATCAGTGAAGCGGTTCTGTCAGTTACTATGATGCTTCATATAATGGTAGGTCAGCACATGTTTATCTTCTGAGAGAGCAACAAAAATGTCCATTCTGTTTCATTTCCCATGGCCAGCCCTGTATGTCGACTGAATATTTTTATGTAACTTCCACACTTTATTTCTCTTTGCAAGACTGGAAAGTCAATTCTAGTCCCTCCAGGCTTCCTGTTTTGTCTGAGTACTTTTGAATATTACTTTCTTTCTTGCTCAGTAGACCTCAGCAGACTGACCTCAGTGCATGTCCTAGGTATTAAGTACAATAATAAAAAGGATGCTGTTAAACTAAGCTGGTTCTCTGTTAGCACGACTATTTTACAGCATTGTAACTAGCTGGCTTTCTTCACACCCATACAGACTCATTCCTGTGTCAAGCCAATAGCTGCGTGGCACTGAAAGTATACACCAGGCCACAGTACATACCTGTTCTAGAACCACTTTAATAACCTGAATGTCCACCTTAAAGCAAGTAGCTTTTCTGGAGAGCTGTTCCAGAATTTGATGGGTCCTGTTAAAAATCTTATTTCTAGCCATGCTTAATTCATGAGCAATCTCTAACCATTTTTTGAAATGTTATTTCTCCCACTTTAATCTTCCAGTGTACTTGTAGAAGATAATGTACTCTCTCCCATAAGTTCTCTTTTCTGGCCATGCCCTCGATTAGATCTGGTTCGAACACACCTTTCTTGAAAAGCTGACCAACACTACAGGCAGAATTCCAAGTGAGATCTCTTCAATACTCTGTCTGGTGTCACTCATCTTTCCAAATCTGTCAGGAGATCCTGCTAATGCATCTCAAAAGTCCTCCCTTTTGCAAAATCTCCTTTTCCCTTCTTGCTTCACCTTCATGTCTCCTGTTTTATTACTTGTGTATAATCCTCTGAGGCTAAGGATTGTCTCTGTCGTAAGACTGTCATACAGAGGAAGGTTACTCCTGCTTTCTTTTGGACAGCATGAGAGCTGCTTAATTGCATGCCTCTCCATATAAGCAGCTAATGGTGATTTTTAAGAGAAGGTTTTAAGTGTATCCTTATTTTTATCCTTTGAAACTGAGTGACTAGGAAATTAAGTATAATTGCAGTTATGGTGCTAAAACCAGGGCAGATTTGTTTAGTAACTGACAGAGAAGAAACAAATTGCACTGCTTACAGTACATATAATCCAGTGTATTTCACAACTGTCAAGTAATAAAAGTCAGCCTTTATGAAGCAACATACACAACATGGTTCTTTAAATCTTAGGTGTGCAACTGAGAAACACATGCTTCTTCGTTATTGTACTTCAGTGGTCTGTATATGCTCATTTTACTACTTGAAATGAGTCAGGTTAGTGAATTGCAACTGTTTAAGCAATATTTCTGTTCTTGAAAAAGAATTACATCTAAGTTTGCAGTATTAGTAACTGGATAAAAATCTACTCTTTCACTGTTTCTTTACGATTTCTGACAGAATTGTACTTCTGAAAGAATCATATTTCCTGACTTACCATTACATCCATTTGTATTAGTATTGTGGTCCAAAAGAGACTGAAAATTGCCAGAAAAGAGCAGCTAAAAAATCTTTACCTTCTGTTCCTCAAGGGGGAACTTCTGAGGAGCATTTAAGAGGCCAAGCAGGAGACTGGTCAGTGGAGCCATAGTCTGCCATCTGTGACATGTGGAAGCCAACTCAGCATGGCCACTGGGGAAGCAGGTCCTGGATCTGCTTTGTACCAAAAGGAGGGAGAGTCACAAGATATAAGGAGGGATCCAAGAAGGTTACAGCACAGAGTGGCAAAAGAAACCCCTCCTTACCCTCTAAGTTACCCTCTAGGGTACTCTGACAGAACAAGTATGAGGCCCTGGGTTCGATAGGTGAAGTGCCTAATGAGGTAGCATTAGGTACACCCATACAAGCAGACTTGCCACGGTCAGAGAGACCAACCTCTTGCAACAAAACCTGCATTAAGACCAGCACTGAGAGGAAACAATGGCTATGGCCACTGGTGATTGCCCCCTGTGTGAAATGGAAGCATTCATGTGCAGACCAGACCCTCTTTTCGGAGAAGTTTGCTGTTTCCCTGGGGCCCAGATTAGGGGTGTCACCACAAGACTGAACAGCCTGGTACAACCTTCATACTACCATCTATTTCTGCTCTTTCACATGGGTACAAATGATGTCACAATAAAAAGAGCCCTGAAAAGAATGCTGAAAAATATGGTAATGTTTTCCTTAGTACTTCCAGTAATAGAAACAGACTGGAAGAAACAGGTGAGCCCAGAATATCAATACTTGACTCCAGGACTAGTGCTTTCACTGTAACTTTGGGTTTTTAAACCATGGAAGAACTTTCAAGAAGCAAAATATGCTGAGGCCTGATGGGATCCCCCTGTCCTGACAGGAAACATGTCTTTGGGCATAAACTGGTGGGACTGATCAAGAGAGCTTTAAACTAGAATGGATAGGGGAAAGAGATAGCTACAGGTTTATAGTGGGAAAGCTGAAGGTTGGCATAGCATCACCTGAGAGTGGCAGTGCTAGTGGGAACGCTTACACCATGGAAGTACCTTGGAAATCTTCCTTTCAGGGCTTATTATTTCACAAGTACTGGTCAATCTTTAAGAACCACCTTTTGGAAGCACAGGAACAGGATATTCCTCTGTGTCATAAGTCAAGCAAGTGGGCCAGAAGATCACCTTGTTTGAACTCATAGGGCTCAAGAGCAAAAAGAAATTGTGTGATCTCTGGAAGCAAGGTCAGGCTTTGCAGGAAGAGTGTAGGGCTGTGGTTTGTGTAAGTGTGGAGAAGACACAAAAGGCCAAAGCTCTTTTGGAGTTGAAAATGACCAGTTTTGTTTCAGAGAGCAAAAAAGGCTTTTTCAAGTACATTAATAACAAGAGAAGGTCTAAACTAAACACTGGACCAATGCTTGTTAAAGACTCACATCTAATTAACAGACATGAAGAAAAAGCAGAGGCATTAAATGCTTTTTTGGCCTCAGTCTTTAATAATGCAGATAGACCTTGGGCCATGTATATATTTCTGTATGAGCTCATGACGATATTTGTCGAAGTAGGGAGAGGGATCAGGGTTGCTCTGGTACTGTGTGACATTTATTTATGGAATGGTAACATCAAAGGCAATGAGGCTCATTTGGGTGTGTATTTGTTTGCCTGTCCTTGTCTGGGCTGCTACTTCTGGGGGTTTATTAATAATTGCATCCAGCCTGTAGCAGGGGACAGGAGAGGATCATTTTTCCCAGCCTTTCACTTCCTTCTCCCCCTTCAGGTCTGCCAGAACAGCTTTTGGGAGTGTTGAATTCTCTCTGGATGTTAAGGATAACGTAATTCTGTTGCTAATTCTGCTTTATATCCTCTGCACAGTCTCTATCATGTTTAGAGATAGGACAAAGGTTTCTAGGGAAGTTGTGCAGCGAACAGGGGTGGATAGCCATGAGTGGCACGGAATGTGGGAGGACATGGACAAGTATTTGAAGGATTTCTCTCCTCCAATGATTTGGAAGTTCACTTCTGAGCAATTATAGGACCCTGTTAAAGTGATTAAATGTGTGAAGGAGAAATGCTTTTGGAGTTCCAGAGGGGGCAGCTTACTGCAATGTGTTGGGCCCTGGCCACTGCCTACCAACACTGCTTGTTACAGTACAGCTCCTTCCAGGGGAGGGGATGGAAAACAAATCAACAGGAACCATGGCCACACAAACTGCAGCTGAACCAGAAAGACAGCCCAAGCCCGTAGCAGTCTCCCCTGTTCGGAAGAGAAAATCCAAGACCCACTCAGTTTGCGTTCTGAGTGACAAAGGCAAGGCAGGACCCTCACAACCAGCAGAAGATACAGAGACGGAGATAATCACCCAATCTTTGTCCCTGGGTGAGCTGCAGAAAGAGTACACCTGCCACACAGATGAGTCGATATAGACCTGGCTCCTCCAACTCTGGGATGTCACGGCAAAGATACAAACCTAGGTGGTAGTGAAGCCAGGTAACTAGGATCCCTGTCCCAGGATGTGGTCATTGACCAGAGGATTGGAAAAAAGTAAGGAAATCTCAGCCTCTGGGGGTGACTCCTGTCAAGTGTGAGAGAAAGATACTTTTGCAGAGAAGACCTTTATGCACAGCAAGGCCAGTGGAACACCATGGAGCAGGATATTCAGTGCCTGAGAGAAATAGCTGTGATGGACGTAATTTTTTCAGATGACAAGCAATTCCCTTGAAGTCCAGACTACGTCCAGTGTAAATCACAGATGTGGCTGAAATTCGTATGGCTTGGACCAAACATGTATTCCTGCTACAGAGCATTGCTGCAATGGAAGCAGGGAGAAGGCAAAATGGATATTTTGGCTAGCAAACTCCAGAGATATGAAAACAGTATGGCCTCGTTAAAGGCCCACATCTCAGCCATGGAAACAGAACTGGTCGAACATACCTGAAATTGGAAGAGAAAATTCAAGAAGGCCAACAGAACCTCAGAAGGGAGCTTAGGTAGGGAATATTCCATGTCTCGCCAGTACAGACCAGGGTCTCTGCTATTAGGAGCAGGCACCCCCCAGCTCGGGAGAGAGGACACACCCCACAAGGTAATCTGTGGTTTTACCTGCATGACCATGGAGACAACATGAGGAGACGGGATGGAAAACCTACCTCTCCCCCAGCAGCACGGATGTGTGAGTTGAGAGGAGGAACAACTACCACAGGGAACTCGTCAAGGATAAATGCTGCTCTGGTCTATTGTGGGCAAACCCCTAGGCAGAATAGAAGGGATGATGCTGTGTGTGATCCTCTGGAAGGGACTTCCAGGTCATACTTACAGTGAGGGAGCAATGAATACTGTGACCAGAACTAGAGGGGCCCTGTGTCTGGCCAGGTAGAGGCAAGGGACAATTGGATCTGTTGGACTGTGTGGATCCAGTGGCCTGGCACCTCAGACCCACAAGAATACAAGGCTCTAGTTGACACCAATGTACTCTGATGCCATTGAGATATGTGGGGACAGAATCTATCCCCATTTCTGAGGTGACAGGGGAACCCCAACAACTGACGGGGAAGCTGAAGTGAGCTTGACTGGGGAGGAGTGACAAAAACACCCCATTGTGTCTGGTTCGGAGGTCCTGTGTACCCCTGGCATAGATTACCTCCGGAGTGGGTATTTCAAAGACCCAAAAGAACATTAGTGGGCTTTTGGGATAGCTGTTGTGGAGAAAAACAAAACAAGTTGAACACCGTGCCTGGTCTCTCAGAGGATCCTTCTGCTGTGGGACTGCTGAGGGTGGAAAGACAGCAGGCACCGATCACTACCACAACAGTACATCATCAGCAATACTGCACAAACCCGAGATGCCATGATTCCCAAACATAAGATGATCTGTGAACTGGAGACCCAGGGGGTCATTAGCAAGACTTGCTCACCATTCAATAGCCCCATATGGCCTGTGCAGAAGTCCCACAGAGAGTGGAAACTGACAGTGGAATATCATGGCCTGAATGAAGTCACACCATCACTGAGTGCTGCCATGCTGGACATTTTGGAACTTCAGTATGAACTGGAGTCGAAGGCAGAAAGTGGTGCCACTACTGACATTGCAAATGCATTTTTCTCCATTCCTTTGGCAGCAGAGTGCAGACCCCAGTTTGCCTTCACCTGGTGGGGTGTGCAATATCTCTGGAACCAGCTGCCTCAAGGGTGGAAGCACAGTCCCACCATCTGCCATGGACTGATCCAGACTGCACTGGAAAAGGGTGAGACTCCAGAACGTCTACAGTACATCGATGATATCATCAACTGATCCAGACTGCACTGGGAATTTTTGAGAAAAAAGAGAAAAAATTTTTGAGAAAAGAGAAAAGATAATCCATATCCTCCTGAAAACTGGTTTTGGCATAAAACAAAGTAAGGTCAAAGGATCTGCTCAGGAAATTCAATTCCTAGGACTAAAATGGCAAGATGGATGTCATCAGATTCCTGTGGACGTGGTTAGCAAAATAGCAGCTAAGTCCCTCCCAACCAGCAAGAAGGAAACAGAGGCTTTCCTAGGTGCTGCGGGCTTTTGCAGGATACATATTCCAGAGTACAGCCAGATTGTAAACCCTCTCTATCTTGTGATGCAGACAAAAAAACAGTTTCAAGTGGGCCTTGAACAACAACAGCAACAACAAGCTTTTGATCAAATTAAACAGGAGATTGCCCATGCAGTAGCCCTTGGGCCTGCCAGGACAGGACGGGATGTGAAGAACAAGGTCTACATCACAGCCAGGGAGAATGGTCCTTCCTGGAGCCTTTGGCAGAAGGGACCTGGGGATACTCAAGGATGACCCCTGGGATTCTGGAGTCAGGGATAACAAGAATCTGAGGCCAGCTAACCCCAACGGCAAAAGAGACCCTAGCAGGTTCTGAGGGTCTTTGAGACACTTCAGAAGTGATTGGCACCAAAGCACAGCTTCTTCTGGCACCGTAACTGCCAGTGCTGGGTTGGATGTTTAAAGAGAAAGTCCATCCCACACATCATGCCACTGATGCCACGTGAAGTAAGTGGATCACTCTGATCACACAGTGAGCTCGGATAGGAAACCCCAATTGCCCAGAGATCTTGGAGATCATAATGAATTGGCCCAAAGGTGAAAATTTCAGACTACCATCAGAAGAGGAAGAGGAGGAGGAGGTGACACGTGTTGAGGAGGCTCCACTATATAACCAGCTACCAGAAAATGAAAGGCAACACACTGTCTTCACTGATGGTTCCTGCCGTATCATAGGGACAAATTAAAAATGGAAAGCAGCTGTATGGAGTCCCACATGATGAGTCACAGAAGCTACTGAGGGGAAAGGTGTATCATTTAGGGTCGCAGAGCTGAAAGCTGTCCAGCTGTCTTTAGATATCACTGAAAGAGAGAAGTGGCCAAGGCTCTACCTCTACACTGTTGGTAAGAAAAGCTCTGGGGTGGCTGAACTGATGGAAGAAGGCCAATTGGCAGTGCAGAGGGAAAGCCATCTGGACTGCTGAAATGTGGAAAGACATCACTGCCTGGGAAGAGAAGTTGACTGCAAAAGTACGTTGTGTAGATGCGCATGTACCCAAGAGCTGGCCTAACGAGGAGCATCTCAGCAAAGGACAGGTAGATCAAGACGCCAAGATAAAATTATCTCAGGTAGATATGGACTGGCAGTAAAAGGATGAGTTATTTCTGTCTTGATGGACCTGTGAAGCCTTAGGTCATCAAGGGAAGAGATGCAACATACAGATGGGCTTATGATTGAGGGGTGGATTTAACCATGGACAGTATCTCCCAGGTTATCCATGACTGTGAGACGTGCGCTGCCATCAAGCAGGCCAAGCGGGTGAAGCCTCTAGGATATGGTGGGTGGTGGTCCAAATACAAGTATGGGGAGACCTGGCAGATTGACTACAGTACACTTCCCCAAACTCAACAAGGCAAGTGCTACGTGCTGAACATGGTAGAAGGAGCCACCAGATGGCTGGAGACCTATACTGTGCCTCTTGCCACTGCCCAGAATACCATTCTGGGCCTTGAAAAACAAGTCCTTTGGAGACATGGCACCCCCGCAAGAACTGAGTCAGACAACGGGACTCATTTCAAAACCAGTCTCAAACATCTGGGCCAGAAACACAGTATCGAGTGGGTGTACCGCATTCCCTATCATGCGCCAGCTGCCAGGAAAGTCAAACAGTGCAGTGAACTGCTAAAAACTACATTGAAAGCAATGGGTGGGAGGGCCTTCAAACACTGGGCTCTGGATTTAGCAAAGGCTATCTGGTTTGTTAGCACTAGAGGCTCTACCAATCAAGCTGGCTTGGCTCAGTCAGAACCCCTGCGTACTGTAGACAGAGATTAAGTCCCTGTGGTGCCTATGAGAAATATGCTAGGAAAGACAGACTGAATTAGTCCTGCCTCAAGCAAAGACAAACCCATCAGTGGGACTAGTTTTGCGGAAGGACCAGTGTGAACTTGGTGGGTAATGGAGAGAGATGGGTAAACATGATGTGTATCTTCAGGGGGATTTGATTTTGGGTGAGAATCATCTGTAATGCTGGATTGCTTATATAATGCTGAATGTTGAATGATACTGCTACTGTATACCATAAACACTGGTCATGGACTAAATGAACTCAATCCACATATTGGGGGATAGTCAGTGACTACCAAAATAATACCTCTGGTGGTGTATAGGTATGTATGTATGAGTGTATACATGTATGAGTAGATGGTATAGAATCAGAATAAAATACTGCTGTGTTTATTGTTATTCTCTTCAGTAAATGGTGACTCTTGTGTGTTTTTTAACCTCTCATAGTTTTGTTTTTCTTTATTTTTCTCCTCCGCTGTTCTGGAGGAGGGTATTGGGGTGGGGGGAGGGGTCAAGCAGTCTTAACCTTTTCCCTACTGAGGGTTTTTTTCTTTAAAACCATTACAGACTGCTAAAAGTCTTGAGAGTCTGGGGAGCTTGGCTGGAACCTAACCAATGTTATTTCCTACAAAAAGGGGCCTGCGAAAAGATCCGGGGAACTACAAATCTGTGTTTTGTTGTTTGTTGATGTCAGTGTAACATCAGTTCTTAGAAAAATTATGGAGATTATACTGTGTACTATTGAACAGCATTTAAAGAATACTGCAGTCATCAGGCAGATTGCCTCCTAGTGGATTAAGGGAAGGCAGTAGATGTACTTTTTCTAGGTTATAAAAAGGCTTTTGATACCCTCCCTCACAGCATCCTTTTAAACAAGTTGTCCAGCAGTGGAGGAGTGGGTTCATGGTGCACTGAGTGAAGAACTGGCTGAAGGGCAGAGCTCAAATGGTTGTACTCAATATCTGTACATATCTGGCTGCAGGCAACCACCAGTGTTTCTCAGGGTTCAATTCTAGTTCTGCTTCAGTTCAGTATATTTATCAATGATCTGGATGCAGGACTGGAATGTACCAGTAGCTGGGCACAAGTATAAATTGAGAGAAGAGTGGGTGGAGATCAGTCCTGCAGAAAGATACCTAGGGATGCTGGCTGCCAGCAGGCTCAGTGTGTGTCAGCCATGTGCCCAGGCAGCCAAGAGGGCAAACCACATCCTGGGATTTGTGCATCAAGCACAAGATCACCAGCTGGCCAAAAAGAGGTGGTTATCCCACTGTATTCAGTTGATGGTGTGGCCTCAGCTGGAGTTCTGTACGTAGTCTTGGGCCCCACAATTTAAGAAGGATGTGAAAGTCCTTGAATGCATCCAGAGAAAGACAACAAAACTGGTCAAAGTGCTGGAGGCAATGTCCTGTGAGGAGCAACTGAGGACTTGGGGCTTGTCTACTTTAGAGAAAAGGAGGCTGGGGAGCCTCATTGCTTTCTACAACTTCCTGAGCAGGGGAAGTGAAGAGGAAGGTGCTGAGCTCTGGTATCTGGTATCCAGGGACAGGACATATGGGAATGGTTCAAAGCTGTGCCAGGGGAGGTTCATGTTGTACAGGCTTCCTTGGGAAGTGGTTGTTGTCCCCAGCCTGTCAGAGTCTAAGAGGCATTTGGACAATCCCTAATAACGTGCTTTAACTTGGTCAGCCCTGAATTGGTCAGACAGTTGGACTAGGCGACCACTCTTAAGTTCCTTCAAACTGAAATATACACTCTGTATACTGGTGCTGCAGTGACAAATCAGTTCTGTGAAGGCCTCTTTGCCTTCAGCCCTGGAAAGAGCAAGCATAATTTTTGATGAGAGTGGCATCTCCTTGAACTACTTCACTTGTGAAAATTTTTGGTTTTTTATATGAAAGCCAGTAAAGAAAAAAAATGGAAGACAAACAAAACCAAGTAACACATACAATTTATAATTTCATTATTGTTAAGGAAATAGCCTGCTATTTGATTAATGCTATACTTTCAAAATCTTACTCTTAACCTCTTTTATTTTCATCCTTAGTTAACAAATAATTGTTTCCAGTAGTATTTTATTACTTTCTGGAATATTATTAGTGGGCCTGATGCTTATAGCAGTTGGCTTTTGTAACACTAACATTGGGTGTCAGATTTTAGTGTTGGCAAAATTTGAGGTAGGCATAAAGTGTATTAGGTGGTTCATTACAAATACCCGTGCTAGCAGTTGCATCACATGGAGAAGCAGTATTGGGCACAACAGCACAAGTCAGGACTAGCCAATATAAGATGCTTTAAATTCTGCACCTTCAAAACATATGTGTGCCTCGTTGTGCTTCATAACAATTGCAACATAAAAGTACTGTGATTTTCCACTTTTGCTGTTTTTAAGTGGCAGTTGCAGGGCCCAGGACCAGCCTTCACTGCAGAGCCCACAGCCAGGAGGGTTGACTTAGGGAAAACAGAAATCAGAAATGAGTAGAAGACTTCAGACCTTGTTTGGGAAAGGAGCAGTGCCTAACAACTGGCTGGTCAGCAGGTAGGCTTTTCTAACACCACAGATTTTTCAGTTTCTTAGAAATGATGAAGAGAAGTGTTTAGGAAGGAAGAATAGTGTGAAAACTGCAAAGTAGTCCAGCTTACATGTCCAAGTTAAGCATCAGGACCCCTTTTGGCACTCAGGTTCCTTAGTTTTTATAACTGCTTGTAAGTATTTTTATTTTATTATTATTGTTACAGATACTCTTGGTACAGTAATACTAAAAAGAAAAAAGGGGGGGGGAGGGAAAGCCAGTCTTCCTAGTATTGCAAATGCAGTTGCAAAATATACAGGTGTTTTTAGTTTACTGATAGTTCATCTGATTCCCAGGAGCATAAAGGATAGCTAATGTGAAATTATCATATGTAACCACAGTGTGTAGTTCATACACTGCTATGTCTTTCATTTTGCAGAAGTTACAACTTGTCTACTAACCAAATGCAGTAGTTTATTCAAATCAGGTGGTGGTCTTCTACAGCAGCATTTTCAGACCGCTACAAAACTCTCCAGCCTAGGTGTGAGTGCTGTACTTCTGGACATAGTTCTTACAAAAGGCTGGCTTTTCTGTTTATGCAGCTTTTTTGTCAGTGAGGTTGTGTGTCTCCAAGTATGAAAGCTGCTACAACTTGTGTACTGTCATGGGCATGCTAGCCTGTGCTTTTTCATTCACTGGGATTAGTGCAGTGTGCCTTTCTTAAATTTCTGCTGTAGCTTTCGGGGTGCCCAAGGGCAATCCGGGGTTGCGACCTAGAGAAAACCTCCTGCAAGGGAAGGACCTTTCCAGAGGCCTTTGCAACTTCTCCGGAGCGACGGGTGGTCTCAGAAAGTGCAGCCGCTTTGGCTACAAGTGATTTCAGCTCGAGGTGATTCAGCTCCTGGTGAGACCAGGTCGTATGAGACCACCCGGTCGTATGAGACCACCCGGGCAGGCCCGGGGACGGAGATAGACGAGGGAGCCTTGCGTGGTGAATTCCACAGGTAAGCTTTATTCAGCCATCCCTGTGAAGGGAACCTGAGGCCAAGTTCCCCTAAAATCAGGGCTACACACAGGGAGTTTATATGGGGAAGGCAGGGGGTGGGTGGGGGTCAGTCAGCCAAGGGGACACAGGGAATCTCCATAGAGAAGCAAAGCACCTTGGGAGTGGCTCTTCCTCACCGTAACCGAGTGGGTTGCTTATCGCAGGAGGTCTGGGAGGGCTGAAGTTCAGGTGTCTCTTCTCCAGGGGAGTGCAAGAGGCTTTCACCCCGAGGGCTTACGGCCCTCCACATTCTGCCAAATGCCGCGTTGTCACCTCTAACACACGATGCTTCTGTCTCCCTTATGGGATGCTGCGTACCTCAGTTTGTGCAATCTTTGTTTGGTTGGTTTTGTGGTAGGTCTCCTTCCCTTAAGCCTAGAAAAGACTTACAAGCAGGTGTCTGTGCAGCTTCCTGATGTGCAGCACTGAGAAGCAGAGCCAATCTCGGGCTGTCATTGCCTGGCACTAGTGGTCTTTCTGACTGTTCAGGTATTTGTACCTAAGGTAAGCTCGATGGTGATGGAATAAACCAGTATGAGTTTAAAGTGGGAAAGATTTCAGTAACCGTTAATGTATCTTTAAATAATTTAAGGACTTTGATTAAATGTACTTTATCATGCTTGAAATTTCTGTGTCACCTCTGGAATAGTTGAGAAGAGAAGAATGAGAAGAGGTTTTTCTTTTGCTATTTTACTGTCAAGTAAAAACATTGGCTTCAGAAATTTTTGAGCTCTTTGTGTATTTTTCTGGAAGAAGTGACTGTGTAAATGGAACTAATTTGTACTGAAGCTAAAAATCCACCAGAGGAGTTATGTCTTCTGTAGCACCGGTTCCAGTATTCTTCAGCTACTTTAGGCTCACATATCCAGTGATTTTTCAGACTTCTTTTTTTTTGCGTCTTGCTCTTCTTACTGTGTCTTTGAAGTGATTCGTAACAAATATTCACAAAGTCTCCTGTTCAAACATACATGAAAATCAAGCAACCACCACAACAGTATTTGGGTCAGTTTTCTTTTGTCTTGTTTGTGTAGTTTTGAAATAGGTCTGAATTGCTGTCTATCCTGATCTGGTTGCATTTCTCAAATCTTTTGTGCCAGTAAAAAAGATTGCATGTAGGCTTACAGGTGTATGTTATGGTGAATCAGCCCTTGCATATACTGAGCTATATTTAGAGTAAGATATAATATCCTTAATGATTTGCAGCATTTTGGAAATGAAATTTTGCTGCTTCCTATCCCCTAATCAGTATCTTTTCCCATCTTTTTAATGGGAATATGAGAGTTTATTCTAATGGTTGCAGAAAACATTTTATAAAAATTCTCTATCATATATTTCTAATTAATTTATCTTCATCAAGCACATGGCTCCCAGGTTCTTTTGGCAGAACGCAGCCTGATAGGGTATCAGTGCTACTTTGTCACTTCAGTAATTACATTCAAAAATCTAATCAGTGAGAATAAAGGACAAGAAAATTGGAAAAGAAGAATAAAAATGAATGAGAATTGCTTTTTTCTTCAGATAGTAAAAGCAGTATCTGATGCTAGGGACAATGCACTTGGCATCTTCAATACTATTTTTCCTTCTCAGCAAGAAGGAAGAAGTAGTTATAAATCTTGCTTCAGCTGTTACTTCTATTAGTCACTAAGCAAAACTACTAAAGCTGCTGTGATAAAGTCGAATGTGGGTTATTCCACCATCTCAACAGAGTATAACAAAATTAGAAGTCTAGAGATGGGCAGTGATGATGGATTTGAAGGATATCTAACACAGCCAGGCCTTTTCATTCAGGAAAAAGAGATGTTTGAGGGCTGAGACAATATGACAGCAGAGCTCAGAAATGCTCAGTGGCAAACCCTGAGAGGTGCACTATTCACTCTCTTTACTGTACTACCCTGTGTACATCAAATGAATTTGTATGAGTCAGATGAAAAACAAAAAAGGACAACATTCTTCATGCATCAGATAGTGGAGCTGTGCAACTCATTGCAAGAGGATGTCGTGGATGCCAACCGTTCAAGGGGAAACTGGAAAAATATATGAAAGAGTAAATCATAGACATTTTATATATATAAAGAAACTACATCCAACAGTTCCCTAGACGTCTATTTTACCACTGTGGTAGAGAGAACATTGAACGAGGTGGTCCTTATATTTTCTAGGTCTTCAGATGGAAGAAATCCCTTATCAATTTATTTTGCTGCTTGTAATGTTTGTTGTGGTCAGTGACTGAGCAAATATTAGTTAAGGGTATTGCCCAATACTATTCTACCATCATTCATAAATTATATACAATATATAAATGGTTTACAGTGTTGTGGGAAGATCATCTCGTGTCTAACGGATAGTTGTTATAGCACAAGCAGTTATGATGACAGAAAATATTGCACCCTGTTGTTTCAATTTAGTCTTAATTCACTCTAATTTTCCTATATCTGAAGAGTCTTGTTCTAGAATGATGTATTGTTTTCTTGGTTTTTTGGTTTGTTTTTTTTCAAGAAATGGAGAAGCTGATTGCTTGTGCACACAAAAGGCCAGATGCTCTCTGTAGACTGATTTGCTTTCCGTGGGCTGGAGGTGGAACTTTGCAACTTGCTCAGTGGGGCAAACTCTTCAGTGACTCAATTGAAGGTTAGTCGTTTTTGTAGTTAAGAGTAGAAGTTAAGCAATTGTAAAATACACAATAGCCAGATTTTTAAAATGGAATGTAATGGTCTTGAGAGCACTGCAATCTTTATCCAGTGGGTCTTCTCCAGTAAGGATGGAACTACCATTCATTAGGAACTAGTATTTCCATTAGGCTAAATTTTCTGTACCATGTTGAATCAAATTATATTCGATTGGGTGAAAAAATTATATGCTCAGAGCTACATTTCACAAGAGTACAGTATGCTTGACTGCTTCAGAAACTATTGGTAAGATTCAGAAACAGCAGTACACTGCATATTGTTGGTAAGCCAGTCTTCAGCAAGGTTAACAGTGAAGATATGAGAACTATTTTTAATGTTGAGAGGCTGCACAGAGTATCTGTTACCCAGTGTTTGCACTTGTATCAAAACTGAAATTTAATCTATGAATTTTATAAAAGTGAAATTACATTTAGTTACACTATGAAGTAATTCTCATTGCTCACAAGATATATCAGCACTAAAAATATCCATTGCTTGACCTATTTGAAGAGGAACCAAGGCCATTTTTCAGACCTTCCAGAAAGGAAAAAATAATTTCATATTCATGAGCATTGTCATTGCAGTTTTACCAGTCGTCTAAATGCATTAATACTTTCAGGTAGGCAGTTGCACATTGAATTTTTCTCGAAATTAGGGGAAAAAACAACAAGAAGAAATAAAAAACGTTTTTTCCCCTGGAACTTCTTCCAAGAAAGTTACTAAGGAAATGGCCTAGGACCAACTGCAGACACAGATTAATAAAATCAGGGCACAGCATGCTCTTTCAGAGATGGTTTCTGCAGAAAGTATAGAAGATGCAAACTTTTCTGTACTGCTTTCTATGGTATTAGGTTGTGGTTTATTCTATCTTTTTTGAAATACTTTGTGTCTGACCCATTACTTCTACATAACTGGCAGTATGCATGATGTCAAAGAGATTTGAGAAAATCAACATTTTTTCCTGATCTATTCATTTCTTACTTTCACTAAACAGTGAGAGGAAAATCCTCAATTTTGAAAGGAAAATAGTAAAAGCATGTCAAATTTCCTTCTATAATAACTATAACTATCCACCAGTTTTCACTATGATTCCACATTTTCCAATGTGCAGAGCTGAAGAGCTGACAAAGGAGAAAACAGGGATTGTGCAACTCTAATACAGTTTCACTTACTAATGCTGCCTTTGAAAGGATATAATTTACACAACCCTCAAACTTACTATTATTGAAATTGATGAATTTGTGGTTGTTATTAAAACTTGTAACAATAAAGTTGCTTTCAAACCTCAGATGAAATCAGGATCATGTGGATTCTGACCCAAGGCATTTATCAATCAAATCAGCTGGAGGAACAAAATCTGTGACTAAAGGAAGGGATGGAAACCTAATCTCTTGTAGGATTAAATCACAGTAGTAGCAACAGAAAGCAAGTGCACAATATCAATTGTAAGAAGGATTAAATTCAAATAGTATATATATTCTGCAGAATAATTTTAAAACTTAATTAAAATTATTTTACTGTATCTATTTGAAGTAACTGTAATTCTTTACCCTCCCTTCCTCCACCTCTTCTGCAGTGTTTTGTATAAGGTTTCCTGGAAGAGAAACTCGTCTTATGGAGCCTTTTGCAAAAGACATGACAAGCATGGTTAATGAAGTTACAAATGTTTTGTTAAAAGAATTGGAAGAAAAACCATTTGCATTTTTTGGTCACAGGTAAAAATATATACATTTTTAGATACCCTAGTGAAGGAGTTTCTATTTCTGAGCTCTATACTTGGGGTTTTTTTGCAAAAACTTTAGGAAAATATGCTTCTGCAAGAATCTTCTGTCAAGCCATCCTAAAACATGCAGTTGCTCTCAAAGACTCTAGTCTTTAAATATATTTATTTATACCTTCAGGCACAACATCTGAACATGTGTTTCTAATCAATTATAATTGCATTTATTGTTAATATTTGTGTCAGTGCTTGATCTATATGAATGCAGGGGGTGAACCATTCATGAAACACAGATTTTGAAGATTGCTTAGTCGCAAGTATTCAAAATAACTGTTCTTACTGAAAATTAAGGAGACAATTAGAAGAAAGAGAGACTAAGAAGATCTTATTTGCAAAATTAGACTGTGTAGGAATATACTTCATGTCAATTAACTCATATCATTATAATCTGCATGTCATATATGGTTTCAGCAACTGTTCAAGATAGGCAGTTAGCACTGAAATTAATTATGTTTCTATTTTCCATTTTTTAATGTATTTTTTTGCTTACTTTGTTTTAATTTCCCTTTTCGCTGCAGTTTTGGATCTTACTTGAGTTTTGCAGTTGCACTTCAATTGAAAGAAAAGTACAGACTTGAGCCAGTCCACCTTTTCATATCAGGGGCAAATGCCCCACACGTAAGTTACAGAATCATTAACATTGTGAAACAGAACCATTAATGAGCTACCAAGAGTAAAAATAATATTTTACAGTATCGTATGCAGAGTAGTTTTAATACAAAATAAACATTTCTTCAGAATCTATGGAGGGAAAAGTGTTCTGAGATAGATGCAGAATACATAATATTCACTGCTGCTAAATTTGGCCTTGGAAGAACAATCTCCTTAAACTAATGCTTGAACTAATTAATGCTTAAACTAACTAATCCTTAAACTATTTTTTTTTTAATAAGTGTTATTTACCAAGGCCTTTGGCTTAAAATTCAAAAATAATCAAACCAAAATACTAAATGGTCCTCCTTACTCTGTAACGTGTTAAATAACTTTCTTGACCCAGTCTTTCATAAACCTGCTGCATCAGCCCTCAATACATTCACCCAATTTTTTTCTCTCTCCTCATTCTTTGTAGGATTTTTAATCAGTTTCTTCTGAGGTTCTGCTAGTTCTGCTAGTCTTTCTCAGAAAAACAGCAGTGAAGTGGCATTTTTCCAGTCCTGTTCTCAGTCAGTATTTGCTATTTCTGTTCTTCAGTTTCTAAGGCTTCTTAGCAGTCCTGAGTATGAGCTAGTGTTTGATGGAAGCAATTGTTAGCTAGTGATTCATGGAAGCAATTCCTGCAAATTTCCATAATCAGTTGGTCTCTTCAGTCCTACATTAGCCAGGTTTATGTCCAGTGCTAGGTTTTTCCTTCTCTTAGATTATTTTACTAGTTGCATTTCAATAGTAAGAGTCAAGCTTGAACAAAATAATACTAACAGTTATTTGTCTGTGGAAGTTTCAGAAGTAGAGAGTACTTGGCTCACTCATAATTTGTAATTTCAGTAAACACAGTCTACTAACCCTTTCCATGAAGTGTTCTCTGTGAATGTTAAACTAATCAGCCATCATATTTGGGAGATGGAAAATTATTGCACTTTTTACCAAAATAGTTTTAATGGAAAGATTATTTAAAGTATATTATATACAACACCCGATCTGTTTTGTTTGGTACTGACAGTCCGAAGGATTTCTTGCTTTGAAAAGCTTACCCGTATCTGATGCAAAAGATGAAGAAATTCTTGCATATCTACAGAATCTAGGAGGAACTCCTTCTGAGCTTCTGCATAATGAAGACATTAGGAAACAAATGTTGCTTACTATAAGAGAAGACTTTAGAGTTCTCCAGACATTTTTGTAAGTTTTACAACTTTGTATTACTTTCGTATTTGTATTTAACATTTTTACTTCTGTCTTATCATGTTGGGTTTCTCTTTTCTTTCTTAGTAATTTGTTCTCATTTTTTGTTATAAAAAGAATAAGAAATAGTAAACATAGTTTTTATCCTTTGTATACTTTTCTATTTGTTTTCTATTATTTAAGCCCTAGATGAAACACTGCATACTGTAGCAACCACAACTGTTACTGCAGTATTGAACCTCTCATGGTAGAATTATGGTTCTACCTAGGATCCAAAGTCAGCAGCTACTAAAAGGGAATATTCTCCCATCTTTTATTGTTGTCTGAGGTTAACAGTCTCAGCTGATCATGCTTCAGGAACACTGCATTCAGCCTCCTGATCCAAGGTCCTCTAGCCTAACCAGAAGAAAACAATTCCTGTGTTCTGGGCACCCAGACAGCAACGGCTTCCTCTGTCCCAACTGCTGTCCCCACTGGATGTTACATGACAGTTCATGTAGCTGAGTGGTTAAGGCTTCTCACCTTCGCAAAAACAAGGGCACTCTTGGATGTGGGGCCCATTTTGGTCTTAGGAACCTGACACTGAAAGATGCTGAAACATTAGAAAACTTGTATGTAAGTAGGTAACAATTATTTATTATAGGTGAGAATTTTTATTGCAGGTTGAAGCTCTTTTTTTTCCCTAACTATTGGGTCATTTTTCTTTATAATTTTAGACCTAATTGCAGTGGGGTAAGGAGCTAAGAAGCTTCAAGATGCAGTATTTTCTTCTGCATAATCTAACTCCTGAAATTTAAGTTCTGGAGAAGAACAAAAAACCTAATTTGTATGTGAAAGCAAATTCCAAATACCGGCATCTTATGGAATGTTTTATGACTACTTTTTATGTTCACAGATTTGAGAAGGCAGAAATGGATATCCCCCTCTCTTGTGATATTACCTGCTTTAATGGGTCTGATGATAAAGTACATGATGTACAAGGTACTTTGCTTCAATGGTTTTCCTCTTATACTTACACATTTTCTTGTTGTATTGCATCCATTAACTAGAGTTTTCTAGAGTCTGTCTCCTCCTTAAAGAAAATAAATCAACAGGGCAGTCTCAATGTATGAACCAAAAAGTTGATACGGGATTTAAAATAATTGTTAAGTAATAACTTTGAAATAGTTATACAAAATGTTCACAATAGTTGACATTTCTCTGAAACTTTAAATATCTTTTTTAGCTTGGCAAGAACTAACGAGTGGAGATACTTCCTTTTATGAGCTTCTTGGAGGTCACTTTTATCTGCTGGAACCGTCTAATGAAAGTGTCTTGACAAAACACATAACAAGATGCATAGAAAATGCTGGTCTATGAGTATTTTCCTCAATTTTAATAGCAGAATGTGTAAGCTTAGTCCACTGCAATTTGTAGTAAGTCATTCCTTCTGAACATTGCTTGCAGTTATGCCTAAAAGTTATTCTGTTCCTCCTCTGTAATCCTTTAAAAGGGGGAGTTTTCCTGATTTTTTTGAAAACAAATATTGGCTTTGGATCTTAAAAAAGGTTTCATCTTTTCCTTATTCTCTTGCACATGTACAAACTCTTCATTTTACTCCATAACCTTGTTTGCAATAAAATTACGTCTATGTTATTTTATTGTTAGAGCTTCTTTGTTTGTCTGCTCCTGTCAGAATGCTAAATATAATTTAATACCAAAAAAAATTCCACAGTTCTCACAGAAAGCTTAATTTATTTGGTTCCAATTTATTTAGATTAAGATACAAGCTAAAAATATATTATATATGTAAATACCCTTTACAGTCAAACAGCTTATGCTTAAAAGATATTAGTGTCAGACTACACAATATGAAGTTAGTATTGCATTTTTCTCAACAGAGTTAGTTCATTAGCTACTGAAGAGTTAATTATTAGTGGGAATTATTTTGAATATTCTAGATCCCATATTTTTCTACCATTGCTCTTGCTTTAGAGATATAGGCATTCATGGCATCCTCCTTTGATAAACCTGCAAAGGAAAGTAGGAGTCATTATCTTTCCTCTTTTGTCATCCTATAAACTTGACTAGAGGATGTAAATTTAATTAGTGTAACACCTTTTTTCAGGTTCCATGCCTCCCATTTGGCTCTGCCTTTCAAATCTAGCATTCCTGGACATTCTGCCAAAATAAATGCATAGCTTTGGTTATCATGAAGATTTACATAACATTAGCTTGATTATCAAGATATGTGAGTAAATATGAAGTATATATAGTAATACCAATATTAATATCTCCAACAGTAGCCTGTTTGTAGAATCCATATAGTTCCTTCAGTTCTTCATCAGTTGGTCTTGTTTTTAATTTTTTTACATCTTCTGCAGCACCATCAAAGTCAGCCTGATGAAAGAACAGAAAGTGTTAGTTCTCTTCTGAAGGGGTGTATTTAAAACATGAGGTATAAGACACACAGTAGTATCATTAGATATTCTCAGTGATTCACTTGGGTTTAGTGGTCAGACAAGGCTTTTTCCCATGAAAGAAGCTTCATAAATGTGTACATTGTTAGAAGGGGATATAGGCTTGCATGGCTGATAGGCAAGCAGCCTCCACAATTTATGTGGTGCATATGTCTTTCACAGTCACACTGCAGGTATGAAGGCATTCACTGAACTTTACACCCCACAGTAATCTCTGAATACTTTTGGCCCTGCCTGCACTGTGTTGGCTCAAGTTGGGGAGCTCAAATTCCTTCTGAGGGGTACTGCCCAGTTCACCCTTCATTTCCACTGCTCTGCTGACAGGAAAGTAGATGACCAACAGCTGGCACAGAGGTACCCCATGGGGATGAGCTACTGCTGGGACCATCTTCCACACCCAACTCTGAAAGAGGAGTGCTCTCTCACAGGGGAGCACCAAAGTGTAAATTTACTCCTTTCATCACTGTGAATCACACACTCGCATCAACCTGAGGCTGTAGGCATTCTCTCTATAAAGCAGGTCTGCGGCTAAGGTTAGGAGTTCTGTTTCATGCCCAGGACATTTCAGAGAGAGACAGATTTTGTACAGTGACCACAGACCCACCAGGTCACTGCACTACTCTAATGCAAAAAGATACACGCACTTTTAACATGCTATATGCTGATTTCAACAATTATTTTAGCTTTTAAGTTGGATCTGCATTTGCAGAAGCACAGTATATTTATATTTCCTACACACATATTTAATATATACAAAACCAATTGTATTAGTTTTGCATGGCCTGGGTTTTGGTACTGCTTGGGGGGGGGGGGTCTTAGGGGGGGCGTCCTA
>VZRO01000887.1:119488-157716 GCA_013397915.1 Daphoenositta chrysoptera | reverse complement strand
GGGGGCGGCGGCCCTGGGAGCGGGCGCTGCGGTCCCGGCGGAGCCCTCGCCGCAGGGACCCGCGGCGGCTGCAGCGCGTCGTGCTGGGGCCGTGCTCAACCCGCGGTTCCCGGTCGCCAGGAGCTGGAAGAGCCGGCTGAGCGCTTGCAGCGGAAGCGACTGGAGAACGTTCCCGCCGGAGGTGGACGTGGGCGGTGTTTCCCCGATCTCCCTTCCGCAGGAAGCGGGAGGGTTGTGACGGTGGTGCGAGGTGGAGGAGCTCATTGTTTGTCTTTTCACTCGTTGCTCTGTTTCCTTATTCCTGCACGCTTGTTTTCCTTAGGAGTGCCGATTTTGAAAAGAAAAACGTAGTCTTTGAATTCTGAACATGTTCCATGTTTTTTTTTTCTCGTACACAAGTCTCCTGCTGATTTTGCTTGTCAAAGGTCATAAGAGCATCCCTAATTTAAAGCTTTTAAAAGCGGTAACCCAGAGCTCATTTTTTTAAAGCAGTCACAAGCGTGCATTCTAACTCGGTCACATGTAAGAATTCTTGTGGTCATTTCCATTCTTTAATTATGATCATTTTTCGGTTGTTGCCACTGTAATGGTAAGCAGAAGGAATTAGATAACTGCATGACTGATAGCTCCATAATGGACTAATAGGTTAAGTTGGCACATTTTTATTATATCCCAGATGCAACCATTCTGGGTGCTTGGGAGCTGAGGGGAATGCCAGCCCTGTCCTCCCAAGATGGTTTCTCCAGTTTCCACTGTTGGAGGCAGATAACTGGGTTGGATTGACCATCGCTGAGGTGGCCAAGGGCATTTCATAGATATTCTGAGAGTACTCAGGAGTGCCACAGTGCTTTTTTGTATTTTGGAATCCTCAGTTTTACTGTTCTCTGAAAACTTCACTGGTTTTGACTCTTATTTTGGGTAGCAGTTCACGTTGCATTGATACAACTCTGTTCAAAGTGGACTCACAGAATATAGACTATCCTGAGTTGGACAGAATTCACAAGGATCATCAAATCCAACTCCTGGCCCTTCCCGTCCAACTCGTAGCCTGCCCCCAGAACCACACCATGTGCATTTTTCTCCTGCTGTCCTCCAGACAAGTTTAACTGAAAATCTATCCTGATAGATACTGCTTGATGGCAGTACACTTGCGTGGAGGTGGTGTTTGTCTTTTTATAGCAAGCCAGCTCACTACCAGTACACAGACAAGTGGTATGACTAGCAGAATGGTATCTTTTGGGTGGCAGCCTTGAGATGTTCATGAGGTGTACATAAATGCAATCTGCATGCCTGCTTGGGTCATTAGGAAACCTAGGAGGGAGTTATGTCATGTTTCCCCTGATTAGAAACCTCAACTGCTCTCAGTCTGTAAGCTTGCCTGTGCAACAATGAAGATACTACTAGTTCCCAAGCAGGAGCATGGGGCCTGTGCAATTTACCAGGGACATCATCAGGCTTGACTTCTTGTCTTCACTGCTACTCTGAACTAGATCAATCAGAGCAAGAACAATTACATTTTCTCTGCTCCTGTTCAATTTTTCTCATCCCTAAAGGCATGGTCCAGGTGACACAAAAGACCCCTTCTGAACTTCTGGAGGCCTGTAGGGGATTGCCTTCCTTCCCTGAAAGCATAAATTAAGAGTCTGCAAGTTTCTGTTATACCTTCCAAATAGAGAAAAACACAAAGGCATGGACTAAAGACTGAAAAGGCAAATTTCTAAAAATCCTAACTAAATTCAGGAACTTCTTTCATGTTGTGATTCAAATTTTTTTTTTGCCTTTTTTTCCCCCTCCTATGTCATGGGGGACAATGCAGCTGTTCAACAGTGACAATGGAGTGGTCTTCTACCTGTGATTCTGGGGATGGATTGTTGTTTGGTTGGGTTTGTGGATATTTTTACATCTGTAATACCTCCAGCTGCTTTTCAGCTTTAGAAGGGTCTGTTGTTACTGCTGTTGCCTTACTGTCCTGTCCAGCTATTTATAAAAAAAAAAAAAAGCAGCTCCATACCTGCCCTGTGGAAGATATGTGAAGGATTGGTGCCAATGTGAGGAGGTTGATAGATGCCAGTATCACTGACATAAAATGTTTCACTTCTGCATTCCCAGAAGAAGCTTCTGGTCACAATGTCCACAGCACACAGTACAGTATATGTACTAATGTCTTGCTCTTTATTCCTTAGGGTGACGAAACACAGAACCACCTCAGGATGTCTGTAATTCAGCAAGGGACGGCAACACTTCGGAAAGCAAAGAAAACCACCGTAAAAACGTGTTTAGATAACCCCTTTGTTTTCCAGTGGAAAACCATAGATGGAGAAGATATGCATTTTATACTAGAGACCTTAGAAGAAAGGATTAAACATATTGGACTTAAAAAAATTGAGAATCCAAGAAAGAAAAAATGTTCCCTTACAAAAAAGCAAACAGAAGGAAAGTGCGATGCTGGCACCAGTGAACTCCCTAAAGAGGAAACAGAAAGCCACCAACAAAAACCAGGATGGACTAACATAAGTATCAGAAGACAGCTTGCTATTGGAGTTAATGAAGTTACAAAAGCATTGGAAAAAAATGACCTTCTTCTCTTGCTGGTGTGCAAGTCTGCCAGACCTGCCATGATCACGTCGCACCTGATCGAGCTGAGCGCGAGCCGTGCCACGCCGGCAGGGCAGGTGCCACGGCTCAGCGAGACCATCGCGCCCCTTCTTGGCCTAACGTCCATTTTAGCACTTGGCTTCAAAAAGCAGTCCGACAAATTCACCGAAGCAATAGCAGCAATAATTCCAAAGATACCAGCCTTGGAAGTGCCGTGGTTTCAGTACAGAACTGAAGAATCCACGGCTTATGCAGATACAGATTCTTCAGAAAATCTGGAACCCGAAGAGCTTGTAGAGGTGCTGGGCGATGAGCTCCCAAGTCAGAAGCAGAAGCATATGGAAAGCAATCGGCCTGATCTTTCAAATGTAATTTTGCAGCCTTTGAAAATCAAGAAACTTGTCCCAAATCCCAATAAGATAAAGAAACCGCCTCGCAAAAAGAAAAAGGCTTTTTCAGCATAACTAATTTTAGTTTGGTTCTTTCTATTAAACTGATTTTTTAAATACAGAATGGAGTACAGTTCTAACTGAACAATTCTTTTATGCTTTACAGTGTAAAGCTCTTGAATACAAGGTGAACTTTATGTTGCATTTGGCTGAGGTACTTTCTGCTTTAATAAAGAATATTACTCAGACTTGAGTGTTAGTCTTTACCTGGGAATAAGTATTTCATTGGCAGCTGTAAATGAGACTTAAAGCCAGTAATGAACATGCCAAAGTAATTTTAAGATGTAATTAATACTTCTTTGGAATTAATGCAAAGCATTAAATGAACTTTGTATTTTTACACAGATACTTTAAGCAAAACGGATTTAAATATAATTACTCAAACAAATGAATACCAAAAGTGAAAGTTTATTTAAACAAATGTCCATGCCAGTATAAGTCTTTTAAAGCTGGGATCAAGTACACAGCTGTAACAGCACAGGCAGACTTCCCTTTTGAACTCTATTATAGTTTGTTCTGCTGAACAACTTGTTTTGGTCACGAATGTATGCAGACTTGGGTTCCACCTGATACCTGCTGTATGGTATGCTGAAAGAAAAGCTATTTTCAAATACAAAAAACCAAATTACCTGCTGTGCAGTATTAAAAAAAACCCACTTCCATGTGCAAATTATTAACACGTATCCTGTGAGAAAATGTAAACCTAAACTCCATTAGATCTCTAAATGAAGTCTAAAATTATTTCCCAGGAAATTGACATAAGTCATATACTGTTTTATATAAAGTAGATGAGAACTGTAACTGCTACAAGACTGAAAACATACCATGTAATTTCTGAGTTTCCTTAAACTTTACTGGGGACTATGAACAATTTCCTAATGAGGGAGTTGGGTTGTACGAAGAAAAGAAATAGTGCTGCAATTCAGGCAATCAACAGCCTAGGAATTTACTTTTAGAAGAAAGCATAAAATAACTGAGTTACTCTGTTGTTCTTTAAAAGGCAAAATTTACATGTATTTTTCAGGGATTTGTTAATCCAGACTTCCAATGCCATCCAAGAGTTGATCTGTATTTTGAATTTATTTGGAAATTACTTTTGTTCACGATACCAACTACGAAGGCAGGCAGTAGCAATGAGCAGTGATTGCGCAGTAACGATACTCCTTGAAGTTTAAACAAAGCATTTGATGTCCTTGTCCGAGGGTGCAAGAAGAGTGGAGATTTCTTTGCCTTGCTTCATAGTCTTTCATACATGTCCTTTGTTCTGGCTTTCTGGATGCATAAAACTTTGAAGGCATGCTAGCACTAGTGTGTTTCATTCCCAGGCTGGCTAACCATAGCATAAGAGTCTTAGCATTTACACAGAGCATAAGGATTAGCTTTGGTAAAGAACATAAGCACAGCAATCATCTTTCAAGCACTTCACTGCCTGTCCACATCTATCTCTCTCTTGGGATTTGGGTTCCCTCTGCAGATAGGAAGTTACTTTGGGAAAGAAATAATAGATGTTTAAAAAGCCAGTTGGGAAAGGTGGTGGAGCAAGCTTTAAATTTGCCAATCCTTTGCAAACACCTATTAGGTTCTGACGAGTCTAACCTTCATACTGGGCCTAATGCACACAGGTTCTACCTTGGAAACAAAAGAAGGGCCTCTCTCCTGCTGAGCTCCCAACAGTGGCCCCACCCAGATATTCACTTTTGTTTAGTACCTGCTTAGGAAGTCAAATTCAGTTACCAAAATTTTCACCTCCAGAGTAACTGTTTTTTATGTGGGTGCAGGCTGGGACACCTTCAAGACTCAAGTCCTCTTGATGCTGTGATACTTCAGCGAAACTCTACAGGTGAAGAGCACTCAGCAGGGACAGAAGAGGCTACGCTTAACACACAAAAGTCCATGAACTAAACTTTCCAAGAGCTGCCCTAACGCTCAGGCTTAGATGCCTGCTTCCCTTATGCCCTCTGGCCAATAAATTTTCTCTCTCAGCTACAGTGCTGCACAGCTTCTACAGGAGCATGTCTCTGCCCTCCTTGCCCCTCAGTGAACATGCAGAGTGAGCCAGAAAACGAGACAGAAGTTTATCCCTTGGATTCAGAAGCAAATGGCACTATTTTACTCGAAGAAAGCATAAGATTGGCCAAGCTCCTTCCTCCATGTGCCCTAACCTGAAGATTTGGACAAAAGCCAGGCTGCAGGAAACTCAGGTTTAAGTCTGTCTTCTACATGAACATACTTGGTCCCATCATGGCCTCAACTTTACAAAGGACAATACTTGGGAGGATTTGCTTTCTGATTTCAGAGAAGAGAGGAGTAATCATCTGCCTAACATTTCTTCCACGTGCATTTTTTTGAGGGGAAGGAAGGCAGAGAACATGAACGTATCTTCCACCTGTGTGATCACCTGGGCTGTCTCAGCAAGGAAGTACCTCAGCCATGAGGACAGAGCTATGCCCTGCTGTCCTACCTCACCTCAGGCAGCCTTGAGTGAGGATTGTGGAGGCTCTGCCTTTAGGAGCTGAAGCGGAACACACTGAGTCCCTTGCTGAACCTCCTCCTCATCCCAGAGCGCTCCATGAGAATGCCCTGCCAAGGAGGCACCTTCTTACCTTTTAGGAGTTAAAAACTTAAGTCTTTGATGGAGTTGAGATTAAATCCTTGTTACCTCAGGTATCACTACCATCAATTATGTTTTCAGGCACTTAATTCTGCTTAGGCCTCACATGGAGTCCAAGCTCTCTCCGAACCACCTGTTCTGACTGCTACTAGCACAGAGGTATCAAGAGTGGACAGAGATGTAAAGCCCAACTGCACCATTAGATCTCCTCTGAAGACCTTTTAAATTCAAGAGGTCCCAAGCTGGTAGACAACCAGGGGTCAAATAAACCACGTTCAGTCCCTTACTTTGATTGAAGGAGGTCAAATGCTTTAATCAGCTATAATGCAATAAGGGAAAGTATTTATCACTGTTTCTAGGGCAGAATCCTCTCACCACAATTCAACAAGAAAAAGAAATCAAATCACAAACCATTCACACATTGGAAAAGGAGCCGGAAGAAAGAAAAACCCCACTCCTACAAGGAGGTGGGTAGGGCTAGCAGTTATGAAGAACAGACAAATTTATCTTCATGTACAGAATTAAACTTTCAGCAAAATCTGCTGTCAGAATTACAGGCATGTTTAAAAGGAAAGTTAGACATTTGCATTTCATGAGATATTCAAGTCACATTCAAAAGATGCTCACAGCACAGAGGCTTCACTACCACAATTTGGCACTTTCAGCTAGAACGGTTTCTTAACGCAGATTTTCTCAGTGCTCATGGTTCTGTAGCATTCATGAGCTGAAAGAACTGCTATCATCTCTAGTTATAACACTATGCTGGAATGCATATAAAGTGCTTCAGAAGCCACTCCCGTTGCCGAGCATTCATGAGGGAATTAAAACAGCTCCACCCAATAACAAAGATCAGCCCTCCTACATTTCAGGAAGCGCAGTACAGAGACTTTCGAGGACTGAGGGCAGAGCATTTCTCTTCTGCTTACCAGTCACATACATAGCAAAACTTCTTGTTCCAAAGTCAGGATAAAAACACTACCAGGAACAATTTATGAATACATATTTACACAAGGTACTTTTCGTTAGAATTACAGACTTCATAGGAAATCAAAGTAGACAAAGGAATATGTGCAATTTCGCAGAAGCGTTGAAAACATTCAAACTATAAATATCCTGATAGCACTACTAAAATTCTTAGTTTTACACACAGGCTGATGTTATTCTACTGAGGAAAAACTAGGGGTTTGTGCCACAACTGTAAATTAAGTACAGTAATGTATCATCATTCTGGCAACATAGGTAACACCTGCACTGAACAGTGCGATACTGTTAAATCAATCCACTGATCTATTGAAGATCAAAGTACAAATATGTATTTTTTATTGATTTGGCAGCGTTGCTTATGGAGAAACGAATGCACTAGTTAAACCAGTACATTGTCATACTGCTCCAGTTACAAAAACATCCAGGACTTTCATCGAGCTACAAAGGTATCGTACTTCATGATCTTCCCCCAAATGACGATATCCATGTTAAGTAAATAAGCAAAGATACTCCAGTTTGTATCCTTCACTCTGTTACACTGACATACATACATCAACACTTAATAAATAGAAATGCAGCAGTTCATCCACATAATAGCAAATATTTTTGTACTCTAATCCACCACTGAAGTTCAGTTTGTACAAAACAGTCTTTTCTACAGAGTGGAAAAAAATACCTTCTTCTCGTCAAGGTGCAAGCTAAGCTTTGAAACTTAAATGAATGTGCTTTTTATTCTTTTCATGGACAACTGAAGAGTTTCATGGACTGTCCGATCTATCTGAAAATGCATAAATTTGGTCACATGTGGATGTCTTCACTGATCAGATTTAATGGACTATTTCAGTATCACTGACGTTGTGCTTTTACTCCTCTTGAACACTACCATTTCAAGAGTTAGGGAGATCAAATTAACTCAAACGATGACCTCAAGAGTTCTAGAAACATAAGCGTTCTCATTGTAATACAAGACCGACCTAAAGGAAGAAGAAAAATATAGTATTTTAGTTCAAGTATGGCAGTAAATGTAAACATCAACAGTCTTCTGCATCTCAATTATGGATTATAAACAGGGCAAATTAAGTTGTTTTTAAAACTTCTGCCCATTTTTGGCCAGTGGAGAATAATGTACCATTACACCTAATGGAATTGAGAAACTCATTTTTCTCCCTTACCTTTTCAGATTCCATGCCTGGACACCTCCAATTGTACAAGTAATACTGCAAATTTCCATCTCCAATCCCAAACTTGAGTTTTTCCAGGAATGTTTTGTTTTCCATTAAGTCTAGTGCATTGAACACATCAAATCCTTTCTGGCAACAGCAAAACATTTTTAAAATTTTACTTTTGAAAGTTTCAAATGACACACAAATGATACTTTACAGAGTGGCAAGAGACTTATGGTATTCAGAAACTTAGTGTCAGCTTCAACAATAAAATAGGCAGGGTTTTAGAGGGATTATCCTGATGCGAAATCCCACTCTCACTCCATGCAGAATGCATAGAACCTAAGTGAGTAACCCCAAATTTTGGGTTTTACTTTGAAGGTCAGGTGTTTTGTCCTGTAACTGCCAAACTAATTCTAAACTAATTTTATAGAGTGTGATATGAAAATAAAAATAAACATCAGCTAACATGCAAACCCTAAAAGCAATTTGCTGAGCTGAATTTGTACCTCCAAAACTCCATGCTTTGGAGTAAAAGTACAGAAAGAAGACTGTGGTGGGCTGTCCCCAGAAAAGAGCCAAAGAGCCACACAGCCTTTGGTTTACTCCTCTCCCACAGGATGGGGAGAAAATAGAAGGAAGGCAAGACGTCCTGTGAATTGAAATAATGTCAATTTAATAGAGAAAGCAAAAGCAGAAGGCACAAGGAAAGCAAAAAGAAGAATTCATTCACTACTTCCCACTGCCAGACAGATGTTAAACCACTTCCTGGGAAGCAAGGTCTTAGCATGCATAATGGGTGTTAGAGAACATAAATGCTATCCCTGGAAGCACCACCCCCTTACTCCTCATTTCCTTCAGCCTTTATTGTGGAGTAGAACATCATATGGTGTGGAATATTCCTTTGGTCAGTTGGGGTCACCTGTCCTGGCTATGTCCCCTCCCAACTTCTTGCCCACCCTCTGCCTCCTCACTGCAGGGGAAAGAGAGAAAGCCTTAAAGCTGTGCAAGCACTCTTCAGTAACAACCAAAACACTGGTGTGTTATCAGCCCTGCTTCAGCCAGAAACCATATGGGCTGCTAGGAACAAAGTTGCCTCCATCCCAGCCAGACTCAGTATGTTTGTAAACAAAAGGCTGTGAACAGGACTGCATTTATCATCTCTCTTCTGCTGCCTTACCTGTCCTCATGTAAAACTCTACAGCCAGATCTGCAGCTATAATGATGCATTACAGGCCCAGCAGGTACTTTGAAAATTGGAGGTGTCTAAATCCCAGTATTGCAGTATATGATGATCCACTCAAAAGGAAAGAGTCACATGTCACATTTAGAGAGAAATGTATGCAGGGGAAGGTGCAAAGCCTTGCAGTCAGACCATGGAACTTCCTCCTCACCTGTCCCACCCATGGCCTAGAGAAGGGCCAGACACACAGCTCCCTGTGCCACACTTCTAATGGGGACCAACCTTTTTCCACCTTGACTTTCAAGAATAATTACTGGTATTTTTAGCCACTTCTGAAAATCATACTACCTTCTCAAAGTCTGTCTCTGAACTTCCTTTTGGATCATTCTAGAGCCTGAATACCAGCATTTTCCATGACTGTTCAGGAGTTTTCCCTGACAAACAGCTACTGAACTGCTTCTAGGTTAACAAGCCTCAGCAAGCAGTTCCTGTCATAGATGGCAGCTCAGCTGCAGTGCTGCACGAACATGGCTGGGACAGACAGGTTGAAGACTGTGTGGCTGCTTTCATGTAGCCTGAAGTCTGAACAGATACAGCCTTTGCAGACCACCACTGGCTTCATCCAGAACCGACACAGAAATCCCCATGGCATGTGCAGGCAGCTCTGAGCATGGCCTGCTGGAGCACAGGCAGCACAGCCTGCACTGAGCACTCCCCAGGCAACTGCAACAGCACCAGCAGTGCGGTAGCAACACCTCAGGGGGAACGATGAGCAGAAGGAAAACACGCGTGCTCTGCAGTGTGCTGGGAACAGCGGCAGAGCGGATGCTATGGACTGGATGAAGCCCGTGCAGTGCTTTGAACTGCCCAGGCCAAACAGGTGTCTGCAAATTGACTCAGAATGCTGGCATGTGCCATTGGTGTAAGCACTGCACTCCCATGAAACCCTAATCACTAAGAGCTGAGCGATAGTTTCTCATCAGACAGTACTAAACTCTCAAAATTCTTCTGTTTAAGAACTTATAGTCTTTTCCCTTCCATTCAACCAAAAATCTATCAGTGTAATTCCGTACATAAAGGTATGCTTAAAAGCTACATCATCTACAGAGCTTTACACGTAGCAATGATAAAATGATAAAGCTCCCATGAATAAGCTTTTACATTTTTTTGAAATAAAAAATGGTTTTTAAAAGCAAAATATATTTGATAGCACTTATTAATTCATCTCCAAGGGAAATTATTTTAGTGATACTTTTCATTCTTCTGATGCTTAGTGACTAAGGTCATCAGTGTCCTCTTGGGTGTTTCTACAGTTCAAGCTATTGCAAATACTTTATGCATTTGTCATTCCCCAGCATCACTCAAAGTTAAAAGGAAAAACAAGCATAGTCCCTTATATTTTGATATATATATTGTGTATGTCTCATCAACTGCACTCTCTGCTGTAGATGGTAAAACTGAATGCACTGGCATAGATAAATTACTCCAGTTCTTACCTTGCCACCACTCCTAAGAATACTTTTGTGAATGAAGCAGAAAAACCCCAACCTACAACTTACCAATTTAGCTATAATGAGTGCATCATTCATTAAGTCCAAGAGGGGAGTCTCTGTATGAATATTGTAAAAGGAATAGGCAGCTTTGAGGCTTTTATGAATAGGATGATGCATCACTGTTGAAGGTAATGTGTAGAAACTGAGGAAATCTGTTAAAATACCGTTTGAACCCTACAAAAAACCAAACCAAAACAAAAAAGTCCATTAATAAGTAATCAGTTACTGGTTAGACTAACGTGGCAGTTCTACAGAAAGTAAGTAATAAATGTAGCAAAGTTTGTGCACTGGAAGTATTATGGGATAACAGCTAGTCTTGGTTAAGATTTGAGGAAACAAACATTTAGGTTTTTCTAGGCTATTACACCACTAACATTTTGACAAACAATTGTCAAAGCAGTAGTTTGCTATAGATGAAGCTAAAAGTATTGAAGTTTTTTTCTGACTGAACTGATTTTTAATAAAATATTCTTAAAATATTAAGGATATTAAAAAAGTCTGATGACATTCACATCAAAGAATAATCTTCTCATCTTTCTAAAAATAGAGAAAAAATATACTGTGCTGGTATGCAAAGCATATTTAAATATTAATCAACAAGCACAAGCTATTTGTTGGACAACAGTGCTAAATCACCTTGAAATTCTAATAAAACCAGTAGTCATCAAAAAAGGTGTTTATACAGAAATCTGAAGTATACTACATAAAATTTTTTCATTTCACACATCTAAAGAAGTTTGACCACCTTCAAGAGCCTGATTAGTTGGAAATAGGAAATAATTATTACATGGGTTCTGAAATAATTATTACATGTGTTACGACTAACATGCTGAGCACAAAAAACTCCCCAGGGTATCTCCAAGAAAGTAAGGCAAAGGAGACACACAAATCCTTCTTGTTTGTTTGCTTTATTTTTGAATGACTAGTAAGCACTAGAGTTCAATGAAGGACCTCACATGGCTCCTTAAATTAGTGGTACTTCTACAGTAAAAAGTAAAACAGTTGAACATACCACATGCAAAAAAGCTTTTTGTCTTACAGCAGGTACAGATTCTGTAGCAGTGTAATACTAACTACAAGGAATAGAAAAGTTATTGAGTCACTCGCTAAATTCAGTAAGGATGATGAAAATATTAACTCATAAATTATACAGAGTATTTTAAGGTTTTAGATCTGCACATTACAAAGATAACTTAAAAGTCTGACACTAGCTTTTCCAAGTCACACAGGTCTTAAAAAGGTTTTAAGCACTAATGAACCTACATTTTGTACAGTAAAATAGTTCTAGAGACAGCATAAAACAAGTAAGTGAAGAGACTGTGCTGTTTAGTTAATATGGCACTGTTAATATCCCATTCATGCTGATCCTGGTGCTTGTGAATTCTCCTGTAGGCTTCAACTCACAAAGTAAGCCAAAAAGTAACCCAGGGAGCAGGGCAGAGGGCAGGAAGAAGAGGGAGTGGAGAAAGAAAGCACGACTATAAATTAGACTATGGAAAAGTCCAGTGAGCACTAGACCCACTACAAAGTAAGTAAAAAAGCTAAGCTTGGACAGTAAAAATTGATGGGCAGGACCACTCATTTCCAGCAGCACTAGGGTCCCTAATTCAGCTGAGGCTCCTGCACAAATTCAGGTTACAGTGTGGGAATGCTGAGCTTCACAACCTAGGACTTCTGTGAGGAAATGGTTTAGGGATGTTAGTGCTGATTTTTAAATAACGTTATCTCTTTAAGCAAAGTAATACACTGTCTAAATATGGTGTCTACAACTGATTTTGTATGGACTCAGAGGGAAGGGTGTATCTTTCCACTAGCTTTAGAGCACCTATTCCAAACATGTCTGGGAGATTTCCAATCCATTGCTAATCTATTCCTGCACTCCTTATTTTGAGAGAAGCATTATGATCAGCTGTTTGGAGGGTGGGGGTGGCAGATGTGTGTGTGTACATATATATGTATCCAAATACATACACATATATACACACATTCTTTTACTGGAAAAAACACACGTCACTGAAGCAAACCATCAAAAAACATAATTCCCCCAGCAGGTACATCTAAAATTAGTTTTTTAAAAAATAGAATTTTGTAATGGTGTATGGCAGAAATGTGTACACATGGGAGAATGACAGTCAATTCAAACCAAATCCTTATCTCAGTCACTGCATCATTTTTCCTTTTTTCTAGAAAAGGAGGTTTGAAGACCATTTCTTGTTATCATGTCATATCTCTGTAAAAAAGAATTAAGAAATGCAGGTTGAAGAGTTGACCTTAAAATATGTAAAGTTCTTGTCAAGATAGTGATATTTTGGAATTTCAGAATTCTTCTTTAAGATATCCTGTTATAAGAGTGCTTCATCAGAGCCAAACATTTTCTCATTAACAGAACATAATAAAAGAACAAAGCTTCCACTCATGGTATGAAATTCTACCTATACCACACGTATTTCATACTGCCTGCATTTCAAAAACTTGATGCTGATATGAACTACTGTCAGTGGCACTCACATACACATTCATATATGTTAGGGCAGATTTTACCTCTACCACGTAAGTGTCAATAATATGATCCCGAGGCAGGAACCAGTGGGCCACCTCTTCTTCATCCATCACAGGAGCAAGATTAAACTGCTTCAAGTAAGTATTGACTAATTCTTGTACTGCTTTAGTATCTTTTTGTTCCATTGGTCTCAAACCCGAAGTCTTTGTGGCCTTATCATAAAAAAAGAAAAATAAATGTTAAGATGTTGAAAGGAGAACTGCAAACACAGCAAAGGCTGAAAGTAGGTTGCACAGTCACTCCACTTGCTATAATGCACTCATTATTAGCCTACCTTATCCCAGCCACCTAATTCATTATGTTATTTTACAAATGGTTTTCAACCAGAATTCCCTCTCTTCTAATTATTGAGACAGGCTGGGGCACTTTAATCTTTTTATTTCATTATTGAAACAGCTTCATTTCTCCAGAGAAAGACATACCCTCATCAACTGCCTAGACTTCGTGTAGTTTGTATTTTTTTTTTTTAATCCATCTATTTCTTATCTTCTAAACTATCTGGGGCTCAAACACAGAAACAAAACAAACAAACTTGCATATCAGAAGTTATCTGAAGACAAGAACACATGCAATTCAAACATATGGAAATTAGAGTCAAGATAATAAATGTCAGCTGATTAAGTTTAATTAGAAATTATTTAACAAAAAGATTCCACCCATTTTTTGCACTTGTAAACTCCCCGGCTAACAACTTTCTATACAGGCAGAACTGCTATTCTGTTAACAAGAAAGCTTCTCATAACTTATAGCTGCCTGAAATGAAAAACTTTTTTTAACAACTAAAGTTATTTTTCTGACTTTAAACATCAGAAAAGGAAAAAATTTCTTTTTACTACCCTGCATTTATTGTTTAAACAAGCAAAAGTGATTAAAGTTTTCTTCCCAGCTTTTGTTAGCTTTCCTGCATATTTCCTTTTGGGGAGGTTAATCCTTTCTCTCTTCAGCGCTCATTTATCCTGCCTCATCTGTCTGAGCTACATACTTGGGCACGTACCACTTTAATCATAGCAAAGTCAATTGCAAGAGCAGCCAGGTAGAGACTTGATTACTGGAAGCCTGAAATTAGTGTAGCTGATTATGCTTTGCCCAAAAGGCATTATTCTGGGGGAGGTGTTTATTCATGCGCTCTGGGAGTCAGCAGCCAGATGAGAAATCAAGGCACATTTTGCCACAGCTCTGCTCTGTGTATTACATTTCAGTCATTCTGCTTTTCTAGGCAGCCTGGGACTATGATTTGATTCCACAACAGCACATCATTTATATTTTTAAATGCCCTTATTCCAGAAGAGTGTACACGTGACAAACAAGAAGGATGGAGGAAAAGCAGCTGTGCTGGAACATCTTTTTCCCCCAGTAATGCTCCGAATGGCCATGAGTAAGTGATTATTTACAATCTCAGAGAGAAGGGAACGTGTACAGAACTGTGCTAAAATTTGTTTCTCTGCTGGACTGGGCACATATTCATGCAACTGTCCTGTGTCAGGATCTCAGTTGGTCAGGAAAAGATAGAGAGACAAACATTCTCCTGTCCTGACTCTAAACACAGTCAAATTTTACTTCTCCCAGAAAACTCCTTGCTCAAGAGATTAAACATTTAGGGAAAAAACTTTTATTTTTCATATCTACAGGTACATGCACAGCCGTTAGGGAGGGTGGTATTTATTAATGACAGTATTTATTATATCTGAAAACCTTTTAATTCAGGCTATTCAAGTGATTAGGAATGATTAAATCTCTTAAAGGGAGATGAGTTCCTAGTAGCAATGATACTCCAAGGACACTAAGAAAAGAGGTTACAATGCAAGAAACAGTGTTTGGTGCTGAGGGACAGGATAGCATGGCCTGAATGGAAAAAAATTGTTTGACAGTAGTGTTTAAAACAGCCTGAAACCGAGGAAAAAGAACCTCAACCGCACTTAATGCCTTTCTCAGGAAAAAAAAAAAAAAGCCCTCCAAATAAACCCAAAGCACAAGACCTAAAGAGAAAACATCAAAACAAAGATTAAATCTTTATTTTCCATGAGAGAAGCTCCCAAATCCAACCTAAAAATAACAAAAATCCCGAGGGTATATGGTCTCTTACATTACTTAGTTTTAAAAGCTGATTTTGGAAGCACCTATTTTTTATTTGCACTTCTATGTATAGTATATCTTTGCCTTAGCTATATTTTATGAATGAGATAAATTACTTGTTTTCCATAATTGACTCTTCTGTTGAAACTGGGTTTTATGATAAAGGAAAATAATCGAAGTACAACTGCTATTTCTAATGATTTTCTGTAGTTACACTTTTGGTACTGTAAGGTCGTTATTCTTTTAACTTTTCACTTCCTGAGCTATTTCCCTAAGAAACATTACTAGAGTTGCCACCAAAACCTAAACATGAAATTGTATATTGCACTCTTTAGACTGTTAAAAATGTCTTCAAGATTTGATGGAAGCTATATTTAGCTGTCCAAGATTAAAACCCAATTAATTTGGTTATTAATTCTTACGCTCTGCAAACTGCTGCCCTGCACGCAAGGGAGAAGCTGCATGTGCAGGCATGCAGGTGGCACAAGGCAGAGCAGGAAACAAGTGTCTCTGACAGCAGCAGGAGTACAGATCAAGCCTTGGCATGTGCTTTATTCCAAGGGCTACTCATCCTACTACTCAAATATCTGAGCAGTAAGAGAATCTGCAGCATCAAGCTAAATATAGCAACAGACACAATTCTCCAAAATCAGATAAATCATTATAAAGCACTATGAGTGAGGAAAAAAGTGTTGTTTTTCACCAAAAGGAAGGGTTTGTTTAAATAAAAAGGTTTACTGATAAGGTACAGGTAAGGGTACTCTGCCATCCCTACAAAACAAGTAGCTTTTACAAGCAAATAAATTGTTTTCAGCCACAAAGCTCGGACTAAATTCTATAGGCTATTAATTGTAGCAATGAGATTTTTTAACAGTATGTAGTATTTACAGTGACTTGCCCTATCACAGAAATGCACCCAAAGTCTTTTTGCAAGTTTAACTATCAGCTGCAAACATGAGAAAAAAATATTTTTAACTAACCTAGCTATGCCAGTACACTTGTTTTTTACCAGACCATGCAAACAAACAGTGCACAACATACTGAAGTGGCTTTTGCTGAGCCTGGTCAATGCAGAAGAACAACATTCTCTGACAGAACAGAAAAAAATCTGAAATTAGAGTGGAATCAACAATATGATTGCATTCAGCCAAGTTGCCGATGGACTTCTCTGAGAATTTTAAGACATGAACTGTTGATTTTCTGTTCCAGTAATCTCTTACCAGATTAAACATACCAAGAATAGTCTTATGCATCTTCAACTCAATCCCACATGTTTGTGAAGTGAAGCTTTCTGGGTTTTTTTTCCTTTGTTTGTTTAAGGATTTTAGGTCAAAATTTGTATTTTCTCCATAGAGATCCAGATTTCCAGCAATATTGTCGTCTGTTTAGTATAGCCCTTAAGGTCTTTTTCATCAACCAGAGATTATTTTTTTTTAATGTCCTGCATGCACTGCCTTTACACAGAAAAGCCTGTGCTGTCAGAGACAGATGGAAGGTTATTTTGGGCCTCACAATAACTGTGGGGATTCTGCAGAAGTCATACTGCTTACATCAGGAAGTCTGTAGAGCTTCATTGTTCTTTGTAGAGTCATGTTTCTACTCAAATGTGAAAATTTCACCTCCACCAATTTTCTGGGATTTAGTGATCGATGCCAATACCTGGAAATAAAACAAAACAATGAACTTAAAACAGTATTTTACGTGTCAGCCTCACTTGCATGCATTTCCCTGCTTTCTTGCTTGCTCATTTTCTACTCTCCAAATTTGTTTCTAAGCAAGTCTGTACCACATCTATAAGAAGGCTGATTAACAAAATAATTATGGAAAAGCTATATCCAAGCAACAGCTTTTTAAAAAGCCTGCTATCACAGTATTTTCAATCTAAGCAAATGCTTTTTGATACAGAATGAGTAAGGACAGGGCTAAACATTTTAGTATTTGCCAAAGCCCGGAAAACTCACCATACATACAGAGCAACATTTATTTTCTTGTGCAGACAGGACCCTCTGCTAATGTCTAAGCATTTTTTGAAGATGCTCTCACTTTCCTGGGAGGTCATTGTGCAACAGAGCATCCCTGGTTATCCTGACACAGTGTCCTGGGTTGCAGTGTATTCTATTACCATCTACACGAGCTGTTGAAACAAGGTGGGCGTTGCTCCTTGCCTCCCCACTCTGGATTATCTCCTGTTAATGGCCCATCAAGGCCTTGCCACATGCCTGACCAAACTACATCATCCCATTGTGAGATGCTCCACCCAGAGGGAGGAGCCAAGCATTCCATCCTGGATATAAACTGAGATTTTGAACACCACAGGGAGCCTTTTCCACTGGATTCCCAGAGGACGAGAGCTACGTAGCCACCGCTGGACCTTCCGAGACCAGACCCTTCTATAGGATCACTGGTCCCAACAGGACCACCTCATTTGGACTGCTAACAATACCCCAACCAACAGGGTGTCAGGTTGTATTCTGACTCTGTCAGTGGTTTTTTGTACTACTGCATTTATTTTACTTTTTTTTCTCTTCCTATTAAATTGTATTTCTGACTTGCAGTCTCTCACTGGTTTGTTTTCAAACCTCTAAACACAGCATACATTTTTTTTCCCCCCCATAATTTCTCATGGAAACTTACAGGATCTTTGGTGTTGATAGGTACAAAACAATTTCAAATCAAAACATACTCTGTCCTCCAGAAATCTAAAAATCCAGACTAAAACTGCAGGAGCTAGACTTTTCCTAGTAGAAATAAAATCCTTTCCAAGCAAATGAAATTGTATTTGACTGTAACTCTTCCCACATGTTTCCTGTATTTATCAAATGCCAATAAAGTCCTCCTTTCTCCAGGAAAGATGACAGAATTTCAAAAAAGCAGATCATATAATTACCATCTCTGGCAGGCAACCAGGTTAACAGGGAAGTGTCCCAGCAGGGACACAGGCCACTTGAAAAACACAGGTATACAATGTTGTCATTGCTAGAATGGCTTCCACCAGAAGGTCAACATAAACATCTGTAAGTCTATCTGAAGTATGCTAAACAAATCACAAATTAAATTTCAGCCTGAGAAGCTGCTTTATCCGAGGCACTTATTCTATTAGGGGGGAAAAAAACAACACCAAAAAAACCAACCCTGAGAAACACTCAGTCCTTCAGTTTAGTCAAGGCCACAACATTTAATACCTTAGAATTTTATGCTTTTACTGTTTTTACACAATTACATTAAATTTTCTTAAAAATAACTGTTATAGGAACCAATATTATTAAGAACATCACCTAAGTTACCTGCAAGTGGCCACAGGCTTGGGAAGTACCACTCCAGCAGTGTAAACGGCCTGAAAAATTCCTTCCAAGTTTACTCTTCTGGTTATTTCCCGAATCAGTACAGGTGCCACCCGTTTAGATCTCAATTTCTTATGGACACACAGAAAATTGATTTCTACCATTTTCTTCACACTAAAAAGACATTAAATAAAAAAAATTAAACAGTTACACATTGCAAGCTTCCATTTGTATAATTACAGTTTTCCATAGTGTGACAGAAGAATTTGAAGTAGAATAAATTGGCCCGTGACGAAGTACATCTGCAACAAATACTTATCTATGATACTGTGACTGCAATGGCAAATTGTGCAATATGCAAGCTATGTCTAAGGGGTTTGCAGTAGTCCTTTTCCAGAGCTCTATCAAGACTTAACTGATTGCCTTACTTTAAGATGCAGAATGGCATCCAAACAATGCTATGTGATGCCATAATGCTTTATGTTTGTCAGTGTATGAAGACCTGGCCAAGAAGTCCAGCTGCGCAACTATAAATGCTTTCCAGCAGGATCAGAATATTGTATGGCATTATCTGTATCACCCATCACTAAGAAAATTCCTTAAATAATTATTAGTGCTCTTCAGCTTGTTCTCTGTTTTTAAGTTCTATATAGCAATGGATACCAGTTTAAGAGTTGTTTTGTGGCATTATTCTTTTACAAATACAAAAGTAATGGTGCATTTTACCTGTCATAAATACGAATATTTGCAGGGATGGCACTTATGAATCCTACCAGTTTTTTGTTTGAAGACACTCTAACCCCACAGTGCCACTGTGGTAACCAGCCCGGAGGACGTAATGCCCTAGAATTGATGACAGAAATAATTACAAATTACTGCCTAAGAAGATGTAATAAAAACACCCTTCATTGCACTCCAGCCAGAACAGAATGTGGAACTTGCTACTCACCACAGAAGAAATTCAGGTGAATAATCAAACCTAAACATATTATCATCATCTTCTACGTAATTCTCATTTAATAGTGTGTATAATTCCTTCAGCTGAAAACACACACACAAAAAAATACAGACTTATCCACTTATCAGTCAGAATAAACTTGAATTATTTTAGATACATATAAAAACTGTTCTACTTACAACTTCAGCATTGCTAAGATCCAGTGTGTCCCACATAAAACCTTGTGGCAAAGAATATGGCTCTAGGCGGACATTGTCCTTATCTGGTTCAATTGCACCATGTGAAGTTATAACTTCATCTTTTGAGGGAGGAGGAGGAAAAAAAAACCCAAAAAACTGTTACATTGCTAGCTTTCCTGATAGTTCTGTAATCTGCATTTAATTCGCATTATATATTTTCTCATAATTATGTGAATGGAACAAGAAGCTTTAAAAAATGCTGAAAAAATAAACTAGTATTATTAGTTTACACTACTTCTCATCCTCACAGACCACATTCAGAGTAATTACTGTCTCATCATAATATTTATAGATATGCACAGAATCACTCTATCTCAACTGATATGCTGTATTTCATTACACAGGACAGCAACTCATCAGCAAACGCACAGCATTTAGCCAGCCATGAGATCCACAGCCTCATCATGAGAAATATGTACTCACAGCTAACAAGCTGTGGCTCAGATCCTGTTTACCGCTGACTTGAACAGACCTCTACAGGATTACTCAGGAGCAGTGACATAGCAAAGCCAGGGCATTTAAGAGATACTGGTGGTATGTGAAATGTGTTCATAAAATCCTACTTGAAGGCATGCTTTCTTCTCCTCCTCTACTTTACAGCTCCATTCCTCAGTATACACTTATAAACTGCAGCTGTCCCTCTTCTAAGGAGCAGCACCTACTAAATCATAGAGTCATTCAGATTGGAAAAAACATTTAAGATCAGTACAATCACTAGCGTTACACTGCCAAGCCCACCACTAAACCATGTTCCTAAGCATCATATCACGTATCTTTTCAATACCTCCAGAGATGGTGACTCCACTATTTCCCTGGGGAGCCTCTTACAATTCTCAACCATCCTTCAGTGAACGGATTTTTCCTAACATCCAATCTAAATGTCCCCTGGCACAACTTCAAGACATTTCCCCTTGTCCTTTCTCTTGTTAGCTGTGAGAAGAGGCTGACTCCCACCTCACCACAACCTCCTTTCAGGTAGTTGTAGAGTGATAAGGTCTCCCCTGAGCCTCCTTTTCTCCAGGCTAGACAACCCCAGCTCCCTCACCCGTTCCTCATGAGTCTTGTATTCCAGATCCTTCACCAGGTTTGTTGCCCTTCTCTGGACTCAGTCCAACACCTCAATGTCTTTCTTGTAGCATTGTCCTTTATGTCAGTAACCAGATAACATTGTAAGGGCTTTGGACCTCCTGATTTTCTCCCTGCATAACGTCAGCATCCTTGTAGTCCTCAAGAGATGCCTGCCTGTCCTTCAATAGCCATAAACTCTCATTTTCTTTCCTGAATTCCTCTGGTGGTGCATCTCCCCATCCATCTTTGGGCCTGCTCTACAATCTCAGGAGTTCCTGATGAGCCTTGACCAAACCGGTTGGACAGTGAAATGTCCCTTGACCGTAACAGGAGCCCCTGCACAGTAAAGGTGGGAGCAACACTGACTGTATCAGGATCATCATTTGCCTGAACAAGGTGGGGAACAACGGATAATCAGTTATGCCCTAATAATCTGCTATTCCCTGACAGCCTTGGAACACCATTTACCTGAACTGTAGTCCAAGTCAAATGTTACCATTGTTACTGGATGCAATTTTTTGGCTTTTTTTTCCAAAAAGCAGTTACCAATGTGGGTTAGGGCCATGACAGAAACTTACTGATGACTAAAGCAAATCATCTTGCAATCCTGTGAAGAGTGGTCCTAAGTGAGGCTCTTTACAGTGCCCCGGGTTGCAGTGGGCTGCACCAGCTCTTCTCTCTGAGAGGGATGTCTCTTGGAGCTTGCAAACCCTCAAGAAGTCTGTGATACTCTGAAGACTGAGGATGAGGCCTATGCTGACACCCCCCACTACTCAAGGCTCAGCCCTTGCCTGCGGAGAAATGCAAGGGACTCAATGTATGTCACTTAAGGGGAATTTTCAACAGGCACCTTTGAACACGTAAACATGTAAACATCTCTGTGCCTGAGTGCATGTTGTGAGTTGAGTATAGCAGGAATGCTGTTATCTAGAATCTATAATTAACTCACTCTTATAATTGTAGTAAACCCTATTGAATCACTTCATAAATGTTGAATTAATGATTAAGTACTGCTAAACCCTTTTGTACCCTTGAATTTTTGCACCTGTATCCTTGGCACCCTGACTCTTCTGCATCCCCAGTTTCCATGTAAATAATCCTAAATTGCTGCTAATTCCATTTTGCTATGTGTGCTTCATCTATGTAGTAAATAATAGAGAGGACTTTGCCATCAAACTCTGTTAAGTTGCACTTCCACAAACTTGCATTAAAACCTGCTTGTTGCCATTATCTTTGATGGTGATTCTTTAGATGGCCCAAACCACTCATTCACAACGGTCTGAGCCAAAGTTCTGCGAGGCCAGTCTCCCTCCACATTGGCTCACCTTTTGGCACATGGGGACAGCCTATTCCTGTATTTTTAAGTTTTCTTTCTGAAAGCACTTCCAGCCCTCCTGGACGCCTTTGTCCTTCAGGACTGTCTCCCAAGGGACTCTGTCAACCAGTCTCCTAAACAGATCAAAGTCATCCCTTCAGAAGCCCAAGGCGGCAGTTCTGCTGACCCCCTCCTTACTTCTCTGAAAATCAAAAATTCTGTCATTTCATGATCACTGGGCCCAAGACAACCTCCAACCGGGACATCACCCACAAGTCCTCAGTTTTCATGAACAACAGGTCTAGCAGGGCACCTTTCCTAGCTGGTTCACTCACCAACTGTCAGGAAGTTCTCTTCCACACCCTCCAGGAACTTCCTAAACTATCTCGCCTCAGCTGCACTGTATTTCCAGTAGACACGTGGTAAGTTGAAGTCCCCATGAGAACAATAGCTAGTGATTGTGAGACTTCTGCCAGATGTTTAAAGACTATTTCATCTGCCTCTTCATCCTGGTTGGGAGGTCTAGAACTGACTCACACCATGGTATCTGCCCTGTTGGCCCTCCCCCTGATTCTTTCCCATAAACACTCAACCATATCGTCAGCATCATCAAACTAGACAGTGAATGTTCCTTTTGAGTGAATTTTTCCAAATTATGTGCAATCCTGACTAATAGTTACGGTCTGCTGTGCTGTTTGGAAGGTCATAATTAGCATCTTTAAGCAAACTCTGAAAAGTACCAACAGCCAAAATATTACTGCCACTACATGACAGGCTTGGCATAACTAAAGGACCTGTTGGTAATAATTTTAACTTGAAGGCAGGAGGATTTTGAAGTAAATTTAATGGAAAGATCCCTCCAACATTTTCTTGAATTGACAGATTATTTTTTCCACCTAAACACATAAAACATGTCAACTAGTGATGACTTCCCAATCTATTCATTCAGCAGATAAAGAAAAGCTTAAAAAAACCCCTGAGGGATTAAGAACTTCAAAGACACTGTTGGACAAAACCTCACTGACCAAATTCAACGAAGCGTATTTCTACTGAGCAACACTAACAAATAATATTCTGAGCCACTGTATGGATCTTTTTAGACTGGCAAGTGACAGACTCTTATCTCTATCTAAGTGCTACTGTAAGACACATTGATTAGCCTGAACTGAACTCCTGGAACTACTGCGCAGACACCTGAACTAGCTCTGATAAAGCTTGATTACGGCCAGAGCATTTTTTTATTTACACATCAACTTATTTTGACTAGGGTCTTCCTCCACTTAGGATGGATTGCTGGTGACAGTTACTACCATTACTCTATTTGGATAGAATTTGCATGAGAAAAGCCATGGCAGATCAATTCAATCCAACCCAGGTGAAAATACTGTATCCAGGGACTCTGCTCTGGACTTCACTATACAAGAAAAATCAGGAAGGAATAAAATTGTTGTGGATTAAGCTATAGTCATGGATTAATGTGAAATGCTGCCTGTGGAGAGAGAGAGAGAGAGCAGAGGGCTCCTATGCTTTAGATTTTATTTCTGCTTATTCTATACCAGTCTCCAGTGCAATGGAGAGAAACCTGCAGGACAGAACAATGCCAGCTACTAAGAGTGCTAAGAATGCTTTACTTGTGGGGCCCCCAAGTTATGTTCACACTGAAAAGCTGTAACTGCTTAACTTGAAGATAATGAAAGAAAAAAAGAAGGTTCAGAAAGCAATGCAAAAAACACAGGACAATCAGCAACTACTTTCTCCAACAATGAGAAGATTTACCAACTGTGTTATCAAGGATCAGATCAGTATAAAAAATAAGCTGCCGAATTCATTACAAATTTAAAGGCAAGGAGAGGTCACCTCATCATCTCACTTGAAATCAAGAACAGAAAACAGAACCTGAGAAAGCATGTCTTCAAGGTAGTGTACATTGTGGAGGAGAATATGAACACTTAGCAGAGAAAGAGTCTGTGTATCAGAGAAGTACAATTATCCACTTAAAGCTGTATGCAACCTATGGTAGGAGAGTCATTATTTCTGTGATAGCAAATCCATCTATTGAAAAAAAACTTAAGGAAGTATAAATAAACAATCAAAACAAACAAAAAAGTTTACTCTTTGTCACCACTTGAGAGTTCATAATTCTCCTAAAGTGGAAAAGATTTCTATGTTCTATTGTTCAAGAATCAGACCTAAAACATATAAAAGGATGCTATTTCAATAGCATTTCCCATTTTTACAGAGGTCATCAGAATGAGATTTATTAACATTGTATCTTCTTGCATAATATCTGTGGGGAAGACAAGCGCTTCCCTAAATCAAAAGAAAACATCAAGAATTCCACATAAACAACACAAAAGACTGAAGGTCCCTACCACACACAGTCCAACTTTATACCTGTTTTAGAAAACATGCCACAGAGCCAGCACACACTTCTTCAGTGATCATAAGACAGATCTTTCACACAGATCCAGTTAAACTTACTAAGTTTAGGTACAGGTTGCGTATCCCAAAACTGGTATTTACGTTTGGTAGCCTCATCAATATTCTTTGCTGGGCCTTGGCATGCAGAGAGCAGTTCCATTGCTCTCTGGATGTCTTGAAGCTTCTGCATTGGAATGGCTGGATTCTGCACACACAGACAAATAGAACAGGAAGCTTATTGAGTACATTTACTTTGTGAATAGTTGTACAAACATGTTCATCTCTTTTACCGTTACCTATTCTTACATTAACTTTTCTCATCATGGTTAGTTTAGGTACAATGTTTGTAGACAGGAGGGTGGAAAAAAGGTAGGCAACAGGCAAGTAACTTCACAAAGTAATTAACGGTTTTGAGTAGCACTGCATTTAACCAGGAAACACCAACATTTTTAACACAAAGATAGCAGCATTAAGGCAGGATACTGTATTGCAATAATAAATGCTTCTTATATTCCCTGTTCCTCTGGTAAAATACAATAAAATACCCAAAAAAGCGTCAGTTTAGGTATTTAACAAGGTACCATTGGTACACATAGAGTTGTTTGAAGTTTACACATACAATATAAATATTTAAATTCTCTGTGGTTCAGTAGTATCTGAAGGTACACTGATGTGCTACAAATACCTGTCTTTTAACCTTAGTTATATTGCCTTGTATTTGCTTGCAATTATTAGAGCAGGTAATACCTTTCTGCATCATACACGTAGGAGTTAACCATCTTGCTGCTAATGTCAACTGTGCCAACACTGACAACTAAAGACAATTTTAACTGAAGCAGGCAAACATAAAATAAACCCACTTTCCACCGAGAAGTTGAAAAATCTTTATAGAAAATTTATTCTAAAAGCATAAATCTAAGTGTTTCTACACTGAGCTGTTAAACCCTCACTTTTGATCACTCTGAGTAAATGTAATAAGAATTTTTCCTGCAAAGGACAGTACAGAGGAATAATGGTAACAGACCTCTAAATCTAAAGGGATTTTCCCCTTTCTCTTTTAAAATCTGTTTGTTTTGTTACTTTCCTAGTGTTAAGTCCTGTTCTGAGGCATACCAACAGCATGCTTGTGCTCAGGTTTCCCTAGACTGCAGTGCAATAATGCATCTGAAAAAATAGTCTCAAATGCACTGGAAAATTTTAAGCAATTCTGCTCAGAGATTTCAAGCCAGACTTTTTTTTTTTACTGAATAGCAATGGATTACTATTTCCATATTTCACTTTCTTACTAGGATTCATGTGTCAAAAAACCACCAAAAAATAAATGTAGTAATGATGATAAAGCTTAATTTGGGTGATCAGCCTCTGGTATCCTCAATCACAAAAGGAGTAAAACTTTATGCCTGGAACTAAAGCAGTCCATCATTTACTATTTATAATAAACACTTCTATTATCTTAATTAATGAAAGAAAATGCCTAATGTTTAAGTATTGCAAATTTCACCTGCAGGTGTGCTTTAAACACCCGTCAACCGAGTAATTGTGAATGAAAATATTTACACACTTCAGAGCAACACTGTTCTAGCCTAAAAAGTCTATCTTGTTTCTAGATCAGGATAACAGAGACATAAATTACTAATGCCAATAGATAAATTCTGAAATTCCATCATCAGAGAACATAATGAAATCATACATAAATGTTTTAAAGTCTCTAATATGTCTTCTACATTAAAAAAGCAGAAAATCTAAAAAAAAAAGTCGCAAGAAAGATCTTAACTAGCAAAACAGCAAAGTAAGAAGTTAATGTTCAGGTATTTAATAGACCATGGCTAGGGACATCAAGAGAAATCCCTTTCATTTCAAAACATTCAGAGATAGGCCTAAGAAGTTTACTTTCAACATTTATTGTTTTCCTTTAATAGAAAGCAATGAAAACCTACACAGAACTTCACATGAATTAGAGAAACAATAACCAGCTCTTTTGTTTATTTTCAGTTTAGGGCAAATATCTCTCCACAGCACAAGATGGCCCTGTTTTGCAATGGGGCTGAGGTACAAAATGGTATTTTTGCCTCTGTTTTGTTGATGACCTCAGGCCCTTGATGTTCCTGTGCACTGCAGCAGTCTGTGAGACTCCCATTAACCACAGCAGGAGAGAGAGTTAGGGACTGTTGAGCAAACTCATCATGCACAGGTCCCCAAAAACATGTCCAAATGCATGTGAGGGTGCTGAGGGAACTGGCTGATGCTAGTGCAACAGCATCTATTAAGTTTAAAATAGCAACTAGTGGAAGTTTCCTATGAATGGATAAAAGGAAATGTCACACCTGTTTTCAAGAATGCAAAGGAGAGGATTTTGAGGACTCAGGAGTCAATATTGTTTAATGATCTGACCTTGACAAAGAACGCTTTCTCTGCAAGTGCACAGATGATACCTAGTTGGGAAGAATGGTTGATATGCTGGACCACAGAGCAGCTATTCAAAGCTATTTTGACAAGCTGGAAACAGAAACTTGATCAGTTTGACAAAGGCAAATGCAAAGTCCTCCATCTGGGATAGAAAAAGCTCATGCAAAGGGAGAGGCCAGCATGGACTGGCTAGAAGGCAGCTTTGTAGAAAAGAACTTGGAGGTCCTGGTGGGCAGAGGGCTGAACATGAGCCAGCAGACTGCTGGCCAGCAACAGACAGCTGCATACTGCATAGTACCAGTAAGACCGGCCAGGAAGTCTTCCCCTTTATCTGGCACCCCTGAAGTCACATCTTACAGTTTGGGGTTCTCCACTACAAGGAGAACGCTGACAGAGTGTTGCGATTTCACTGGAGGGCACCAAGATAAATGGGGAGCTGAAGCACATGACACACAAAGAGAAGATGAGAGACCTTGTTTTGTTCAGCCTTAAGAAGAGAAGGTTGAAGGAGTAGAAGAAATCTTATTACTGCCTAATGGGAAAGTATAAAGAAGGCTGAGCCAAATCCTTTCAGAGGAGCACAGTGATAGGACAAGAAACAAAGGAGACAAGTTGCAAACCAGTAAAATCCATTTAGATATAAGGAATTACTATTTTTTTAACCAAAACTGTAGTCAAACACTGGAATAAGTTACCCACAAAGATCGTGGGGTCTCCATTCTTGGAGACCACACAACCTGATCTAGGCCTGAGCAACCTGATCTAGCTCTATCTGCTCTAAGCAGAAGGTTGGTCAAAAACCTTCAGATGTCCCCTCCAATCTGTTATTCTGTGACTAGATTGTGTAGGCCACTAGTGACTACAATAATGACTGATAATATTGCAGATATGACAAACTTTCTTTGTGTCAGTGTGGACAGTCTACATCACTGGAACTTGAAATAGGAGAGATGGAAGTCTTGTGAGATGGGCAGTGAAGTGTCCTCAAGGTCACTGTAAGCATACAATGCTAACAAGCATTTACTGCTATGATTAACACTCACACCAGTGTTCAAAAGGCCTACTATCACTACTATCACATATAAGGAAGGCAGCAGCCAAGGAGACTCACTGTTCTGCTTTACTTATCTCCAGACTGGTACATACATTTACAAACTCACATGACCTCAAAATCCTTTTTCAAAATCATTTGCAATGAGTTCAGGGGCCCCACTGAGTTCTACCTGATGATCCTGCATATATTCTCTTAGAGGTAAGGTGTACAGTGTCATTCTCCTCTGAAATATGCTCTTTTCAACCAAGAGCAAGCAAATGCTAGAAGCCCGTTTTCTGTAATAAATTTCACATAGCACAAGGAATACAAAATCTAAATATTCTTGAGTGGCAGACAAAGTAAATGTATTTTTCCATACTGATCTAGATCAGCAGTCTAAGATGCTTTAAAAAAATCTAAAACAGAATAGTTGTCTAAGAGAGACCTGAAACACAGCAAAAGCAAAATAACCCCCCCCAGTCAACGCTGATGCATTTGTGACTAGAGGAAAGTGGAAGCCATATAAGAAGAGTGAAGTGGTTTAGCTGCCTAGAGCTTGAAAGAAAGACTTACATAAGAACTTTTTTCTTATACCAATAAAATAGAAAATTTTATAACATTGCTAACAAACTAAACTTCTTGTGTCAGTAAAACAATCATGAACAGCGCCACTCTAAGTATACAACTTAGAACAAGGGTAGGCTTCCACATTCGCTCAACACATCACATCAGAGAGATGGTGTGCAAGACTGCAAGGTGCAGGACTAAATACTTGCACATGAAAACAAAAAACCTTGAAGCAGCTTCCTTTTGATGCAATTAGATGTAACATATGGAACAATAAGCTTGGTCAGCAGAAAATCAAGGAACTCACAGGACACCATAGCAATTAACTATATACCTTTATGTTAACATGAAAATTTACCTCATGCCAGTTTTAAGAGTGTGAAGTTCCTTGTGTATCATTTGCAAACAGTATTCCTGTATTACCGATTCATGACACGTGTCTTACAGAAAAGCAGTATCAAAAACATGTGGCAAAGAAGTACTTAAGATCTCTCCCCATATTATAAAGTGTCCCCTGTGCCAAATGTGCCCATTCAAAGCAATCAGGGTGACACAGAGAAGATCTAAATGGGTAACAACAAAAATCCATCACTATGCTAATGAGCCAGAACACAATTTTTTTCCCCTAAAATTAGTTGGTAGTCCCAATGTACTTGACAAATCCTACAGGACAAAGATTACTCTTGGTACAACGGTGTAAAATTCTCCACAATAATCTGATAAAGCAAATATAACTACCTCAATATGCTAAATGGTCCATAAACTTGAGTTTTACTAAGTTTAGTTCTTGGACTCATATTTCTCTTGAGATAAAAGCTGTATGCTAAAAAGCCAGCACATCATGTTATTCACTGTTCATTCAGAACATGATAGACAAAAGCACACACACAATGCTATTTTATCATGAAGTGCAGAAGGATTGTACATTCCCTCAAGTAATTCTGCATTCTTAGTTATAGTGGAGGCCTTTCCAAGCAAAAAGTTTCTTCAGCTTTTATCTCCATGTTTGAGATTACTTCATTTTATGTACAATGACATGCTGCTTGCTTGCCCCAGAGACTCTGGTTAGCACAGCAGGCCCACCCTCCCTCCTGCTGCTGCTGCTGAGAGACACTTGTTGCACAAGTGACCGAGGCTGCACTAAGCCAAGCTAGATGGTGGCTAAAAACTGAAGGCCATTCGTCAAATACAAAATCTATTTAAAAGCATTACCACCGCAGATTATGATTCCGTGCAACGAGGCTGTCACTAGCCCAAGTTCTAACTGCTCAAAGAGAAAGACAGAACAACTCCTCCTCTGCCTTTCTCACAGTACACCACCATGGTGGAGATGACAGCTCCGAAAAGACCAGGTCTTGCCCTGCTTCTGTCTGATCAGGACAGGAACCATTTGCCTAATTTTCACGCATTAAGGCAGAACTACCAACTCGCTTTTACAACAAGCGATAAGCAAATTAAAATTAAATTAGAAAGCAAGCACAAATTAAAACAGAACCAGGCTCTCACTTTTGAAGGCTGTTGGATTTTAATCTCCTGGGAGTCAGATGCAGAATCTGATTTGGTGCCTCCAGAATTTGGTTTCTCCTTTTTTCTCTTCTGCTTCTTTTTCTTCTTCTTCGCTCCCAAATCCCCTCCAGGACTTCTGCCAGAGATTCAAAGAATGTGCAATGAGAAAAATCAATACCACTGAGTCTAAAACTTAAAAAAAGTTAAATATGGAAAACCCAGCAATTTGATATGAAAAATCTAACAGCAGTTTGAATGTGAAGAAAAGGCAGCGGAAAGAAAGGAAGGAAGGGGGGAATTGAGAGCATTGATGTAAAACTTCCTGCAAGTGCTGATTTGTTTTATACTTTGACACCAGCATAAGCAGGCACTTTGACATACTCATGTCAAATTGTGACACTACATAGGAGCCAGGGCTCTTCTCCTGTCTATTACCCACCACAAACACAAAACAACCAAATTCAACAGTTCGGAGGAACACAACTGTGGAGGAAAATGTGGGAACTGAGGAAAGTAACCTCCTTGGAAACTCAGTAACTATTAGTGGCCCAATACTTTTTCCCTTCATGCTCAACCTCGTATCAGGCACATCTGAATTTGAGAAGAATCCAGATGAAAACATTCTGTTTTCAGGAAATTTTATTCCTAAAGCAGCAATGAAAGTCTTGCTGAAATCCCAGTAAGAGACAATATAAAACGAATCAAGTATTTGTGCTTTGAAACAATAAGCACAAAGAGGTTAACTTTAATTAAAAAGCCCCAACAACAAAGTAAACATTGCACTTGCAGATTATGATATATTTTTACTACTGATAATATAAGTTCTTTCTTCTTAAAGGAGATTTTAATTTAACAAATAATCAAGATATAGAATCAAGATTAGATCAGAATTTGCAAAGTGTAGGATGTGTTGGCAACTCTCAGACAGAAGGAAAATACAGAGGCAATGAGTCAGTTAACACTAAATCATTTTCAAGAGGCTAATCTCCCAGCAAAACCATATATACATAACGGAACTGAAAACAGCTATCTAGAGTTTGGGGGTCTTGGGTGTTTTTCACTGGAAAAAGTCAATGCAATGAACAATTATTTCTTTTAATCCTGGAGGGGGAAAAACCCCCTGTACCATACTGACAAACAAAAAGAAGGAAAACTCAGAAGCACATAACTAAAGTCATTAAGATGAACACATTTGCAAAGGGACATATTTGCTGTAACATGCTCACTTTCAAGATTATTATGACCAGTCTTAGCATCTATACCTTGTCTGAGCTGATGTCAAGAAAACACCCTCCCTCCCTCCAGTTGGGAGGCCCAAAGCCTGCAATTAACCAAACACTGCAACTAAGTAAAGACTGATTTTTGTGAGATCATGACTGTACTTTAGAATAGTCTACAGTGAAAGATCAATCTCAAAAAGTCCTTAACATTCAAGGTTACACTGGGTTATGATCCCAGAAAGAGAGAGTTGTAAATGCCGCAGCCTCTAGAACAGGACCAAGTTGTTACTCAATGGACAGCAGTAGAGCAGACCAAACACTGGAGAGATAAGAGAGTTTGAAGTTTGATTTACTAGAGGGCTGCAGGAACAAAAGATGGACATGAGTAAGTGACGCCGGGAGAAAACTGTTGCAGCATAAGAATATCGCCTTATCACGTACATGATCCACAAGGAATCACAATTTCATCGAATCACAGAACTTAGGCTGGAAAACACTTTTAAGACCAATGAGCCCAGCATTAACTGAAGTCCACTTCTAAACTACATCCCTCAGTGCCACATCTACACATCTATTCAATACTCCAAAGGATTGTGACTCAGCCACTTCCCTGGGGAGCCTTTATCAATGCTCAACAACCCCTTCAGTGAAGAGGTATTTCATCATATTGCATCTAAATCTCCCCTGGTGCAAGTTGAGGCCATTTTCTCTTGTCCTGTCATTTTTTACCTGGGAGAAGAGGCCGACTCTCACTTGGCTACAACCTCCTTTCAGGTAGTTGTAGAGAGCAATGAGGTCCCCCCTGAACCTGCTTTTCTCCAAGTTGAACAACCCCAGCTCCCTCAGCCGCTCCTCACAAGACTTACTCTTCGGCCCTTCTTCACCCCTTCTCTGGACACGCTCCAGCACCAGTTTTGAGGCCAGCGAAAGGGCTCAAAACCGAACCCAGGATTCAAGCTGTGGCTTCACCAGTCCAAGTACAAGGGTACAATCACTGTTCTGGTCCTGCTGGCCACACTCTGATGCAGGCCAGGATGCCATTGGCTTTCTTGGCCACCTGGGCACAGTACTGACTCTCCATTTAAGATAATAAAATTTACATCTATCTGAAGGCCTGTATACCAAGCTGACATTTTGTACAGAATTTAAATGCAGAACAGACCCAAAAGCCTGGCAAGAGGTTATAAAAACAAAAGAGTAAAACCTCACACATGTATACAAGACCTAGGACTTTACCACCTCTATCTGGCAAAACTGAGATAAAAATACTTGGGAAAGTGATTTTGCCTCTGCTGAGTTCATTTAATGAGGTATTTTTTTACTTTCTGCAACTGTCCACAAACTTGTCTTTCCCTCTAACACCTCACATATAACAAACAAATGATGGCACCATGCCCCTCAACTGGCTCCCAAGGGCTTGTGTGTTTGACCATCAGGCTATTGGGAGTTTCAGACAACCACGTTCCTGAACAGACACCCTCAGCAGGCACTGAGCCCCAAGCTGCACCAGTGTAGTTCACTTGTCTTCTTGTCTTTCAGGAGGATCCGGCATCACATACACCACAGGGGAATTCTGCTCACTAGGATTACCTGAGCGCAAATGTTTTATTTAGTTTGGTGAAATAATGAACAATTGTACTAAGAAAAAAGTTTGGCAGCTATGGAGAAAAATCAGCTTTGCCAAGCTTTCCTAACGTTATCCCCAGTCAAACTGTACTTTTACCAGGACAATCTTAGTTTGTTTTTCAGCCAATTCAAGATCTTTTTCATATAGAAATGTATATTCTTCAGCTGGGAAAGAAGGAAGACAGAAGTAAATTGCTGTAAAATATATGTGGCGTTTAAAACTACACTACTTGGATTTTAATTACTTTTTTTTTTTTTAAATCTTCCAAAATCTCAGCCTGTGGTTTATGACCTTCAGGTTTAAATCTTTCACACTGTCTGTTAAAAAATAAATACCGGTATCTTTGTCTGACATGTTATCCAGGGATCATTCGGAGCAGTTATTTATGCACAGTCTCCTGCTTGGATCAGTTTATTTTTTACTGTTACAGTCCACACAATGTAAAAAGAGGATTTAAATAGAGTTCTACTGATTCTACTACTTAGCCACGCCTGCAACCCAGATATCTGGCAGCAGGCAGCACACAGAAAATTCTACTCAGTAAACGGGTTTGTCCAACACAAGTTACAGCCAGAGATACCAAGCAAATTAGGGAAGAAGCAAAACCAAAACATCTCAGGATTTTTTGCACTTTTCATGCTCTGCCTTGAAAAGAACTGAAAGGCTCTAAAACTGGGAGTAAGAATGGCTGGGAAGGGAGGAACTTTGTTGCTCAACTTTTAGTAACTATGCTGGACTTGACAGCACAAAGGATATGCAAAGGTAACAAGATTAAAACCAAAGGCTCCTATTAAAAGCTTTTCTCTGACATTTTTGTGTGCTGACTAAGATCCAGTTCTCCTCTGTCTGGTCAAATACACCTATATGATGACACGTTGAAGTATATCTCACACTTAGAAGCTACAAGAAAAAAGTTTCCCATTTCTATGAAAGCTGGCTTTTAAGAGTGAAATCTCTTTTTCCAAACTACCCTGCTACTGTAAAGTAACAGAACTCCAAGCACAGGTCCCATGTGAGAAGCAGAAAAACGATACAGAATTCAGGATGCTGCCATGTCAAGTTGGCAGGTCAGGAAACACGACCTCTTCACGCATGAGATCAACACATCTGCCCCAGTCCAGCCTGCTACATAGACCACAGCAGATTATACCAAGAAAACCATTCAGTGTTTGACTTGGGGAAGATTTTGACTGTGTCAGTCTAGCAGAGACACGCTTATACCAGGAGAACTTTACTGACAGGAGGGCAAGTCTATACACTGAGGTTCAACTATACGTATCTAAGTACAGGCATGGTCTAAGATATTTTTAACTGCACCTACAATGAGAATTTTGCCAGTCTGATGAATAAGAAAAAAATTGAGGCCAGCATAAAAGTGACATGCAAACCAAAATTCAGTTGAGGAAAAAGAAGGGTCAAAAGATCTCATTCTGCCCCAGAAAGACTTAACCTTGCCCCAGAAGCAGGCTGTGGATAGGACTCCGAGACAGTCACTTAGGCCTACAGTTTTATGATTTTGTCTGCAAGCAAAATGCAAGCCCATGATCCCACCCACATACCTTTCCACTTATGTACACACATCTGGTGTTTTGCATAGATGTGGAAAAAAAACCCTTTTGCTTTTCTCTGCATGTGGTGGTGTTTTGGTTGGGTTTTTTTAAACTGAAAAATGGGAATACTTACTGCATTTGGGGAGGAGTGTGGCAAAGGTAGAGAAACTTACTTTATGAGGCTCAGAGCAAATCCATGAAAAGCTGAGATGGAAAAATCAGGAGCAGCAGGACAATTACCCTGTTCAGGTGGTCAAACTATTTTGGCTCCCTTGGTTTGAGATTATCTTTCTCACTGACTAATTGTCACTATTATTTTAATTTCCTTTTTGAACACTAACTCAGCTTTAGCAGAAACAGCCTTTTGTAGTATCAACATCTGTTTTAAGTTACATGGAATGGTAATTTTATGTTAGCAACTTCTCAAATTTAAGACCAAACATGTACTTCAGATGTTTATTTTTAAACTGCAAAGGCCTGTGTGGGGTTCTTGCCTTCACAGTACTTCTCTCTCTCTGAGTAGGTGAGGCTGCAAAGCTACATTTCTGAAGATGTTACACAGATCTTTTTGATCACAAAAATCAGGTCTCATGTATATGGGCAAGACTTCAAAAAATTTCAAAGCAATATTATTTATACTGGGGCTGTCCTTGATTCACAAAGAAAATGGAGGTTTAGGCACAAAGGGTTTTCTCATTGCTGTGTAAAACTACCACCACTCCAAGACAATACAGAAAGGTCCTGACCAGAAGGGTCCATGCCCTTCAAATTCCACTTACTAACAAACTACCATTACAAAGCATCTCTCTCCATGAAGATTTCATTTGTATACATTTCGATACTTGAAAATGCAAGGTTTTTAGCATGTAAACCTAGCAGCAATACCTAAGCCAAGCAGCATTCCTCAGATCTCCATGTTTCCTCTGCCTCCCCCCTTCAAGTCTGTACTCCAAGATGTAAAATTCACCTGCTAAAACCGAGCACTGCTTCCACTACCTTAAAAATATTTGTTTCTTTTTAAAATCTAAAAGTAGTATTCATTATAAAGTTGGGCTTTTTTTAACAGTAATCACAGGGGTATACTACTAAAACATTCAAAGCAAATAATTTGTGCGGGCTGGGGGAGTTGTTTAAAGGTCATACCTTTTTCTCATCTGTTTACTAAATGTTTTCTGCCCAAGGCCTTTCTGGCAGTGAGCATAAGGAGCTATTGAGAATGAACTGAGAGACCTTATAAGGCTGAGCTTAGCAGGGTGGATCCAGGTGCAACAAATATGCTGTGTTTTTTCTATTTTTTCTTTTTCTAAAAAATGTTTTTTCTACATACACACTAACAAAGGTATTTTGTAAGCCACACTTTATTACAATACAGAACAAATACAGCATAATGCATCCAGCAGGAGCAAACTACAGAATAGGAAAACAGCAATGAGTCACACAACATACATAATCCTGCATCTAAAAAACAGGAGCAAAATCAGAGGACAAAGACATTTGCACAGTTGAGAGCTATAAAATGGTTATTTTCTGCTGCACTCATTCAGTACTCAAGCACATAAAAAACCTGCAAATTAAAAAAACCCAAAACAACAACAAAAGTCATATATATATAAAAATCATGTTTTCCTGTGGGCAGTATTCTAAAGACCTATTTTCAAATGTCAAGAAACATCCTGAAAGTAACTTAATCTACATGGCACTCCAATAGAGACTAACAATATTTTGTCTCATTCTAAAACAGTGCAGGTTAAAATAGCATGAGATTAAATACTGATCTGCAGCAATAGAGACCATGCAGAATTTAGCAAGTCAGTTGACACAGTCACAGTCGCAAGAACTTCGACTGGTTAGAAATTGCTTAAGTATATAAAACCTAATCTAAAAGCTCAAAGCAAACTTTAAAGCTATCCAAGAATAGCTTTATTCAAATTCAAGAATTAATATATAATGACAGGAAAAAAATGGGGAATAATTAATTAGACTCCTATTTCTATGGGTTAATCTCCCAGATCAAGAGTAGATCTTGCATGCTCTGCTGTGAGATTTTTCTTTTCATTTGCTGGAATTTGTTTGAATATTTCAGCCTGCAGACAAAGAGCAGCAAACAAGATTTTTCAAAGATTATAGGAAAATAAAGTAATTCGAAAGTCAGTATGAGACTTTATGCAGCAGACAGTAATACTTAAGAGGCTTTTTCTACTGGAATGAACTACCACTAATTTAACTAAACTTCATATTACTTGAAAGCATTCACTTTCTTATTCAAAGATGAATAAAGCAGCTTTTCTGGAAATGCTCATTAAAATATATTTGGGATATTCCACAAAAACAAGTTTTGGGGAGAAGACCATACAGGCTATAGCCTGTGTGTCCCTCAGAGCGCAGCGAGACCCGTGTTGGAGCAGAGCAGCAAGCTGTGATTCAGAACACACCAAAGTGCAATTCTTTGTTCCCTGGCTGCAACTTACACACTGCGCTCACTGTCACAGCAGCCCGAGCACAGCCACACGCAGAGGTATGCTGCTGAGGGCAGCTGCAGCCCGGGCACGCACACAACCAAACAGGAGAAGAAACTGAATTAGGAATACAATCCAAATGAATTCTGGATAGCCATCACCTGGCTATCAAAAATCCCAACTAGGATGCCAGGTCGGTTCCTATGAAGAACAATAAATAACAACTCTCTGCTCTCAGTGCTTTACTTTCACGTATTTAGGAATCACCAGCTGTGACATATTTACTCAAACAAATGTAACAAAACCACCAAGATAATAAACCACTATTTTGTCCCTTTTAATATCCTAAATTATATTACTGTAATTATTTCTGATGCAATTATTTTAGTGTGCATGCCATTAACTCAATGACAGAGCAGCAAGCATAGAAGTTTTCCCCTTTCCTGCCTTCTAGACAAGTCAGCCTTCCCAAGTCTCTTAGATTTCTCTTGCTACGTTTAAGATTGTTATCAACCAAACCCTAGGGGCAGGAGACAACAAACAGCGTACATCCTCAAACATCAAGCACTTACAGAAAGGCTCTCAAGCAGATCAATATAAATTCACGAGGAAGATATTTGTGTAGCACTGTATAGATTAACCTAGTTCTATTTTAGGTTACTCCAGCCACTCCTAGCTGCGACAACAAAGCGCCTTCTCTGCAATCGCGTTTCAACCTCTCAAAAAAGAAAAAACAAAAGTAAATTTCAATGAAGCCGACTTTTGAAACACATTCCTCCCACACCCCTGCCTCAAAAGCCTGCAGAGCAAGCCAGACCCTTGGCACCTCGTGCCCGGACGGAGCCACGCTGCAGCCAGCCCAACACCGGTTGGGTGCCAGGGGCCGCAGCTATGCCGGCTGCCTCTCCCATCAGCTCCCCGGGCAACTGGAGATACCGCCTGATCCTCAGCGTGGGAAGATCAGAGACGCGAGATTAGCGGAGAACGAACTACAACCAGACAACAGCGTCTGCCCCGGCTAATGCCGCGGTAAAACACGCGCTCTGCTCTCCGCAGCGTGTGGATCTGAAGGTACCATCTCTCTGCGGACAATGGGTGACGGTGAGGAGGAGTGTCTGCAGGACAGGCTGACAACAGACGGTGCTCGGACCGGACGCTGGCCGGGGGAGCGCGGGCGGTGGGTGTGGATGTGGATGTGGATGTGCGTGGAGCTGCCCGCCGGAGCCGCTCAGCCGGAACCCCCCGGAGCCACCGGGGGTACACGGGGGCACCTCCCCGGTACGGGGGCCTGCCTGATGGCCAAAAATACCCAGAAACGCCCCCAAGCCCTAAAGGCGCCAACAACAAGCCAGGATTTACCCTCGCTTTTTCGGCACGATTTCAACGCCGGTGTCCGGCGGGGAAGTGCCA
>VZRO01000887.1:24148-119089 GCA_013397915.1 Daphoenositta chrysoptera | reverse complement strand
CCGCGCCAAGGCGGGGGGACGAGGAGGCGGCGGCCGCTGGGGCTGCCCGGCCGCTCCCGCCACCCCGCGGGGACCGGGGCGGAGCCGTGCGGAGGGCTCTCCGCGCCCCGTCCTGCCCGGCCCTACCCTGCCCACCCGTGCCCGCTCGGCGGTGCCGCTCCTGGGCCCGGCCCGCGCTGGCCCTCGCGTGCCGACATCCACGCCGCTTCCCCGGCCTTCCACGGGCCCCGGGATCGCGTCCGTGGGCGCTGCCCCCGCAGCCGCGGGAGCNACACGAGCGTGGCCCCGGCGCATCCGTCCCGCGGAGCCCCTTGGGCCGGGCCTGCAGCCGCCGGGTCTCGGCAGCATGGACGTGCGTTCTGCCGCTCCCCGCGTTTCCTTCTCACACCGTAAACACTCGGACGCCCAAGTTGTTTTCATAGGTCTCCTTAGAGCTTTAGTGGTGAATCCAGGTTTGCTGCTAGATCAGTTGCTTATGACAACAAATTGGAAGAAAAGAAGAGAGAAAGGCAAACAAATTACTTCAGATGTAGCTCTGCCTTGCTGGTCCCAGTACTGTCAGCCACCAAAGAACAGAGCAGCGTCTAGGGGACCCACCACACCACCATAAATCCCAGATTTCTGCATCTTTCCCCATTCTACTTCTTTCAGGTTCTGTCTCTCCCCTCTTTCCCATAACAGAGGCAGTCATGGGTCTGTCATGGCTACACAAAATTAACCTGTGTCTACAACTTAGAGATGCTTTGGGCCACCTCAAATGCATATACGAGTATAGGTCCAGATCCACAAATGGACTTCGCCATTACCATGTTTAATTTTTCCTAGTTGACTCCCAGAGCAACCTCCAGGACTCAAAATGAAACCCTACAAACACTCAAATACTTTGGGTTTCTTGGTGGCCAACATGAGTTCACAAGAACCCCACGTTACTGAGGGAGGAGCCATTTAAGCTTGGCAGTAAGAAATACTGGAGATTGGGAAGCCTAAATTCCTAGGACTGTACAGGGACTTGTCATATCTCACCCTCGGGATGAACCATTGGGTGAGACTGTACAGTACAGGGGCAGGGTTGTACTGTGCTTCTCCTTGCTCTTCTGCGACTGAATGAAGCCAGCCAGGCACAGATATTGTTTCCCTCAAGCAGCCAGGCATAATCCAGACTTGTTTACCTGCATAGCAACACGTATTAATTACGTCCCAGTGAACTGGTGATATATAATCCCGCATTCAGGCTATTGGCATCATCTGATTAGTCTATGTGTTTTGAGTATTAAACACTGCAGAAGAAAAGTATCTGAAATTTTCATGCGGTCACAGGACTGCTCCTACCTTTACACACCACACTGAAATACTCATGGCATTTTAAATGGATTTGGATTTCAAGTAACAACTTGGTGTAAACATTTTTAATCTTGTAAACTGGAAGCAAAACTGGTCAAATTTGAAAATTAGCTAATATTTTAGTGTTGCCCCAATTTTTCTAATTAACATTAAAAAAGGTTATTGAGCAAGTATGTTTACATTTTGGTTCATATAAGTGTCTACTAGTACTACCTCACATTGTTTTTTTTCTAATTGGCTACTGTTTATGGTGAAAACTTAAATACTATCTTCCTCAATTCTGAATGAGAGACAACGGTAAAAGAGTAAGATTGAAAATAAACAGAACAAATGCACCAAAACAGTTCTCCATAGTTGCTACAGTTAACAACAGCATAGGTAGAAATGGTAGGGAAGGAAACGAGCTTGTGATCCCATATGTTGCACACCTGTATCCATGTGAGATCACACCTCTGGGCTTTATGGCTTGCCTCACCCACTCTACCTCTTTTTAGCTCCTGCCACGTACCATGCTTGGGGAGCTGCAGCCTCGCCTGTTCCCACAGCCCACTTGCTGATGGCCTGTATTGGCTGCAGTGGTCAAACTGGGGACAAGCACTCTCAAAGCATCCCACTCTTTCTGCTGCACTCTCATTTTTTTTTTATTCCATTTTCAAATGCAGCTCATATGTTACCTCTTCTATTCTACATCTTACCTTTGCACAGAAACATCTCCTTCTCCATGGTGACGCCTGCATTGCCAAGGGCCATGGGCTATACAGCACTGCAGAGGGTTAGACATTTACATGTATAGTGGAGACGTATCAGAGCATTAAAAAATATGTATGATAAATACAAACCTTTGTGCTTAAAGGTGTAAATAATAAGGGTAGAAAGACTTTCACCCTTTATGTTAGTTATTTTTGCTAGTAGAGATTTCAGTTTTCTGCATCTGTTTTTGATGATTGTTGTGGAAGTAGGATACAAGACTTACATCAAACACAGGTTCAAACTGGTTCCAGCACGGCTCAGTTCCTCAGTTCCTAGGGTCTCTAGCCCCAAAAGGTAAAAAAGATATTTAATAATCAGAACCGAGGATTAAATAATTATTACAAATATAACCATATTTTGCATTTTTGTCTATTTTTATTCTAAGACCCTTCTCAAACTATGTATGTGAATGAGGAATCAGTGGTGACAAGTTTTTTGACAAAGATGGTGTTGACACAGGGGCTGCAGCTCTCTGACCAATACTCAGCTATTACGTCTGCCCATCCAATCTCCAAATCAATCCAGTTTACTCCCGTCAGCTCTGCAATCAGTTCTCCCACTAGCCTTTTACACTTCCCCTTACCAATGTGCCTGCTGTTGCCTTCTCTTTGCAAGGAGGCTGCAGGTATAGTCAAGATGCTTTATTTCCCTCATTCTGGATGAAGGGAGCAATAGATACATGAATTAGTCTTTATCTCTCGACCATTTCAGTAGTTTTTCCAAAAGGAAAGTTTTTAGTTTTCTTTTTGTCTGTTTCAGATAGTTCTTTACCTCCAAACAAAAAAAGAACTCTTTCCTGTGACAGATGTGCCTTCTGGGTGGTTAGAAACAGATTAACAGCATGGTTCAGGATGCACACCTATGGCATGGAGAATTACATTGAATTAAGAAGTGTCTCATAGACAGTGTCTTCCCTATGAATACAATGGAAAATCAGAATCTATTATAACTCTTCAATTTCTATGCAGATTTTTTTTAGATTTTATGGTTTTACCCTTCAGAATTTTACAACTTTGTGCAAAAGAAAAGCCTCTGTCAAGTGTGTAACAACTGCACAGTAACTTACTTAAAATACAGATATTATACAAGCTTTAATCACAAAATTTATGCATCAGGTCTAGGCTAGAAGGCAAGTGTGAATAAATCTCGTGGAAGCTGGAGGTGCTGCAGAAACTCAGCATCAAGCATGGTTTTGACCCTGCAATGTCAGACCACAAGGACAATTAAATTAATTAATACAAATCTTTATAGGCTCTCATGCCGGTTCTTCCAGTCAGTCTGGGTGAGCGACCTTCACTTTGCCATTGTTTGATGCTGAAATGCTGAAACCAGTATTTAAGCCAGCTTTTATATTAAATGCATTTATATACATACATGTGAATGTGTATCCACGCCCGTGTCTATGCACACACACACACACTTGTGTAGGTTTACTTTCAAGGATTTCAAGGAATGAAAGACCAATCCAGCTGTCAAAACAAATACATTTGTTATTGGGGGAACCTGGCTATCATATTTTGATTCTCCCATTTTTATTGTTATTTAATACAGGATTGCAAGGTGTTAAATACAAGTTAGAGCAAATGGCATAGATACAAAGCAAGCTTGCCCTCACCAGCATCTAAAAACAGCTTTACTGAAAAGTCTAATGTTAGGGTGTCACATTGTATATCCCATTGACGCGTGGCCTGACAGCATGGCACAAAACTGAAGGTGGAATCAGGGAGCTGGGTTTATAGTAGGTGCACTCCTTGAAGACAGGGGAAAGAGAAGCCAAGGCCCACAGCTTCTCTAATCTCCAAGCTTTTTAAACTTCCAACAACCACTAAATCACCAAAACCCTTTAAAAAACCGTGCTTGTAACAGGACCCACTTTAAGTAAGTTCTTTCAGCTTTGATTCTCAACCTCTCTTGCAGCAGGCCCAGCTGTTCCTTTGAAAGTGGAATTTCTCATCTCACAGCATTATTTCAAGCACCATTTCCTACCTTTTTAATATAAAACTGGCAGGAGCATTCCTCAGTTGGGTTTATTGAGGAGTCTGTATTTCTAGTCATGTGAACAAAAAGTGCTTCTCTACAGAATTACAAAAATAACCTGTAAACAAGTATTTCATTTGTACCTCCCCATTGTCATCGCATTTTCCTTCCCTGTGGCTATAATTTTCTAAGGCAGAATAGCTATTTAATGATCAAACACACTAACTGGCACTGCTCATTCCTAGAAGAAAAGCACATCAATAAAACAAGAAACACTTCAGATAAGTGATAATAGACCAGGTGCCACAGTTTGCAAAGTAATAACCTGTGGATACCAGAGGATTACAGCCAACAAGAACTAGATACCCTTTTTATTACTGACAAATAGAAGACAGTACCTGGTCTCAATTTAACAGTTGGAATTATATGAATTAATGTATTAAAAAATGCTCCTCTATTCTGAAAATTGCACTTGACAGCTGCCTAGTTGTTTACCTGAAGCTCCAATTCGAATTGTTTTACAGCATGGAAATGAAAATAGCAGATATGAAAAGATAGTGTGTGTATTTATCTATCATGGCATATGATATAGTTTAATATTATAAATTATATATATATATATATATATGTACACACACATAATAGTAAGGTTAGCATTATGAGTAAGATTAGTGCTGAACCTGCCAGTCTATCTGTCTGTAAGCAGAGGAACAGGAAAAGAATAATTGAGTTGCTCTCTATTTTTCTCAACTTTGGAAACAACAAGCAGTTAAAATTGTTTTTACCTTATTTTAACCTAAACCCAAGGTGACATTCACAAGGCAGAATACAGAGCCATCAGTGATGATGTATTTTGATTTGAAAGGAGATGTTGTAAAGCTGAATGCCCCCGCAAAGAGACTGGGCTGACAGGGATCTCTGCACTTGGACTGACAGCAGGCCCAGTAAACAACTGCTGACCCTGTGTCAGCTGCCTGCTGGTGTTACTGAAGTTGTTAACTGTGCTTATGTTGAAATGATAAACTGTGCTTCACATGCAGTACGTCTGGTGAAGCAGTTCACCACGGAGGCAGATACCACAACTTGAATTTTAAATGCTAGAGAGCAAACGGCAGCACTGATTCAGAAAAACCTTATCTGTCGCGTATCTGTTTTAGAAAAGTAAAGAGACACTCTTCTCCTTTGACTAAGTCCAAGGATGTACTGCATGCATCCTACCATGCTCCAAGTTACAGGCAATTGTTATAATAAATTTTAATTCCCAGATTAATTCTTGTTGGCTAAGAAATAAAAGCCTTTTTGGTTCAGTAGGAACCTTCCTAGAGTAAGAATAAATATCTAATCCAATTGCTCATTTATACCTGTACTGTTCTATAGACTAAACCCTACATAGGACATTGGATTTTTTACCAATTTCAAACATACTGGTTTAGAATAGTGAAATAAAATTGGTCCCCTAGAGCATTCATGGATAGAATGAAGGGCAGAAAAATGAAAATACTGCCAAGTTATTTCAAGAGTGCTTAATTACTAAAGCTAATCAGTCCTCCCAGTAACTCCCAAGAAAAACATCATGAGCAATTTCCATTGAGCCTTCCTTTGTAATCTGTTCATCTTAGATCAGTACCACGATTTTGTATAATTTGTGTAACATGTTAGATTGAGAATGCTGTGAGGCAGTAACCAGTTTTTGTCCCTTTATTTGCAGAGGGTTTAACATGCTGGTACCCTGACAAATCATTTAATCAAATAAAAAAAGGTCATTATCACATTAAGTCAAGGTACTTTACAGATAGTTTAATAAGCTTTGAGAAGCAAGTATTTGAGCAGGAACAATGTGGGAGCAGGGGGACAACCATGAAGTGAATAGATGAGCATATTAACTCCCAACAGTGCTAACATTTCATAAAGTCTGTGATATAAATGGACGGGAACTTTGAGGATTTGTTTCTAGTATGTTTTTAAGACAAATGCATTTTCATTATTTTTGTAAGCTTTGTCATTACAAACTTTTGCATTTTTTTCCCTACTAATATCTGCCATCCTAAACCAAGAAAACAAATGGTTTTCTAGGTTATCTTCTACATGGACTTGGAGCTGCTGATGGCAAGACCTATTCAAGTTATACTTTGTTGTCTGTGTTTCATAAGCTTTATTGGTACTTGCTTCACTGTGCAACTGCAATATACAAGCAAGAAAATTTCTTTGTATTTTACTGACATATCTTCCTCAATAAGTTTTGAGAATTAAAACATGGAACTTATCACCAGACTTTTAGATTAGGCACAGCATACTCTAATCTCAACCTGTTACCTGATCTGTGCTAACTCTGTTCCAGTTTCATTTAGCAAATGGCCCAGGTGTGTCGGATATAGAGAAATACATTTAATAAACTATATATTTTGCAAAATTGAATTATCACACCAATTAAAAAATGCTATTTTAAAGAAGATTTCCACATATCCACATAGTGTTTGTTCAAGTATATTTGCTGTATTAGGATGACAAATCATCAAATCATAAAAAGAAGTGTTTTGAACATAAAACCAACACAATTAAAGAAACAAACCACTGCAATTTAATAGCAACAATCTTATTTTACAAGATAGTAACTATGGAAACTTTGCAAAGGAATGTGAAAAAAGAATGTAATTAAAAATGACAGATTTAAGACAACAGAAAACTTGAAATTAAATAGCACAAACATTCTAGTATGCAGAAATTTTATTCAGAATGTTTACTTATGCAGCATTCTGATTAATAAGTGACACTGTATTACCAGCACTTACTGACATCTGATAAATACTATTCCTTTAAAGTAGTATTTTTCTGTTCAGTGACCTTGCACATACTGACAATAACTAACCCAGAGCCCAAAACCAGTTCACAAGTGGTCAGTACAAGATTCCTAAACAGGAAAGGACCTGGCACATACACAATGAGTAAAACATAATTTACTGCTAGTATGGTGATTTCAATATTCAATGCACTCCACAATATTTTAGATTCCTTTTACAATATATACCACTTTCAAACATGAATCAAAGCAAAAGGTGATCTGGCTTTGTGGATGGAAAGGAGCACTGACCTGGGAACTAGGAAACTGGGATTCAACTCCTGGCTAGAGATCAGGTTCCCAGGTAAGACAAACATTAAGATGGAAATTACAAGACTCGCTTCCTAAGAAAACCTTCAAATTTACTGAAAATAAAACAATGAATGTAAGGTGGATTATTAAAAATTAAATAGGAACTATATAGCACTTAAATCACTTCGGAGATGACTTAATTATTAACTTTAGTAAGTGCGACTGCTGCTAATATGCAAAAAAATAACTGAATGAAACATGATAAACTGAATGTATACGAGGGATTCCATAGAAGTGGAAGTCACATACTTCCTCTTCTTTGAACCCAATTAATGAAAAAGTGAGAAGAGTGCAGTAAGTCTGAGTACCCACAGAAATCCCAAGAAGAAAACTGGCCCACAGGAAGTGTGACTCCACAGGGAATTTTGGTGATACCAGGATTTCATTTCCCAAGTCTTCAGTGATACTTAAGCGAATAATTATGTATTTATCAAGATACAGAGGATGCTTTTCTGAAAAGGGTCTAAATTTCAGTATTGACTTAAGTTCATGAGAACTGCAAAAGAAAGTAAGTTACAAGAGCATAAATATGCACAGGAAATGGAAGTATTTTTCTTTTTAAGTAACATAAAATAATGTGATACCCACTAACAGAGGAAAAAACCCACAAAAATACTTTCTGCAGTTTATTTTCAATTATAATTTTTGGATAACCAAGCAGCTCTGTATGGAAAAAGCACAGAAGAGTAATTCTGGCACTTTTGGATAGTACATTTATTTTTCCCCAAAATTTTTCTAGACACATTCAGTCCACTTGCTCGGTCAACAGTCCATTTTATATGAGCATGATTAGCTCATGTGATTCTAGAGGAAACTAACAATATATACAGTCAATGAAACTATCTTCTTGGCTACTCTGGGCCCTTTAAAATGTCTTCTAAGTCTATCCTGGCTAAACAGAATCCACAATATACATGATAGCTACAGAATACACTGTATTGAAATGAGAAATGCTCAGCACAAAATGGGACTCTTGGCATGCAGCTTAAAATAAAAGGTAGAAGTTCAGAAGTTTATAAAATCTCAAATGGGGTCAATTAAAAGGACTTAGCAAAAGAAGGGACAGTTCATTGTTACTGTAAAAAAGGCACTTTGAGAAAATGGGACCAGAATTGGAGGAATCTTAGTTGACATAAAGTTCAGTTTGGTTTCATAAAAAGGCTTCAATGCTAAGGGATGCTACTCAAGTTTCCTGCAGTTGTACATTAAAATAAAATGCTGAGTAGTTTATAATAAAGGACATAAAATGTTTCCAACCAACTTGTAAAATTAAGAAAAGCATAGTATAAGCAAAGTATTACTAAAAGCAGCAATGCATAGCCTTTCATTGAGATAATGCACAATTTTGGACACCATGTGTCAAACTCCTGTTTTTAAGATACTTTCAGTAGCATTATCAACATAAAATTGGCCTACAAAACAAAAGCTTTATCAGCTTCCATTCATAAGGAGATTGACATTATAAACCAACCAAAACAATTTGTCAGTATTTTCAACATCCTGGATGACCAATATCAAGTATATGGAATAACAATCACACTCTTTGTTCAGCTATCTCACTGGAGGCAGCTGTTAAATCAGAGGAATGATTTTAATTCTTTTCTAACATTTACACAGTAATGCATTTAAGTTCTTTCAAATGTTGCTCACCACAGTTTGTTTTTTCTCTCCACAACATAAAAAAAGAAAAAGAACAAGGAAAAAAAGGAAAAAAAAATATCAAGCACTTCCACAGAAAGGATATTTGGCAATTTTATACTCCACTGAAGGGTGGATTTTCACAATAGCTCACTTTAGATTGAAAGTCATTAGTGGTCTTTCCTCTCGTTTCTGCCAAGGACTCTTCTTATCTTCACCTTGGTCATCTTCCTCATCCTCCTCATCTTCATCATCATCATCATCTTGAACAGATGTTCCATGTTCAGGACTAGTTAATGGCTCTGGTTTGGTATCCACAGTCCTGGTTTCCTCCTGCAGGCTGGGCAGCTGCACACCACTTCTCTTACTGCTGCCTTCTAGGAGGCATCGGAGAGCATTGTCCTCAGGGCTACAAACTGCTGTTCCACACTCGCTGCCACTTTGGTCCATATCATCCAAGTACACAAGCTGTGTGTAAGCTGTGCTATCTGAAACCTTCCGCTCTCTCTGCTGGTGCTCCTGCACTGGGGGGTGACTCTGTGGTGCAGACAGATGATCTCCTCTTCCTTTCCGGGCAGATTTCGGTTCATTCATGTCAACACCAGAGTCTAAACTGGCATCATTACTCCCATTCCTACCAGCTCTTTGGAGATCAATGTACGAATGTCTAACGTGAGCGTTTGAACGCCCATCTAGAGAAACAAACCATGCTCGAGGATGAGGCAATGGCTTTCCACCTCCTAATTCCATCAAAGCCTTTTCTGTAAGAAGCTGCACTTCACTATTCATTTGAGCCAGGGATGCATCGTTAAGAGAGGCAGGAATGGAAATAGATTCAGACATGGAAGCATTTTGCTGACTCCACTCAGCTGCACCTGCATCTTGCAAATGTTGCTGAGATATTGCTTGGGATGCCAACTGCTGGGGCTGCAGCTGCTGGGCGGGGTGTGGGAAAAGCCGTGCATGGGGGTTAGGAAGCTCAGCCTGAAGTCTTTCTATATCAATCTGCTGGTCAGCTGGGACAACCAGGGGCTGGCTAACGAAAGGGTGTTCTCCGGGCAGCTTCATGTAATGACCTGGGATGACCAGTGCAGGCAAAACCTTTCTGTAAACACTGTCATTGACTTGGTCAACAGAATTGCAGCAGATTAGCTGACCTGGTCGAGGGAAAGATGTAGGTCTTTCAAGGTGATCAACTGAACGAGACATCATACAATCAGTAGGTCTGCAGTCCAGCAGCTCTTTTTCAGGGGCTGAAGGTGTGGGGTATATTTGTTCCTGAATATTGTATTTACTTCCAGTAGCAATATGATTCATAGATACTTGAGTTTCTCTCTCTTGCTTTTCAAATAAAGGCTGAGAGAGCATAGCATTGTAACTTCTCCTATGCTCATCTTTGATAGGGGACTCATAGCCTTCAGCTGTTTCTGTAGACTTTCTTGTCTTTAGAGGAAAACTATCTGCTGATTTGTGGTAGTCTTTTCTTAGAGACCCACTGGGAGTCAGGTCATCCAAGGAAATTCTGCTCTTGTCTTTCTCCTTGTCAGAGAGCAGTTCCTCTCGGGAGCTAAACTCCTGGGAAGTACTGAAGGAGTGTCTGAGCATAGGTGTATGCATATCTGCTTCCCCAGTAGGTGAGACCATCTCCATGTGGACAGCACTGATTAATTCCTTTGCCCCTGAGTTTTCAGCATGTCCATTGCTAGCAACAGACAATCCACCTGGAAATTCTGACTCACGACGTGAAAATATTAAATTTATATGGGACATTGAGGTTGCTTGATCTTTCTTTGAAGTGTCCAGTGCTGTTGAAAGTTGCAGTTTCTTATGATGTTGACGTGGTCTTAGACATTTTCTTCTACAAAAGCCAGTAACAAAAGAAGTTATACATTTATGACTGCTGCACACAAAAACAAGAGAAGCAAGTGTGCCTTAACAGAAGGCACTTTTAAGCAGTGATTAGTATTACGGGAATTGAGCTTTTATTATATAATCTAAAAATTAAAAGCTGATCCCAGCAGTGAAGATAAAATTAAAGAATAACTTATGTCAATTGGGAAATATCCCAAGTACCAATTACAAACTGGAGTAAATGTCTGGCAAAGGCAAATATAAAATCACTCATTAGTAGGCACTTGCTGATAAAAGTTTAACATTCACTTTAATACAACGTAAATAGAAAGATCATTTGCAAATGCATAATAGGTACAATGGCAGAGATCTTGAACCTATGCCCATGTTTGATAGGAAGTTACATGGAGAACACAGGTACAGATGTGTGTGATTCAGTCAACTATCACCTTACCAAAGGCAGGGATTTGTATGTTGCATGTAACCAGAAACACAGGAAATTTGATCTCACTGTTTCTTTCTTTTTCATGGGTTTGCTTTCCTTTTTTTCCCCCCCCCGAAAGTAAAAATGTTCCAATACAAAAGTTTTACATTTCATAAGCACAGAAAAGCTTTTCTTTTCAACATGAAGTAAGGAACCAGGATGGTGAATCTTACCTGCAATAATACAAAAGCAGACACAGCAAGACTAGAAGTATGAGAGCCATCCCTCCTAAAATTGCCAAAAGAAACATTGTGTGATAGCTGGTAATGTCGTGTGTTACAACGGGACCTGCAAGGCCAGAAAAGAGAATTTAGACCTGTAATAACCTGCAAGCAGGAAGAGAAACAACAGTCAAACAAGGAGAGGGACAGCTTCCCTTATTATCAGGGTGCTAAGCAACATTGGTGCTCATAGCCTTGGTGCCTACTGAGCAGACCATCTCTGGAGAAGGGAGCAAGTTGTGGAGGAAGCATGTGCTGGTTTTCATGACTGCAGGTCCAACGAGCTCATTCTGTGGAAAAGCAGCTAGTTTCAATGGAAGCATGCATCAGTGAATGCTGCCTTCCAGGTCCTAATGCTGACACCGTGTGCCAACGCTCTCACCACCACATCTCCCAGCACTGTAATGCAGAAAGCAACAGGGTGGGCAACAACTGCTCTTTAACATCTGTGGCGCTTCACACCAAACAGCACAGACACTGCAGTACAGGATTCGCTGGAAGATGAGTTGGTGCTCTGAAGTCTAGATCAAGCCAAGCCAAGCAGATCTTCAGTAGCTTTAAAAAACAGGCCACTAGTGAAACAATGTTGTAACTCCAGGTTTAAATAATGCTTAGTAATGTTCTAACACACAAAGGAATGCACACATGTGGACAACATCTGTTCACAATTATGCATGTGTGACCCTGTTGGTTTTTAGAATCCTTATGATAATTTTGAAATAAAGACTCAAATTTTCATGTGCAGGCAAGGAGGTATAGCACCAGCTGGCAGACTAACATGCATGTACTGTGAAGGACAGCAAACTTGGCCAACTTAAGAGGTTCTAGGTCATAAGGTTTGCATAACCTCATCTGTGGATCTTGAGCGGTCTGTAAAGCCACTGCTAGGAAAAAAAGCTCATCTTTGTCAATTTTTGAGATAAGAAATCAAATAGATTCAATCAGGAGATAAAGTATGCAAAAATACATTAACTCGTTAAAAGTAACATAAATTATATTGCATCTGGGAAATCTAAATATTTATACATTCTGTCCCACCACTGCCTTTACATAATTGATTGTTACTGTTGCTTCAGGACATTAAGCAAAAAGAAGACAAGATAAACCACTTGCATTTTTCATGAAAATGTTGTTCCCATTGCAACAAAGTTTTAGGAACTCAGATCTAGCCCTAGAGGGAAGGAAAAGTGATAAATACAAGTAGAAACTCTGCCATACAAGTTAAATCACAAGGACAAATAAGCCTTCTCCTGTTAAGAGTTACAGGTCTTGTAACCTCAGAGTTACAAACATAAGTTCATGACTAGTGTAACTTCCTTGCAATCAGGGACAGAGCTGTACTGGGAAATGTTTGGCTCAGAGCAGCTGCTTTTTCTTCAAGTGCAATTATTTTGTAAAATTCCATTAAATTTAATATGATAGCTTATTCAGATCTGCACCTGCCTCTAAAGTCTGTTCAGCAATGAATCAGCTGAATATCCCAGCATTTAATATCTATCATTTAACAGAACCTCAAATAAAAAGTTTGCATATTATGAAACAACTTCATTATATGTATAAGCAGACTTTAAAACCTGTCCTCATTTAAGAGTTTGTTTTGCTGGTTATATATCGTTCATTGAGCTTGCACAGCCAAGGCAAGCATGTTTGCATTTCTACTGGATTAGGTTTTCAGCTGGAAAACCTAATACAGAAAATCTGTAAGGAGTTCTAGGTTGGGGGCTTTTTTTAATTGATTGATTGGCTCTTTTATACACAGAGGTATCTCAGATTATTGGTGGCTGAAGAACTAATACCAAGAAATCTGAAGCAGACAGGCAGAAAAAAAGGAAGCAGAACTTGCAGCATTAATAATCTCCAAAGACACCGAAGCACATGTAATTAATGCCTAGTTCAAAGCCATTTTCTACAGTTACACCAAGAGGTTTGCAGATGGCAACCAGTCACCTCTGTACCAATGCCACTCTAATACACCTCCTAGAACTTCTAAGCTAAGTTATTCACAGTGTAAATTAATCAGTCACCAAGATTATGCAAAGCATAACTCAGGGCAAAATGGGCATCTTCAGTGCAAAAGGAAAAAAGTGTCAATCCATCCATCCATCCATCTATCCATCCATCCATCCAACCATCCATCCATCCATCCATCCATCCATCCATCTGTAAGTGTCAAACCCAGGATAATGCTGGTTTTAGATGAATCTGTATCTCTGTGAGTTTCTGTATAGAAGCTTAACAGCACCTGTTTTTCTACCTGCTGGAACACCAACACATTGATGCTATGACTCCCCTCATTTTCTAGCAATGGCTCTACCAGGCAGTGGTGACATAAATGCATCAAAGCAGGAACCCTTAAAAAAGTTCCCCATTGAAATGATGCATGTATTTTGAGCACCAGGGTTGTCCCACACTATCCCGTAAAGATTTTAGCCCTTTACTTTCAGATTTCTGTTTTCTAATAATACATTATTGATCAAGCAGTGGCATCTCAGATGAGCTCATTCTGAAAAATATAAACATTATATATGAATAAATAATTACCCAATGCTGCAAATACCAATAAAATCCAATTCCATCTTACCTGGGATAGTAGGTGACATAGCTGCAACCCAGTAGCCCAGCTGAGGTGCAATATAAGTCCAAGTCAACTGATTTCCTTCTTGTTGTACAATGCCCAAACTACTCTTCAGCCATGTCCCTGTAAATGTAAAAGTTGTATGAAGATGTTACAGATATTCACACATTGCTCTGCAATCAAGAGGAATATTAAGCAGTAACAAAGCCTATCAATGTGCAGTAGGGATTGTGTGTGTTGCTGTAAGGTGGGAAGTTGTGCCTTCTGGTTACTGGCATTTGAGAGCTTCCACAAGCAGTCATCCCCACAGCTTTGTCAGAAGCAAAAAAACCCCAAACCCAAAACCTTTAAGATCAAATAAAACTAGTAAATCTTCAAAACCTGTTAAAAGAAAACATTTATTCTCATATCAGATTCCCCTGTTTTTGAAGGATATTCCTGAAGCTGATTATATGTAGACAGCCCACTTAAAAAATGTAGTTCAAGAGACATCACATCTCTCAGACCACATTTGAGTTCTACACATCACCCTTCTACCAGCCCTGGCTGTCAGCTTCTAGAAGACAGAGGAAAATGTTTTCTCAAAATAGTTTTCCTATGCAGAAAGCAATCTTATGAATGTTACTGCCAGTGACTAGAATTACATTGTACCATCACTTTGATTAACTTCATTAATCATTCAGAATCTGAGTAATACCCACAGGAATACTGTTTGGTGACATGATGAGTTTTTAAAAACAAGTTTCTCAAAGGAAACAAAATAGATTTTTTTTTAGAATTATGAAATTATTATTTCAAAATAAGCAAGACTGACAATTTTAAAGCAATGTGTTTAAGTTCACGTAACTTTTGAGAAGTGCAGATTGATAATCTGCACTAGTTGAGAGCTGTGCTACTTCCTGAAGGTTAATTTTATTCCAAGAGTTGGGTTATGAAAACCTTTACAACTGAACCAGCTGAATGCCTTTTTGTAATTCATTAAGACCTCCAATTCTGGGGCTGTAGGAGAAAAAAAAATCACTGTAGTTGCAGATGTAATAAATGCCCAGAATGGCTTGGAGACTGTTCCTGTATTCATCCTCTTTGAAGGAAACACAGAATTTCTGGCCTCGACATGGAGAGCAATCACTGAGTGGCCACCCCTGGTGCCAGGCAGTGTTTCCCAAACCTGCAGTCCTGGCTTGGCTCCCCCCGGGGGTGCCATAATAGAGGGCATAGCCTCCTTAAGAAGGTTCTTCACATATTTTGGTGGGCACTACCAGGATGCTGATCTGTGTAGAGAGAAGGGATAAACCCCTCTGCATTTCTGTAGTGCAGTTCTCTATTTCTGTGCAGAAGGGGGAAGAATGCTGTGTTGCCCTTACTCAGCTTCAAATGCTCACTTGAAAGGCAAGCTGCATCATGTGCTTGTGATTCCCCTTCCTTTTAATAAGTCTCTTGCTTGTAATTCCCGAAATGGTGCTTTTCATCGGATGTCACTCAGGACTAAGCAAGAGCATTTTGGATGACAATCATCTGAACACTCAGCAGTGACTACAGAACACACAGAAGAGGTGCTGGGACTGGGTTTGTTGTTTTAATAATACATCCAAGATCCTGATGATTTCTTTTGTGTTCCTTAGATTATCCATCTGTGTAAACCTCTACACATTAGAATGACTTTTCTGAGTATTTATTTCCTTCCTACTACTGATTTTTCCTACGTAAGAGCACCGTCTTAGGCTAATAATAAACCCATCTGGATGCAGTGAAAGGTTTAGAAAAATACATGGTTGAGAGGATTTCTAGATCGAGGTGACTACTACTGCCAGATGTCAAGTGTATTTACAACCAAATTGAATTTGTGGGCAACAGAGAAAAGGAATTGCTAATGTAATTATCAGTTTTCCAAGTATTGTTTCCAGTATGTAGATGGTAGCAATAATCTGTTATTTCATAAAGAAAGTCACACAAGTAATTCTGATTTACAGTACTAAAAGGACCAAAATCTGTGTACACAGATTTGCATATGTGGCATACTTAACTGCTGCAGCAGAACACCTTGATGTAGCCACTCATTTGCCCCTCTTAGGGAAATGTTTTCGGGAAAAATAGAATGGAATTGCCCACAGTTATGTGTGAAGTTTCTGGAAAAACTAGGAAAAGTAGATTTCTTTTTCTCCACTAGTATGGCCACTAACCCTTCAGATTCTCTATCCATGCACTTTCAGGGAAGGTATCATACTAATAGCCCTGAAGATGAAAAATAGTCCTTAGGGTCACAAATTGCTTTTACCTTGTCCCTAAAACATTAAAAATTCTGTAACCTTGAACCTTGTCATTTTTTTCTGCAAGATTTGGATGATGAGAATATGCACCAACTATTAAATACACAACGTCAAATAAAACTTTAACAGAGATATAAAGTACTGATTAAAAAAAAAAAAAAAAGGAAGGACCTGCATGATGAATACATCATTTTTCTTACCATCTCTAAGCCCTTTAAATTCACACACAAGCAGAACGCAGACATATGTAATTTAGAAAAGTTCACTGTCTTCAGTGTCTATTTCTACAGCTGCCTCCTCTAGCAGAAGCTATTACCGATTCCCTCACTAGGGGGAACTTGTGTCCAGCAGGCCTTATCCCCATGATGCTGCATGCCAAAGGACGCGCTCCTCCAACTGCCTCGCGAAAAGCCTTTTTTTTGCTCAGTAATACTCTGCATAATGCAGCGATCAAGAAGCTCAGAGAGGCTGCAGGCTTATCGCTGCCAGCAGAGCTCTGCTGTAGTCCTGCCAAACGAGCAGCAGCTCCGATTGCTCGTATTTTAGCAACAACAGGAATCCCTTATTTGCAATGGAAGCAAACAAGAGTTTACTGCACAAGCCTCATTCAGGTTTCACACTTGTCTGCTGCTCACTTAGTTCACCCGTTCTTGCTAACCACTGGACATACTGCACGCAATGTGCTGGTCTGTATAAACTAGGAAAAATGTAATTCCCTCTCTGTTATGGATAGTTAAAAATTTCAAATGCTTGGGAGATATATCCAATATTGGTCATCTTTAAAGCAAAGTGATGCAGCTTTTGTTGACCATACCCTACAAATTGGTGTATTATGACAGAAAATAGTTACTTTTTAAATGGCACTGTCCCAAGTTCCTTCATCAGGATGAAACCAAGTGAGGGTTCCTGTGAACCATGAGTAAACAATCTCATCATCAGCCCTTTTTTAATACCTGCATTGTCCAAAACTTTAGTGCTAAATTTGCCTCTTAAAACTTTCACCATCTCTTACCAATAGTCCATTAATAAAACAGAGCATCCTCCCACATCATGGGATGGAGAAAGTAAAGTACTCAATCCTTCACAACAGCAGCAACAAAACAGGTTTGAGTGGAAACAGCTGAAACACAAAGTCCTGTATTGCTTCTTTTGTGATCAAATAGCTGAAAGCCAATCTAGTGTTACTGGAGGGAACTGACATACCTCTAGTATTCTGCAAATTCATCAGCACTTCCAGGTAGCTCTCATATTTTGTCCTTTATAGGTTCTAATTTCCTGGTTGCTTTTCAAGTATCATTAAACAAGCAGTGTTCTTGTAGCTGCTTACATGCAATGCCTTGCTGTAATGACTTATGTTGGACCTTCTATTGAGCAAAACCCAACTGCAGACTGGCTGTGCTCCTAGCATTTCACGCTGCCTTACATGACCAAGAGTTCATTGCTGTGCAACCTTGAGAATGAATTCCCTATCCTGTCTCAGATTCCTCTTTGGAGTGGAAAACAAGATGTTTTCCTGTTCTAAAAGTAAAGCTAATTACTCTCTGTGTCCTCACATACTTGCTGCTGTAAGCAAAGGAGGAGACAGGGGCAGTGAGTGAAGAACTTTGTCCATTTTTCTATCCGTTCCTATGCAGTAGCCTGCAAATGGAAGAAGAGCAAGCAGCATTCATTCTTTCTGTGTTGTCAGGATTACAACTGCAGAACTAAGCAGGAGGATTTAGAAGAGAAGGGAGGTCTTACCTCCCTCTATACTGTGTTCTAATAATTTAATTTGTTATTCTCTGAATATCCTGTAACATCTACTTCTTCCCCCCACCCAAGTCAAGTCAGCAAAATCAATGAGCTTCACTGCTTATTAATATTTATGCTTGATTTGTAATAATTGTTAAGTAACAAGAAATACAGGATTATTAAAAAAACCTCCAAACCAGTAAAAAGAGCTGGATGTAATGGAAGTGATCATTTTTGTTCAAGACTGTGTAGTTCCAAAGAAAACTTGTCAATGCCTCTTTGGAGCAGAAACAGCAAGCTCAGTATAGTTTGTAAGCACTGCATGATTTGGGCCAATTCACCATTAATTCTTAAAGACTGTCTGGTGCTTCATGGAAAATTTCTATATATAGAGACATTCTTGCTTATAGATCATTTTTACATTTCTCTTCCTCTTTTTCCTCTCTTACTGCTCAGTGGAGCCAACACACTGATCCAAGATTCAAGTCAGGGGAGCTGTCTCCTGGCTCAAATTAACAGCATGGGGAGAACCTAGATGTTTAACACTTTTCTCACCAAAATTATACTGCCTGTTACTGACTTTTGGAATAAATTACGTAATTTAACAAATTTATTCTTCATTCTTTCTTAAAAAGCTTATGAAACATCTACCCATCACGCTTTCATATATGGAAATCAAAAGCAAGGTAAGAGAACATGGCAAAGAATATAAAAATGACAGTACTTTAAAGATACACAAATCAAAAAATGATCAGGTGAAGAAAGCTGACGTCCATCAGACTGCAAAAATATCAGAGAAGTTCAAGACTTCAGCAGAGCAGGAGAAGTAAATTCTGCTAGAGAGACACATCTTAATATTTTGCAGTAACTTTTATTGTGATGAACACATTTATTTACCTTAGGCAGTTTTTAGGACTTGCCAACAGGGGTTAGAAGGGGGTTTATCATGAGCAAATTTAACTGCAAAAGGTTTGCACATGAAATCCCTATTTCAAGACACATTCAGAATCAAACCACACCTTTTTGTAATTTAATTTGGTTTACTTGTGAATCAGACTGAAAAATGGCACTTTCAGCAAGGAGAGTGCCCAGATAGGCAGTTGTTCCAGAGAAGCCACTAAGAACAGCTATTCTAGACTATCCCCCTGCACGATCAGGTCACTGTAGGTATAGGTTTGCCCAGAAAAGAGATGTCCTGTTGCCTTCAAAGACATCAGCTATTAAATGTGACAGCTTGCTGGAACCACGCAGCACGAATGGATCTGCTTCCATTACCTAGATGACACCTCTTAGTAAGACATTGCTTCCATATTTTAAAGCTAGACTTTATTACTTTTAAATTGATCTGTAGTGAAATCCAGGGACTTGTACATGTCCTTGTGGCGTCCATGTGTGACTGTGCATACTGACAATCCCATGCTGCTCCAGCTCAAGCAAATGGCAAACTTCCCACTGGCCTAGATGAGGCAGGAGTGCCCCACAGCACCATCTGCTCTAGGGAGAGACACCCAGAACTCCTGCTACAGCCAAGAAGAGGGGAGACAACCTTCCCTTTTGTGATCTGGCTGTGAGGGGAGTTCGCTCACTAGCACCCCAGCACAGAGATTGGCTCTCTGGGAGGATGTACAATGCTGATTGCCTCAGGTTTAAGTTCCCAAGCTGACCATTTCAGTGCCTTCCAGATCACCACTACTGCAGGGACTTCTGCTGACTTTGACTGTGTGTTCTTTCTATCACTGACCAAAATAGTCCTGGTAAATAACTGTCAGAGGAGTGTGCTGCAGCCAGCAGCTTTCTCCAAGGACAGTCATAAAGCCTAAATATTGCTTGTGTTTAAAATGGAAGTAGCTATGGTGGTTTCTTTTTAATTATTTCCATAAATTACTTTTACATGTGAGCTTTTGGTAGAAAATTCTTCCATTGATCAAATACTGTTAGCTTTTAATTTTGTTTCTTTTAACTGGCAAGAGGATCATCCAATCCCACTCAAGCAGGGAACCAAAACTGTGTTATTTACAACATGAATTATTTCCATCCAATAGGTTTGACAAATAAGAGGATTTAATTAGTCAGAGAGCAAATGAAACATAATCCCATTATATGATTTTTATTCACTAGATTATCTTCCCTAGACAAAAGAGCTTTGTAAAGAAAAGAAAGGTACTTCTAACCGTAATGCTTATTGGCATAGATGTTTTATATAAATATTCCTTAATGAGAAGTGCTTTTCTTTCAGCATGGATCTCTTTTGTGCTGTCTACAAAATCTTGTAAGATTGGCCTGCTTAGGCAGAGATTCACAGTTAAACAGAGATGTGTATGTCAAAAGGAATGAGGCAGGTTGACATGAGACAGTGTAGGACAGCAAAGGATATTCAAAACATACTAAAAGTGCTCCTAGAAGTAATTGATTTAGACACTGCAAATTGGGTTATTATGAAGAGTTAATCAAGGGCAACTTGGTGAAAATAACTTCCTAAAGCACGTTATGACATACATAAATTGTAGCTTTTCATCCTACCAGTCAGAAGCTGCTTATCAGATTTCTCCTTCCAACTAAAAATCACCTCTAATCTGCATCAGGAGGGGAAGTTTTACTAGACAAGGGTGGGATTTTTGGTTTTACTTTTGTGCATTTTCTAAAAAGCTAAAAGCTTGAAGTGGAAGTTGAAAATTCCTCCCTGAATATTGGTGGAGCTTACTCTCCTCCTCGCCTTCCTCCCAATACACACAGGTTTAAAAATTCATTGTATTTAAGTTAATATTACAATTTTGTTTTCAGGGTTGCTAGGCAACATCAAAAAATAAACGTCCCTGCTCTGAGAGCCCATAGCATCATTATTCTTCCACTCTTACAGAATTTGTTACACAACTCTTCTAGGGCTAAATCCTGCTCCTGTTCTAGCAGCACCACCATTATTTCGTGAACTAAAAGGGAAATGCTTTTACTGTCATACCTTGAAGATTTTGGCAAGGAAATCTAAGGGTTCAATTTATTGTTTGTGCCTGAGAAGCTCTGTGGGTTTTCCATTTCTTCTCATTTTTACCCTTAACTCACCTGTCAAGTGTTCACAAAAAGAACACACCAGTTTTCATTATTTAATAATCTTAATTATATCTAGCAGAAGGCAGAGCATGTTGTACACAGAACTGCTTGCATTGCTTTGGTCCCCTGTATTTCCTTCCAGAATGCCAGAAGAGAAGGGACTTATTAAAGAAAATTACTTCCATACATAATTACTGGTTAATAATTTTATTTCGAAAGGAAAAGTTTAGTTATGCCTGCTGGACCACCATCCCTAATTACTGGTATACATGAAAGATACTGCCTTTAGAATTTGCTTTACCACATTCTTAATCATATTTAGTCAGTTACTGACAAAATTATTAGAACAATTAATATATAAAAGCACATGCACAAAACACTGCACACCTTTTCCTTTCTTCAGCCTCACATCACACTCACATTCACTTTCTATTTTTCAAACTGGAAGTGGAAGCAGAGGCACACTGGGATTTGATCTAACATTGCAAGGCTGCAGAGGAAGGAGTTCCCAGGTCCTCCTCAGCCTCTTCCAGCCCCTCCAGGCACTTCCCACTCCTGCCTGGAATTCCACCAATGTCCAGGTCCTCTTCAACTCAGGAAGCTGCACAAGCACACAGGTCTTTTCTCCACTTCCGAAGTTTTGACGCCTGCCTCTTCCCACCTTTTCCTGCCATGGCTTCTATAGGTGGAGCTACAGGGCCATCTACATGATACTACATTATTAAAACCTCCTCCCAGAAGCCAGGGATTTGTTTCCAGTTTTCTTTCCTTGACTACCTATCAGTAGATTATTTGCACAAAGATCAGTACACTTCGGCACCAACCTGATTGCTTCAGTGTCCCCTTAAGCACCACCATCATGCCATACCTCATCCACTTTGCTGTAACTGCAGCTCAGATGGTGTACAAGGTGGGCAGAGGATTAAACAGTCCAGTCATTCACTTTCATATGAGTAAGCCACAACATCCATTTCGAAAACACACATTAATAAATAAGCAGAACTGTCTCCTGTGATCCTCTCCAGAGCAATCATGATAGCGAGAATATACCTCTGAGTTACACTGGGAAGCATCAGAGGAACAGCCTCTTTTCCTTTCAATGCTGAAGTCTGTCTAATACTCTGAAATTGTACCTGCACCTATTATGTAGACATTGTACATGATACAAAGCTGGGCTTGATAGCTGCCATTTCTATGGCAACACACAAAATATGAAATTCTTTGAGAGCAGTTAGTTAAGAACCTGTATTCCTTAGTGTATTTAGTCTTTAAGAATAATTTAAGCTTTCCAGCTGAGATTAAAAAGAAAGTCAAAATCAAATAGTCAAGGAATTTTTAAACAACAGAAACAGCTTAACCTTGAACTTTTGTGGTTTTCACCTTTGCAAACCAATCTCCATATCACCACTGAATCTGGTCTAGAACCATGTGTTCTGGATATGATTATACTAAGCTCAGGCTTCTGGGGGTGAGGAATGTGATTTCCTGAGTGTGTCCATTTCTCATGCATAGAAAATGCACTTCATGGAGACGTGCATGAAGTCCCAGGCCATGTGTGCAGCTGCATGCAGCCCATTTGCAGGCCATCTCTCCAAGGTCAGAGGCACACACACCCAGTGTCAGATCAAGTGACAGGCTGTGAACGTTTCTGTTAAATGATTATTTTCTGTCAGTCACACAGGGTTATGAATGTGGTGGCAATCAGAAATTAGTCAAATTCACAACAAAAAGAAACATGTTTTATTTTTAAACTATAAGACAGTATTTTCTTTGGGCGGATTATCACTGCTACCATATGGGAAGCTTAAATTCGAGACTTTTACAGATCATCTTATTTGCAAACAATGCACAGTGCACTAGACGGGTAGATGTAATCTGCTTACATTTTCTGCCTGACAGTAGCTGTCGCTCTCTCCCTATAAACACTATGAACAAAAAACCTGCATCGTTTCACCTCTATGAAATTGCAGTCAAGTTTAAGTAGGCACCAATACTGCTTACACATAAGTATATCCTCATGACTTCATTTGAGCACAGAAAATATTATCTTGGTTTTGCTGAGGAAGGAACATCTGGAAATTCTGGTTCTACAAAAATCAATACAAATTTTACCGGCAGAATGTCATCCAGAAAAAACAAGTACCACAATTGCAATGCATTTAGAAATCTATTATGGCATTAAATGCAGTCAGAAAACACCAAGCAAGAACAGCAGAGTAATAAAAGTTACATTATAAAGTTACAAAGAGTTCCCCGAGATACTCTTCTTTATATTCTGCCATCACTTTACAGGAACACATGGTTGACATTTCAGGCACTGGGGAAATATCCTCCTCTGCAAAAAAGCCAATCATTTAAACACAACAAGGTCACATCCAAGATGTGCGCCAAGCGTTTAGGGAGAAGGAAGAACAGAGACACAGTATTCTGAACTTCATTTACATGTAGTGCACAAGAAATAACACATTTTAAGGAGGACAAACAAAAGGGCAAAGGTTTAACCCTTCCACTCCAGAGTCCATTGCCACACAACTGAAAACAGTGTTGAAACTACTTTCCTGTTGATTAATTCAGATGCATCGTATTAATAAATCTCATTTTCATATTATGTACACTGGAATATTTGGTAATATTTTAAAGTCCTTCATACAGCTCCAGATGTGGATCTAGACGTCTAGGTGCAACATAATGTCTTCATACCACATGGAATGAAACTGAGGACTTAAAATGGAGAATTTTGGACTTACAATTTTGTTCACTGAATCCAGTGAAAACCAGAAACCTTAACATAAAACATAAACCATTTAAATGGGGGCTGAGAAAAATACAGCTGAGCAAGTGCTGTGTTATTCAGTCCAGCTGGTGGGAGCTGGAGATGATACAGGAGGCAGAAAGTTTCATTTCTGCTGGGATCTGTGGTATTTCTGACTGAAGAGGACAAGGCTAGAAAGCAGTTTTGAACAGAAATTTGGTGTCCAAGAATAGAGAGATTAATTATAATGCTGTAAATCCTACTGACATCAAGGCAAATATACACGGAAGAAGTCATGATCCCAACCATCTGTTTATGGATAAAGAAAAAAAAGTTTTTCAGCCCCCTCAGATTTTGATAAATACCACACAGTACTTGCTAGGAAAAAAAACCCCAAACCCCAGAAAACCCCCCCATAATTTCCTGATTATTGAAAAGAGAATCCCTGTCTCTACGTTCAAAACTTTTAAGTGCATACTGTGAAACAGAACCACTGTCCTCGCAGCAGTGTGAAACACAAGACATGGTTATGTCCACAGCATGGAGCAATTAAGTTGCATTTTAGCATGCAACATCAATGCATCTGTGTTTATTATTACCAACAACCAGAAATGCTGCAGGAAATAGAGGTGGACCAACACAAGAACAAGGTTACATGTATTCGCTTACCCTTAAAACATCTCCAGGGCATTGACAGATGATCTTCATTTTATTAACTATTCAAAATGGTATTATTGCTTTAATTTGCTTGCTGTGCACACAAGGCAGTAGGTTTGTTTCATAACGAAAAATCTCATTTGAAACAGTATGAAATAGATGCAGCAGATTGTCTTATTTCAATGTCAGCCTGTTTTTTCTGGCTGCTTGTTTCATCAGTGTCAGTGGTGCCACTTTCAGCCTTTAAGCAGACTATGCTGCTTCTCCTGCTTCTCTCCCAAGGATAGAAGGCATGGTCATGAAAATACAGATTGTTTATGGTAAACATCCTAAAAATCCGTTAGTTATTTTTGGCTGCTGTAAGATGAAAATATGCCTAATTTTTGTGGAAACTACGAAAATCTCTGCATTTCCAGTCAGATGCCACTGGGTTCATATTAGCTCATCACGAGGTCAGCAAAACGTATGAGATACTAAGGACTAAAATATATCTGTAGTATTTCTGTCACTTCTCCATGTCCTCTCAAAGTAAAAGGTATTTCTGCTTTTTAGAGCAGAAATTACATTTCATGCAGTAATGATGACAACCACATCGACTCTAAACAGAAACAATGGCTTGCACGAACAAGCGCCCACTGTACTGCTAATCCATGAGAGAGAAGTGCTGTGTTAGTGCCTGGTAAGGCAGTTACAGATTTCTGTCTGTGGCATTTACTCACTGCTCAGATAAAAACATAACAATTTAAGCCATTGGAAATCTATTAAGGAGAGACTGAGACATAACCAGCACTGGAAAAAGCAGCCCTGAAATGAAAGACAAAATCAGAATAATAAGGTCAGAGGTCCTATCCTGACAAGACACAGATCTGGCAGTGCAAGTGGGTTACAAATACTTATCTGCCAGCTAAGGATTCCTCCAGTATGGAGGTATCCCAGTCATTATCCATCCATCTCCCCTCACAGTCCAAACACAACTGGGATGTGGAATGACAGGATACCACCATGTTCATGCTACATATGGCTAGTTTGACAGCCCTTAGGTTGCTAAAGTAGCTTGCAAAAGATGGTGTGGCTGCTCTACTTATTAAATTAAGCTACTCTAATTTAAATTGGTTGGGATGTGGCCAAAATTCTACTAGAACTGGCATGCTGCAGTCAGGGCTTAAAATGCATCTTTGTTCAACATCTTTGGTTTCACAGAAAGATGTTTACTTCAGCTGAAGTGTGAGCTGGAGCCTGAGCATATAATCTTCAATACCATCCTCTCCACAGCTTTGTGAAGCTAAGTGGCCTGACAAAGATGCGTTTTGTTTAGCAGTCTTCATGCTTTCTACTCCCAATAACACAAGTGCTCCAGTAGTTTGTCATGAATCAAACAAGGCTGAGCTTGTCTCAAGATTGGGAGCCTCAAGCCTGCAACACTAACTAACCCATATTGATCTATACTAATATATATACTGCACACAATAGGGTAACTAGCTCTTTATATACAAAATTAAAAACCATATTACATACTAAGAGAGAATTTTTGTGGCCTCACTGCAGGGGCATGGAAATTTGGCCATAAATGAGAAACATCCATAATCAAAATCAGAACCATTTACTTGCCATGATTAATAGGGAATGAGACAGGCTGCAGCTCTAGCACAGCTGACAGGAAGGATTGGGGAAGGACTGCTTCTTGTGAGGAAAGTAAACATGACTCCGTCTTCCCTGTCGGTTTTTTTTAACAAGGGAAAACAAAGTGGTTTCTAGAAGAATTATTCAGTTTCAGGAAGAAAATAGTGAAACTTTTTGCCAGGACAGCACAAGAGAAATGTCATTTCCACAGTTAAGGGAAAGGCCAAATCCATTCATTGCACCCTTTTTCTACTATTCCACTTTATATCATATTCAAATACACTCTTCGTACTGCTTTGCTCTCTAATACAGGCAACTTCTCACAGAAGATTCATAGGCATGCTGTTTGAAAATACATCCTTTTTCAGCAAACAGAGGCAGGAAGGAAACAAAAACATTATTTCCCCCTTCACCTCTCTCTTCCTCCCTTTCTTCCAACATGCTGCTTTCATGCTTGTTGCTCTACTTCTCGGTGTGATCATCAAACAGCTCAAAACATTTGCCTTGCAGGACAAATCCCCACTGATTGTCTGTACAGACCTATATTTCTGGCTCCTTTTTCTCTCAGCATCTACCTTTCTCACCTTCCAACTCTCTTTTTCTTAACAACCATCTGGTTCATACTTCAGAAGGCACAGTGCAGTAACTGAAGGGGGATCACCAGGACAAGACTTACGCACTCCTTTGTCCTTTAAACTTTGCAGCGGTAAAGAAGGCCAGTACAGTGTGCCAGCAACAAAAAAAAAAAAAATTAAAAAAAAAAGCCTAGAACATGTATTTCTGGGAAAACTCCTGTTCACAATGGGAAACACTATTCTGCAATAAAATAACCTGAGTGCATTCGACAGATTTTCTTAATTAGTTTTCCTATCCTTTCAAAATATTTCACGAATTTTAAAAAAAAAATTATTTAAATCATTTACATGTACTTTCCTGACAGTAAATCTTAAAGTGATTTACAAAATAAGTCAGTACTGTATTTCCTATCTGGCAGGCAGGAAACAGAGCTCGAGTCAACAGAGGGACCCAAGGTCAGACAGCTGGCTGCTGGCAAAGATAAGGCAAGTTTCCATTTCTACACACTTCCAATTCAGTGCTGTAGTGCATACGTCTCACTTCTCAGTCTGTGGGTGAAATGCAGTTGTCTCAAGTTTTTAAATAAAATGTTTAATAATTGAAAAATGGTACATTTACAAAAACTTTTGTTTAGAATTGGCACACAATGCTAGTTAAGTATATTTGCATACATACCATACATTACTTGATCAGTAAAACTCAATTGTCTCTTCTTTTAGATAGAAAACAAAAGCCATCTAGGGAGCCACAATGAGATGTTACCTACCAAATTTTTGGTCAAACCTCCATGCTGGAACATGTGCATTGTGTTTCAGGTTGCTGTTTGCTGGCAGAGGCACTGTAACATAGATGGGGCCGTTCACGGGGACGGGGGTCCCATCGCTTCTGAGGAGGTGGACACTGACGGCAGTGACAGGGGTGAGGTCATACCTGGTGCTGTTTCCTGATGAGAGAGTACACGAACACTGTGACTACAGAACGTACAGAATTTAAGGGACACCTGTGTGGTTCAACACCACAGTACTGCATCAACGTAATTCTCAAGGGATGGTAGCAGCAATTTGGTTCCTGCCTTACAGAAAAACCTCAAACCAACCAACCAGCCAGCCAACAAACAACCCTCCCCTTTCAAAAAACCAAACCCAAGCCACAGAAGTCAAGGAAGATGTATATGGTCTATTTTTCACTTAATTTTGGAAAAGCGTGAAGACAAAAAAAACTACAATGGAAAAATCTCCTGCATATATTTTTCTCATTTTTATTCATTGTAAACCTATATAAGTAACACAGCCATAATAATGACAGAAAAAATTATCATTTTACAAGTCCTTATTAAAGCCTGAAATGCCCATATTGTTAACTAACAAACACCAAAATAAACAGTGGCCCCTCACAGATGATCGGTCACATGTTTAAGAATGCCAGGTTGCATTTCCTTTGGCCTTTCACTGAAAAAAACCATGCTAAATGGATTATTAGCATATACAATGTTATCTTCTTATCTAAGACAGTAATTATTCTTTATGTTTAAACTGCATACCAATGAATGCTACTTCATGACAACATACTTTTAAAAAGCATTATAACCCTTCAATGATTAAACCAAATGAATCAATGACAGGGATAAATATCCCAGATATATGTAAACAGGTGAAAAAAAACCCTTGAGGTTCAAAACTAAGGAGATCTGGAGTTCAAAGCAATAGCAAAAGCAGTTCGAATTGGAAGAGATGGAGCTTCCAGTTTTGCAAGGGGCTGGAGCCCCACAGGCCCAGGCAGCTGCTAAGGGCACCATCCCTGCTGCCCTTGTCGTGCTGGCTCCGGGGCTCTGCAGCTGCTCTTCCTGCTGAGGGGTGAATCAGGGAGCAGGAAGAGGGATGCCTGGCTGGCAGGGACAGGGCACTGCCCCCACTGTAGCCCTGGTGCCCTACATTGCACACTGCCTGTGAGAACACATTTACACCCAGCAGTGGTGGCATACCAAGCGGTCCTTGGGAACAAGCCCTATCTCAGTGACAGTGCTCAGCAGGATGAGCACACTTGAGGGAATGGTGGGAAAGCATTGAGACCTTTATGATTTCTTGTAACTCTGGATTAGTCTTGAGGAATGGCCTTTATTAAATTTGGTATCTCGGAGTAACAGCTCAGCAAATAAAGACATCACCAGGAAATGAGGTGGGGAAGTGCTAAAGGGAAGGGAAAAAAAGGTGACAAAACTTTGCCAGATTTCAAATTCCTTGGATTTTGCAGGATTGCCAGACTGAAGAAATGGAAAACAACCAGAAGTAATGTTTGCATGTGGCTGATTTAGGAGAGTATCTAGTCTGATGCATACTTTGCCCAGATTTCCAGGTAGGTGTCAGTGTTACATGGCTGATGTGCAAGGGACAACACACGCTGCCTTCACTGAGTCTGAACGGAGGGGCAGATGTTGACCTTACAGAGGGATTAAAGTACTGAAAAAACAGGCACTCTGGAGGTGGCCATGCAGGAGAGCCACAGAGCTAACAGATTAAAAACAGACAAGTAAGCATTGAAAATTCAGCTAGGGTGTAGGGGAAGGTTGCCAGCCTACCCATGCATCTGTAACTGTGTATTATAGGCTCCAATGGTGCACAATATTGTCCCCTAAACACCTCAGTATATAAAAAAGAGAGACAGAGGAAGGAATTGGTAAGGGAAAAGTTGTTTCTTTATTCCTGATCATTCAATACACTGCCTCTGCCATGCACCTATAACTTTTGTCAGATTGATGCTCGATGGCAGGACCTGGGCCACTAACATTCTCAGGCTGGTATCAGAGAAATAAATTTTTCTTGCCAAGTATTGTATCCTGACAACATTCTTGTATATACAAATTGCAAATGAAAAAAGATATAACTTCAGATTTTAGATCAATGTAAAGGAATAAATAATGTTTTATATTTTGCATCTTTTTAGATATTGAAAGTTTTGTATTTTCTTACTGTCTTGATCTAGCATAAATCTGTAAAAATTTATTTTCAGTCCCACAAAAAGCATTCTGATGGTGAAACACAGTTTTTAATTAAGATGCACTAATACTTTGCTCAGCACTGGGCTGAACAATTTATATTAGAAGATGAAGAAATTTCTGAAATCCACTGACCTCTAGCAAGAAGAAATAATTCTTCAGTTTGCCACCTTGTACAGTATGTTAATGCTCATTAAAAGATAAAATGTTTCTCTTTTTTGTTGTGAAGGGAAGTCAAAATCAATGCTTATGAAACTCTCACATCCTATAAAACTGATAAGCACACACACAGATTAAATGGGAATGGACTTCAATAAATGTCAGCTTTCATTTATTTCTTGTCATTTTTGACATCTGGTGACCTGTAAAGAGCTTTAAAAATAATCAGATAAAATTCACTGTCAGTTCAGACATGATGCTTTATAAAGAAACAAGCAGCCACAAAATGCAGGAGTAATGGTTATTAGCCAGCTTGGTCCATTGAGGCAGATGATGGAAAGTTTTGTTTAGTTTGGTTAAAAGGATAAGACTTTGTGCAACCATCCTCCTCTCCTGCTCTCCAACTGGTGATTAATATAAACAATAAGCTAACAATACACAGGCTTGTCACTACTTGCAGTGAAATTCTTCAAATTTTTATGTTTACAACATGCTGATTCATGTAATGAATTCTCACTGCTCTGTATTACTAATTCAACACACAGTTGGTATTTTATGAAAAATGCTGAACTCATAGAGAATGGGTTTTTGCTAAAACTACTATAAAGTCACTCTGGACAAATAGTGAGGGACCTAAATGGAGGGATCTCACCAAAATCCTACAGACATGTAAATAAACTGTGAAAGAATGGAGAAGTACTTGTGGGGGAAGGAGAGGTGCGAGAGAGGGAAGAGAAAGTGTTCTGCCAATTTCCAAAATTTCCCCATGCAAATCAATGCCAAGGTTTCTTAGAATTCTAAAATTTGTAAATATTCTTTTCCTCTTGAGAACAGAAATATTAAAAAAATCTCCAGCAGGTGTTGACCTAATTTTTTATGCTTTCAGAAGTTTTCCAGGCCAAGTCTTCACCAAGTCACTTGGAGATGCAGAAAAGGAAGTCAATCCAACTTTAGGATTTTAAAGTTTCATGTTTCCACATCAGGAGAGGCTTCTGCTAGAGACAGAGGACCTTTCACTTCTACTATAGTGCATAATAAAATGCATTGTATTTGTAGTCTATGTTATACCATACTGAAGACTACAGTATTCGGAAAACAAGGCTCTTCTCAGTCTGTTAAACACCATTTCTTTGCCAGTCGTTTTGGTCTTTTACAACCTAATTTTACCTGAAGACTAAAAGCCAAATCCAGGGTCCCTGTGCTCAAGCAGAAAGGTTTCTGTCATGAAAGAACACAGAAGACTAAAAAACCCAAGTCTGCATTAATCTGATTAATAGGGGGATAGGAGGCAAAACAGGAGAAAGACAGTAGCTTGGTTGTGCAGTTCCCATGAGATGGGATCATCTGAAGCCTTGGCACGACCTGTGCTCACTAAATAAATTCAAGAATGGGAAGCTGGGTTGCAGAGTACTTAGGAAAAATCTGGGAAAGAGGTATCCCACGCATATTGCAACAGTTTGTTCACTTGGTTTAGAGATAAAAAGAAAGGAGATGAGGAAGTAGGCAAATGAGTGAGATCAAATGCATTCCTTCATTTTAAAAAAGACAAAGAGATTTTGATCATGTCTGAGTATGAAAAGTCAGAGAAAACTGAAGGTTGCAGATGAGAATAGGAAAATGACAGGGAGATAGAATGAGATAGGATGAGATGTACTCACTGGAGCAGACAGAAGGATTGGAGTAAGGTTGCAGACACATTTCTTGTTCTAATAGAAAAGGAGATGCGCAGATTTGTACAAAGGGAAGAACACGGAAGCTAGCAAGCTACTGTTTACACACATGACCTAGCATGCAAAGTCACTTAGATCAACACATCACAAGTAAATGCATCCTAAGAAACCACAGGGAGAGACCTCAAGGGGATATTCAGGCTGCTTCAAAGCAGGCTCAGCTATGCCTATGCCATCCTCAGAGGTGACTGTCTAACTCTGTCCAACAACTTCAAACAATGAATTCCACAGCTTAAACTATCCTCATAGCAAGGTTTTCCTAATGATTAGCCTGAATCTCTCTTGCTACACCGCATGGCCACTGATATCTTTCTAACCCACTATGTACACAGAAAACAAATTGTTCTCCTTTTCACACCAGCCTTTTAAGAATTTAAAGGCTTCTGCTCTTGATTTTGCTCTTCTCCTCTTACCTATGAAACACCTATTATTTCACTCAAGACTGAACGAAAAGTGAAAAATGACTAGCAGGCAGTCGTGGTCATAAAAATGTGAATTTAACAGTGGTTGTGTTTCTACTATGAATATTCATTGTTTTCTCTTTGGTGCTAGCCGAATTTGCACATTTTGGCTACGTTTAAACATATCAACAAAGCCATTGAAACAACACAGTATTAAATCCTTGATATTTAGGCATTTTATTTATTTTTAGAAAAAAAAGCTGAATAAGAATTTTATGGCATCTTCAAGTTAAATTCTCTTGTTTCTTCACATTAATCTCCATCTTTTATGTGCACATGCAGCGCATTTTAAGACTCAGTTCTGAACTAAAAGTGTAACCAACTCGTCTGATTCCCAAGGCCAAGGAGTTTTCCTCTTTGCTATTCAGTGGCCCCATTTAAGTGGTAGAAGACTTTGCCCTCTTGCTCGCTGGAACAGTGTATTGGTAGGGCACTTGAACGCATCATGTCACCCAAACCTGAAAGAATGTTTGCTGGAATGGGGAACGGAAAAAATTTAAAAAAGGAAAAGGAAAAGGAAAGCCCTGGACCAATATGAAATCAGAGCAAAACCAAAGTAGTGGATTACCTGTTCCATTTCCATCTAATCCCTGCAAATAAGGGAAACTGTCCACTTCCCAGGGTGAACTGGCTGCAGTCAGATATGCTGTCAAATCACTGTAGCTAGTGTTCTCTGGCAATTTCACAGATCTTCTCTGAAAGTGAACTTGTGGCTGAGTCCGTGTACCTAAAAATATTAAAAGTGACTTTATATGCAAGGTGGGCAGAATATTTAGGTGTTCATATTCATGGAAGCATTTTTACATTATTTTCATTATAAATTGCAGTAGCTTGAGAAGGACAGAGACATCAGAAGGTTATTATGAAAGATGGAAACCCAGTATTTTTACATTTATTTTGCAGTTGCCATTATTTGTCCACAAGTACTCCAGAGCAAAATTGTGGAGGCACCTACTGTCAGAAGCTTTTCTGGCTAGGTTGTTTCTCCCCCACTTTCATTACATGCCTCTTCTAACGAGTATAACTGAAACTAAAACTAAGTTCAGAGGTAGGGTATGCAAAAGCTTAGGAAAGCATCTAGTTCACCATATTTGTTCAAATTTTGTTTTCTCTGAAACAGCAAGATAAATGTAGTTTACACTCTTTTCAATTATTTTCTAAGAGACAATTCTACCTGTAGTCTCAATTAACTTATGTAACTACTGTATTTACATCTTGCCAAGCTTTGGCCACGAAAACTAACTCTAGAACTGAGACCAGTCACTATTGAAACCACTGGCTGAAAAGATACACTTGACAAACCTTGGGTGAAAAGATTTTCCATATTTTCCCATGCAAAGAACACATCTAAATAGAACCAGATTACTTGGCATGTAAGATTTCTCTCTCTTCCTCTGTCTTGTACAGTGTTAGCGTTTCTTTCAAGCTCACTCATTAGGTGTTAATTGAAGGGTCTTTGCTGCAATATGATTTAAGACAGTTTCATGTACTATGGCATTTCATGTCTCATTTAAATCCCAGCTTATAAAGTTAATAGTCTCTTTCAAAGGATACTCACCATTAATACTGTTTAGCAACACACAGCAAGACTCCATCTGCAAGTTCGTGTGCACAACATGCAAATTAATTTTTAAATCAAAAGCTATTGTATTCTCCAGAGTTCATTTTGAATATACACAGAAGACTTCCCACACAGCACAAAATCAAGAGGCAAGCAGTCTTCTTCTTAATTCCCATTGGACTATGTGATTCAAAGATGTCAACTCAAAACAATTTTGCATCTTTTACCCCATTAGTCTCTGGCAGCACTTTTAGGTTACATGTAGGTTCACTACGAGAAAGAATAGCGAGCCTGACTTGCTCCTAAGCTTTGTAACTGCCAGTGCCATTAACCTAGAGACTGGAATCTTTTCTTGCATAATTTTCCAGCAGGAGCTGTAGCTGTGAGAAAACATAAAACTCAACAGAACAAAACGTTGTATTGGCCAAGAAAAATGTCTGTGTACGGGAGTAAGTACCTCCAAAGACCTGATTGTTGTTTAGCTGTCATTTCTTTGGTAATTCTAGCAAGAAAAAGCTACAAAATTGCTTTCGTTTTTGAATTTCTGAAACATTAAAGTGTTTACAGCAGGCTCTCAAGACTGGCAATACCCTTCAGCGTTTAATAATAGTCATTAAACAACACTCGTGTTTAATGGGAAGAAATCTCCCTGATCCAATTTCTAGACTTAAATGGAAAACTATATAAAATATTAAATAAATTGACTGTAACAAACTCAGGAAGGACTTATCTCCTGTGTGCTCTGCAATACTGTAGCAGTTTGCTGTACCTCAGGGACTGATCTGCTCAGGCATTTTGGAAACCTCTGACTGCACTGCTGAGTGGGCTCCTACAGCCCGTTGGTATAAATATCCACAGTAACACAACAGGAACACCCCTGTCCCCTCCCCTCCCCTCCCCTCCCCTCCCAAACAAAGGAACTGGCATTAGGATTATCACCAACAGTTCCATGTAAAATTGTAGGATTTTCTACTGTCTAAATCTCTGGTTAAGATGCATTATTCAAGTTGCAAAGAACTGGTGTTTTATTTCTAAATATGCAAACTAATTAAAAATTAAAACCCAAGTAACTGTTGTTGAGTCTGTAATGTAGTAGTTTATGGGATTTCTATTAAAAAAACTGTTGGGTTTTAGCACTGGGAGAGTGCTATGAGCTGCCAAATTTTAATTTTAAGATAAGGAAGACTCAGAAAACCAACCTCAGTTCCTTCAATCCTACAAGCAGCACAAAGCCTTCTTATGGCTGAGCCCCAAAGCTGGCAGGAAACCTGTCCAGCAATGAACTCAGATAAAAGCTCTCAGTTATAAGTTTTGAGGGTGAAGAAACAGCCTCCTCCGTAGATAGTGCATACACAGACAATAAATCAGGGCAGAGTAGTTAATTCACACCCTAGAAAAACTAATTCCTCCAGAATGATGTTCACTCAAAACCTGCCACTCACCCTGACTCTCCCCTCAGTTCCTCAGTGGGGTCTCCCACATCTGGCAAGAGACTCCAAAGGGGCAGAAGACTGGGAGCTTCCAGAGAAAGGCTTGTGAGGGAAGCAGCTACCAAGGCTTTCACTTTCTCTTACCACCTCGCTAGAAGATAATTCAATGTTCTCCTTTACCAGACACCATAGTGGATTTTGGGGCATATGTTTGGGGATAGCTTTATTGAGGGAACTGGAAGTGGTAGAAACTTGTGCTGACCAGACTCTTAAAAGTATTTTTCAAGAAGTCATCCCTTATGACTGGGAGTGGATTATTAGCATTGCTTCTATTACTGAAGATACCTAGTTTTCACTTATAAAATCAAGTTTTACTTATAAAACCCAAGCACATTCAAGTGTAAAACAGGCATGTTGAGCTCTTTCCACATGGTGTGTCCCATGAGGTGAAGACTGCTGAGCACAGATCTCATCTTCTTTAAACAGGATCTTGTCAACACAGCAGCCATGATTCAAATGCTGTCAGCTCTAGTTTGCCAGTACACTCCTGAGGATGTAACCCTCAACAAGTCCCTGTAAGGCACCTTTTGTCACACTGGATGTGTGACATGTGGCACCACACCAGCATTTGAGGTTTAATCTATGTGAAGGAACATCTGAAGTCTCACCAATTCATGCTCTGATTGCTCACAGGTCAGAGACAGATAGAGGGCCCCCATACAGCTTCCATTCACTGAACGCTGAAATTCAGCCCATCACTGTGCTGCTATTAAATAACTTGAATGACCCAGTGGTTGGCAAGTCCCATCCTTCACAATTACTGACAGAGCACAGCAGTGGATTGTAATGCCATCATGAAAATAAAGCTGCCTGCATCAACTCAGACAAACATCTCAATTGCATAATATGTAGCTTGCTTGATTAATTATTCAAATGCAATTGGTAACTTGGTGTACCAAGACAGGCCTTTCTTTCCCTTTGACTGGCGCTTCAAACACCAGTGTTCCCAGCCTGTTCCTGGTATAATGAGTTCTGGTTTGCTCTCATTTTTGCACTAAGGTAACTCCTGATCAGCGCTTTTGAAACAGTGTGAGTTTACTGGGAAGTAAATTAGAGAAATAACAGAGAAAAACTAGGTCACAAGGATTTTGGATCGAGACTAGAGAGGCTCCATTCAAATACCGGAACAATGTCTAGGCTGTCTTTCATTTAGGCTTCATCACAAGAAGCCTAATCACAAGAGAATTCCCAAGAAAAAAAAAAGTGGACTGGACCCATAAATTAGATTTTACTGGGCAAGACTGCGAGTTCAAATCCTTAGAGTACTCCAGGTACCACTTTCTTCCTTTATCTGTTTTTTCTGGTATCCCAGTAGAACAAGTTACATTATTCTAACTTACATATATTGTTAACACATTGGATCAATCCACTGAAGAAAGGAAGATCATGTTGAAAATATTTATGAGTCTCACTCGGCTGTTAAATGTCCCTCTAGTCTTTTAGCATCCCCCATTTTTTGAAGGAAGCTGGAACATGAAAATACTGTTCTTTTGCAGTTAATTGCATAGTATTAGCATATTTGCATTAGAGTAAGAGTATTTAATACAGCATGATAGTGGAATACTGTTGGTAAACAATGTTTCAGGTTTTGCCAAATGCCTTGTGTTTTAACACAGTTCACCATCCATCTAATTTATCCATTAAACAGTGTCCAGCTCTCAAACTGCAGAATATATGTACAGCAGCTGTTTCTCCAGCTCCTTCTGAGCATTCCATCAGCTACCTAATTTGTTTAATGCATTTTCAGCTCTAGACATATCTAGTGCTATCATTAATGAAAAGCCTATTGTGTCTGGATGGCTTCTAACTAAAAAAAAATATATCAGGAAGGCGTAATTGTATTATATTCTCTCAGATAGAACAAGGTTATCTTGGAATACTATTGAGGGCACTATTCCCTTGTTTATTAACTATCCAGTAGTGTTTAAAATGATGGCAAGCATAAGACTTATTGTGATTAAGACACCATTTATGCACAATAAGAGTGCCCACAGGAAGGATGTCCCCTTTCTGGTTCAAGGTAAAAAGCTCCTGTTCTTTTGTTAACAGACTTACCTCAGCCAGCACATCAATTGGACTCATTTATGTCAGACTCCTAAGTCAGACGAACATTTCATTCTTCACTGTGCAGTTCAGAAAACACTGTTGCTCTGCCTGATACTACAGTTGCTTTAACGTCTGTGTTTGGCCTTATGAAAAGGTTATTCAAACTTTATTCTCCTAACACAGTGGGTTTCAATGTGTACAATTTAGGTTTGCAGGCAGTCCAACAAGGGGTCCACAGGAAAAGCAAGTTTACACAGGGTATATAACAATGCAGATACAAGAAATTCTCAGTTTTTCTATGCCCTAAATTTCTAAGTCATTCACACTAGAAGCATGAAACAAAATAAAACCAGAGAAAATTCTTAGACATTAAGAACACCAGGAAATGTCTACTTCAAGGATGGTTAAATGAGGCTAGATGAAAAAACATCCAACAGATAGCGTTAAGAAATTTAATCTCTAGCTCTCAAATGGCACACTAAAGTCCAAACTCATTTATTACTGTGTAACTTGAATTCCCTAGTCAGAGCAGTTAGGGACGAATTCAGCTATTAGTTTGGTAAAACAATCCCACAGGGAAGCATTCCTCAGGGAACTCAGAACTCCCCACAGAATACCAGTCTCATTCACAGGACAGAGTTCAGACAGCATTGGGCTGTCAGGCTTTTTGTTTAGTGTCCCTCAAATTTCAATTCCAACTTCCAAAAGCCAGCATACCTTGAAATCCTGAGACTATCTGGACTACATCATCATAGACCATGAGAGTAGCTGAGCGTTCAGGAAGAAGGCCGAGGCTCAGTGAAGAGAACACTGTGGGAGAGAATTGGTTTAAGTGGGATATATTTAAATTCTTATAAACGTAATCCAACAACAACAGCGTTTACGTTCTTCACATTTTTGCAAAAGCAGGCCACCCAAACTATTAAAATCGTATTGTATACATGACAGAAACCACATGCGTTTTCTGAACCAAACAGTAAACTGCCAGAGTAATTACTGAACCAAACAAAATGTTCTACGCTTTGACTCCTGCACGTCATACATGGCAGCTCAAAGCACTGAAGAGTGCAGTGTAAAGCCGGGTTTCATGCTTTACATGAAGCAATGCCCAGCTCCACAGAAAGACATGAAGAGAACTGAAACACTAACTCAGTCTGTCTGAGTTATTTTTCTGTTCAACAGCTATACTTCTTACCTCAGGAATATTTTAATGAAACTTTTAAGTACTTTGAGATGCTTACATAAGTCATACAGAAAGGCAAAGTATGATGAAAAAGTCTGAATAATTTGCTTTAAAATGCAGCATGTACTTACTGAGTCACCACCTACACCAGGGGAGTGTTATTTATAGCAGAACTACTGTCATCCTACCAGTGGTGTGAAAGGGGACGGATAAATGGTATTTGCTGCAAGAAGTCTACCTTGCAAGGACCTCCCTTCCCACTGGGTACTGACAGTCCTTGCAGGGGGCTTTGTCAGTATGCACACACATCTTTGCAGAGTGAAAAACAGGACATAATTTCATGCCATGTTCTTCAGACCCAGAAGATCCAAAATACAGAAGGAATTAGCCACAGAGCCCACCTGCCTCCTGCATCCATGAAAACAGAAAGGAGCATGATTGCCTGCAGTCCACATGTGGCTTTCAAAGATAGAAGGAGGAGACTAATGCAGACTAGCAATTTTTGGTAACTGGGCAGCATCCCATATCTGGAGAGTACTCATCCTAGTCTGAAGTAAACGCCAACTGGGGAAGGGCATTCCCAGAAACAGTCAACAGAAGAACAACACAAATTCTTCTGATTTTCTGGAATTTTATTAATTTCCTCTAAATTAATACATGTTACTTAACCAAAGAGACCACATAGATGTTAGCTACCAATAAGGAGACTACCATATTTCTGGTTTAAGGAATATATTTGCCTTTTAAAGATCAGAAATTTTAGTGTTCAGCAGAAGTGCAGGAAAAAGGAAAAGAAACTAGAAGAAACACACAGATAAAAACTACCCTCTAAAAGATGGTCTTAACGATATATATAAACATTAAAATAAATAAATAAAAATTTAAAAATCATGTTATTGCAAGGACAGCTAGGAATCTTCTTTTCAATGCCCTACATGTGAAACAGATCTACACATTAGACAACGTAAGTAAGAAAGCCTAGTGCAAGTAGCACTAAGGCCACACAATTACAAAATTTGTCTTTACTCCAATAAATTAACTTGAATGAAGAAAGCAATGTAATGTAGACACCCTGAGGAACTCAATACAATCAACCATGCCAACATCTTCTTCCATATATGCCAGACTATAATGAATATATAACCTCTAAACTTCCCTTGGGCTTTCCTGAACAATCTTTTCTCAGCATGACAAAGACAGAAAGACACAGCTTTTAAGGCCAGAAGGACGACAGTGACGATCCAGCCTTATTCCTGTACAACTACAGCCTTACCTTAATTAATTATTGCTGCAGATTCAATAGCTGTACCGAAACTTGGAAACGTGTTGCAGAAAAACTCCAATTTTCTTTTACAGGTGTCCAGTGGTGAAGAACACACCGCCATATCAATGTTCTAATAAATAATTATGAGGGCAGTTAAACTATGTGCCTCTTTACCCATCAAAATTTATAGAGGTTAGATTTCCAGCCATTTGATCTTTTTATACAAGCCTACTAGACACAAGAATTCTCCCTCACCCATTTCCTGTTCTCTATGAGGGTATTGATGGACTATGATCAAATTACTCCATGAACTTTCTCACTAGTGAACAAAATAAATTAAGCACTTCCAAGTCTTTCCCTGTAAACCATATTTTCCGATCTTTAATCACCCCTGATACAAGCCCACAGTTTTAAATATTATTCTTGAAGTGTGGATCCAGAGTTGGCCACACATTTCCCTGAATGGCTATACCAAGGACAAGTCCTGGAATACTATACTCTGCCTTCCCAGTTTTTACCTTATTTTACAGGTAAACGATTCCAGATGAGCTCTCCTTTCCCAAAAATACTATAAACATCATCCTGTGCTCCCAAAACTGTATTTCACCACAGTAACAAAACCATGGTTTGATTCGACTGACTGTGCTGGTTTCAGCCAGGATACAACTATTTTGTTCTCTGTTGCTGGTACAAAGCAGTGTTTTGGATTTGGACAATAATGTCAGTAACACACTGATGGTTTGGGTGTTGCTGAGTAAAGCTTACCCTAAGTCAAGGACTTTGCAGTTTTCCATGCTTTGTCAGTAAGAAGCTGCAGAAGAAGCTGGGATGGAGCACAGCCAGGACAGCTGATCCAGACTGGCCAAAGGGAAATTCTGTATCACAGAATGTCATGGCCAGTATATAAACTGTGGGGAGTTGTCTGGGTGGGGTCAACTGCTGCTCAGGGATGGGCGGGGCAATTGTATTGTGCATCACTTGCTTTAACTGGGTTTTACTCCCCACTCTTTTTGTTAGGTCTCATTCTTATTATTATTATTATTAGTATAAAATTTTACTTGATTTCAATTATTAAACTGTTCTTATCTCAACCCATGGTTTTTACCTTTTTATGATTCTCCTCTCCACCCCATGGAGGCTGGGGGGAGCAAGCAGATGGATGGTACTTAGTTGACAACTGGACAGTGACCCTACCAACTGACCCTACCAACTAAGTCTGAACTGTCTGAGTCTCAGCAACTCCCTCTCTTCATTGCATACACTGCTCCAAAAGAAGCGTCCTTTTAAATAAGGACTACCAGTCACAAATGTTTTCTTGCGAATTATTTACAAAGAAAAATCTATCTGTAGTTAAGAGCAGATAGATGAACACATCTTCCATCATGAATACTTCAACAACTCAAGTGATGTTAAATTAATGAACTGCTAATAACTGGAGTCATGGCTCTGCTGATAAATATTTTAATGGAAGAAGAGATCTTAAATCTTTTCCTCCTACCATTTATCACTATGCAAATAAATAATCCTCCTGCTTAAGTGGTAAAGAGCTAGTAATTATTTTGGTTAATATAAGAAAAGTTATTTTTTGCCAAATTATAAGAACAGAAAACCCTTGATGTTTACTCCTTGAAGCTACTACAACAATATCACTAGTTCAGTGGCTGCACAGCTTTTCAGCATAAGGCTATAACTAAAGCATATTGCCTGTGATGGAAGAATCCTGATCCTTTGGCAAAGTCCTGCTACAGCACTTTAAACATTACCACCCTATAGCGTTCAAACCTACTCCCTGCTCATGGTTATCATTTTTCCATTTGAGGTAAATATGGCCATAGTTCACTTACCACAGCACATAGGATGGCACATCAGCTTAAACACTGCCCTGGGTGGAATGCTGCTCAGAGTGGGAGAATTTGCTCTGTGGGGGACAGCTCCTAGGACTGTTAAAAAGCATTTTTGGGATCCAGCTGTATGGGTGTGCCCAGACTGCACTCTGCAGAATGAACACTGAGATATGCTGCCTGTTTCCCCATCATTCAAGCCAGCTTACAAATAACAACAAAACAACTTGCACATTTTTCAAAAGTTCTATACTGTGCCAGTTAAAAGCTTGATAGGCATTTAAATACAGGGCATTTAAATACAGACAGATCTTGGAAAGTTTTTTAAAGACTATAGGCACCTTATTCAATACAAAAAATAAAAGCCTAAGTATCTTGGTCTTTAACTTTTATGTCATATACCTTTCAGGACTAATTCAAAGAACAACCTTATTAAATCTACATAGGGCATATCAAGTTGTAACTTGTTGTTTCTTTAACCAAAGAAAGTAATAAATTCAAGGTAGAGAAAGCAAAAGAAAGGATTCTACTTCCACTTAAATCAATAGCAAACTATCTATCAGTTTCAGTGGGGGAGGATCAGAGGTGAAATGAATCTACTTTCTGAGCTAAGCTCACGTTTCAGCCATGGAAAGAAAGATTTTGTGAAACCTATACAATTACTGCTCTTTAAACTTCAATGACTTACTAAAACAAAAATGCCCTGTTTCATTCCCTTCCCTCAAAATCAGTATTTAAGAAAAACAACAAGCAAAAAACTAATCAAACAAACTCCACGCTATGGAAGGGTACATCTCATTCAAAAGACCTAGGGTATGAGTCAGAAAGATAAGAGACACAAGGCAAGGTTATTGCATACTTTAATCATTTAAAAGCACATGAAGTATGCTGAGGAAGCTGCACTTCATCTTATTTAAAGAGAAGAAAACCCAAAGGAAATTTCTAAACAGAGTCACAGAACAATTATGGCTGGAAGGGACCTCTGGATGTCACCATTTCCACCAAGCAGGGGTTGTCCCATTGAGCTCTGAATGTCTTTAAAGATGACAACTTCACAACCTTTCTGCTGCTGCTGTAATGAATTGTTGCCTTTTACTTATTTGAAACTCTCCTGGCTGCAACTCTTTTCAGTTGCTTCTTATTCTTTCACTCCACCCCAAAGAGCTTGACTAAACTCTGCTGTAGCTCCATTAAGTAGCTGAAAAACATGGTGGAATACAGTACAGAAAATGTGGAAGAAGTCATTCTTATCTTATCTGAAGCAAGTGAAAGCAGGTAAGTAAACAGCATGTTGAAATGCCTAAAGCATAATTCTGGGTTTAAAGAGATTCACGTTCCTTTCCCCTTCTGAAAATACATTTGCTACTTGACCTTGCAGCAAGTCATGCAGTCCTTCTGGCTATGTTGACATTAATAAATAAAACAGAGCCAAGACATGGAATTCCAACACTGCCCTGGGAACATATATAGTATTCAAATATTAGTGCACTTAAAACCTGGCATGGCTTTGGCCCAGGCTAATTATCGAATCTGAGGGGTGTGTTATTTAGGTGTGATTTGGGTATAATACAAGCCTGGGACCATTCCCAAATATCATGCACCCTAATTGTGGCTGAGGATTACAGGAAAGGCAGACGAATCTCAGGATGTGATCTTCATATAGATGTTACATCTCAAGGTTTGAAAGCCACCCTCAATCTGTTCTTTTTAGCAGTACCGAAATAGGCTTCATGACTCAGTTTTTCCTCTCATATAACTAATGTAAAGTTCTGAGGCATTCTGATAAAAATTAACATACAAGTATTATGCCCGTAGAAGAAGCAAAGCCATGCTAATTAAGTTACTAAAAATCCTTACATCGGGATAACGTAACTGCAGATTAAAATTGTTCTATTGACATGGCTAAGAACTAAAAGACCAGGACTTTTTTTGTACACTACAGCCTATGGAGCAAAAGTTGTTGCTACACCTCAGAAGAGAAGCTAGAGTACATCACAGCTGCTGAAACAAGGCTCTTGGAAAGGAGTTTCCGTAAAGAAAAAGATCTGGAATAGATTTCTATTTTCTATGGAGCTGTAAGAGCACCAACAAATGTTTGAAAACTGATGTAGCACTGAATCAAGGACCATGAGAAGGAAAGTGAGTCTCTGCTCAGCCTTGATGCTGCAGATTAGCTGAGGTAGAAACATTACTATTTTTGAAATGTGCAGATGTTTCTCCTCCCACCCAAGATCTCAAGCATTGAAACACATCATACAAAACTATGTAGCTTCCTTTAGATGCAAAATCTTACCTCAGAACAAAAATAAAGATCTCTTACCAGGCAATCTTACAGGTTTCCATGGTGCAGAATTTGGCACATATGCATGTTTACTAGCAGTCACTATCAGCTGATTGCCCAATTTATACTGAAACTTGAGGAAGGCAGTGCCATCTGCTCCTGAGGTTCCAGATGCAATGGAGATCTGGTTGGTAAAAATCTCAATGAAGGCTTCAGTTACTGGCTGATGGGTGCTGGCATCGCTTACATGGACCTTCAGCGTTACTTCTGTAATGACAAACAACCACAGTGATTATTGTCTGAAAAGCTTCTGTGGGAGGCAGCAGTTAGAACACGCTGACACACCAAGGACTGAAAAGACACCAGCTCGGACATTTTGGTGCCATGTACGACTTTTTATACTGCAGCTCTCCATCTCAGGCAGTCACTCTTTAGAGACACTGCAGATTTTGCCACAAGCCAGATCAGGTCCTGAATTACTGCCCGACAGCTAACTTCAACTGGGGAGGCATCTATCTTCCACATGTGACCCATATGCAGCTGGGCAGCACATCGCCAGGGAAGGCAACATTCCCTCTGAGGGGCAACATGCCAATCACACGGCACTGCTGTACTACGGCAATTCTAAATGTGTGCTATCAAACATTATGTGTTAGTCACATATAGCAGGGCATGGACACTCTCTGTAAGGTTCCTGCCTTGCTGTGCCTCTGCTCCAGCCAGTCTTCTCCAGCAGCAGTGGGGAGAAAGAAAGGCTGCAAGTGGGTTATACTCCTCACTCCTTCCCAAAGCAATTCTCTCTGTGTAGCAATGGAATGGAGGAAATCTGCACGACAGAAGCCAAGGAAAAAACGTGGGCAATAGAGTAGGCTGTGCTAGAGTTGGAGAGTTTCAGCTCTGGTGGGAGAGATTGCCCCAGCCGTTAGAGGACTTCCCTGGTGATGCCTAACCAAGGTGGTGAATTCCCACACGGTCATGTCCGTGTCCTCAAAGCAGAGGACGACCAGGTGGGATGCAGAGTGCTAGCAGTGACAGCAGTAGCCGTGACACTACTGTATCACCCGTCCCCATATACTGCTCGTGAGAAGCAAAGAAGTGATGGTTAAGGCAGTCAGGAGACTCATACATCTTGCAGATATGCAGTCAGAAGCCAACACAATGGACTACATTTTTCTTGAGTAATTTGCCATTTTTCCAGAAACTAGTTACTAATTTAAATGTTTCCAGATGTACAATATTTGTCCACTCTGGGCACTTCTATGACTAAACCATGCATTGTGTCACCACGCTTTTGTTACATAAAATGGAGTGGCTTGTGCAAGACAGTCCCTCTGGAAAGTATTATTCTGTATCTACGATTATTTTTCTGTGCCTACCATAGTTCCACTGCCTCATGCTCTAAAGCAGCAGCTGTTGCCTTTCTGCAATAATCATTACTTAGATGCAATGTTGTGTTGAAAAGACCCAGCAATGATCTACTGCTTCCACCAAGAAACTTCTTGGGTTCTTTTCACTTCCAGTAGCCTCTTTCTCTTAAATGAACACCTCCCTCCCTTTTTTCTCTCCCACTCTCCCCTTTCTCTCATTCCCATCCTAATTTTTGGAAATTCTGTTGTTCTTGTGCGAAGTTCCCTACCTCAGCTTACTCCATTCCCTAAAGTAGTAGATGGTATTTTGCAAACTCCCTTTTTGTGTCAGGAGACTTCAGCCTCTCACAAGCAAGATGCTCACACTCCATGTGCAACTCATATCTGCATGTGATGCCCAGGAAAGAGAGTATGAGAGAAAGAGAGTATCATATATATTCAAAAACATTACACTGATTTCTACAGTACAGTACTGGTGGTACAGTTCTGCTCTATTACTAATGCCTTATAAGAACTTATTTTGGTATAAGCCCTGGGCCAGCAAGACATAACACCAAGAAGAAAACAAAGAACAAAATCTTTGTTGTGAGTTTCACCAGTGAAATGACACAACTGAGTATGCAGAGAAACACACTGTAACAACCTAAAATTTTGAAAGGATGTCAGGACCTAATACTAAAGTATCAGCACATCTGTCCTAAGGGCATTTCAGCCAGAAAGATCAGTATCTTGGGCCCTTTTATAAGCAGGGACCTTCTCTCTGAATCCTACAGTACTGAAAATACCAATATCAAGCAGCCCTGCACAGAAACCTCATTAGAGAAATTCATCATCATCGCAGCCCTTGCTTTAGAACTTGGCAACAGAGGATGCCAATTTAGATGGGATCAGCATGAAATACATTCTAGCTATTAAAGATTCTGAACTTCCTCCCATTTTTGCATCTAGTAGTTGGAAGAAGCAATGTACATTGAAAATCAGCGTCCACACACTCTGGTGCCCAGTACAGAGTGCCTCCTTAGAAACCTTGTCTTGACCACCAAGCAACTTGTGAAATCTTGTGTATGTGAAAGGCAGCCACATTAATCAATGAAGGAAAAAATATATATTCATGTATTTACAAACATGAGGACAAAAACCAGTCTAAGTTTTATTTCGGAGTGGAGAGATATGCTTAGATCCAAAGCCAGACAGCTGTGCTCCTAGCATTTCCCACTTTGAATTTCCTAGCAAAGAATGCAAGAATAGATGAGGTTAAGAATAATGGGTGATGCATTACAAAAAAACCAAGAGAACAGGACAATTTCTGTTAGCAATCACTGTTAGAAATTTCAGTAAAATGGAAGTTTAGCCTTTTCTAAAACAACCACACAGAACAATAACAACAATAACATGGAACCAAGGAGTTCTGGAATATTAAATACTAAGGGAGAGGGTAAGAAAACAGCAGGAGTATCAAATCAATTTCATTCCTTATATACATCCAAAATTCTAGAATAGAGACTACTACTAAAATTGATCATGAGAAAAAACCAATAAAACTTCCCTGTATACACAAATCCATCTTTCTCTTCCCACATTCAGAGAGCTAGCCATGGGTATCTCCAGTAGGAAATTTATCTTTCACTCCATAGCTACGTAAGGGCTTCTGTCTGCATACTTCTCTCTTTCTGCATCCTTCCCTCTTTCTGGTAAGGAAGGATAGGGGCTTCCAAAATCCTGCTTCTAAACAGAAATGACAAAGGCAATCACCCAAGATGGAAGACTGATGTCCTGAAAGGCAGCAGATTGGAACAGCTGTCCCACAGTCCCTACATCAGACACCGGGCTTGTTTTCTCCTTCTTTTTGATATTTAACATGTTTTTTTCCTGAGCAGATAGAGAAAGCCCTAACAGCCTGAACAATCCCAATTCCTTTTCATGTGTTATCCTCCCTGACAAACATGTGAAATGTATACAACTTGCTTAATTCATGGGCTTTCTCCCATGCAACAGCTCCTTTTTCTTATCTAATGCAGGAGTGAAGTCACGAACACTAAACCTACATTATCACTTTAATTTCCACAGCAACTGAATGATTAAATGCTTAAAACTGGAATGAAATTGTTGAAGAAAACATCCTCTCAAACAGTGAAGTGATGAGAACAATCTATAAATGTAGACAGTAAATTTCAGAACCTAAATTTCAGGATCTATTCCGGCACTTCTTGAGGATCAGGGGAACTGGAGAAGGGAAATAAGACAGCAGAGTAAGGACATGAAGTGACCCAAGATCAGTGTGATCTCTAACAGGGAGGTCTTAGATCAAAAAAGTAGGTATACTAGATTAAATCAATTAGAAGCTGTTTAAAAGACTTATTTTAAACTATGGAATAGAGTATTTAAAATATCTGGCAAACTTTTTAGTCAGTACTCTCAACAAACAGTGGGTATAAAGCAGATAAATTATTCTTGAGTTCTGCAGCCTACCACAGCAAGGAGCTCACACAGAATTAAAGACACACAGACTCAGAGAAGAAGGACAGTTGCAGACAAAGGCAGGGAACTGAAAGCACTGCAGAAGATGAACTCTGAGAACATGAACTGCTAAAGGGAAGCCTGCTTCATTCTCACACTATTGTATGTACAGCAGGAGTATGCTAAGTTGCAGAGGAGCTTTGTTCTGTGCTACTAATGAGGTCCTGGAGGAAGGAACGGGACATAAAGGTGAAGAGTGCTGATGCTTCCTCGCGTAAGAGCAAAGCAGAGATGGCTGAGGTGACAGACCCTGGGCTGATGAACTCACCCAGGGCAGCTGTGGTTTCTCACTTCCCCAGACAAGCCAGCCACAGTCAGGACAGGCTATGCCTAAGCCATAGCCCTGTCTGATGTACCTGGCAGGAGCTGGTGTGGTGTGAATGCATCTTTTTCAGACCTCATCTGTCTGGCATGTACTTCCCTGGTGGCTGGTAGCACTGGTGGGCACAGGTACAGAGCTAGAGTCACTTGCCTGCACCACTAATGTGTGTCCTGCCATTATACTCTTACAGGAAAGATTCAAGTCCAAAGCAAGAACCACTTAGGATTAACTGTCATTTCCAGAAGAGAAATCATGGGCAAAGACATCCTTTCTGGATGGGCAAAAAGCCTCTGTCTCCCTTTCTAGAAGTGCAGGTAGGAACAGGCCACTCACAGATGTTAAATAGTGCAACCCTTCAACTCTGCTTCAAGAATCCCAAAGCAAAGTGTGAAAAGGAGGTTAATGGGAAAAGAGCACAGAAAACCAGCAAATGCAAGGGTAAATTTCACTAAGAGATCAAGGCTGATGTATATGTATGCTCAAGCAAGTCTAGTGTAAATCTGTTCTCTTATATTCCTTTGTCCTCTTTGAAAAATAACCTCCTAGTTTCTCAAGTGAGTGCAAACCAAAACTACTAGTTACCGTGAAAACAGCTGCTTAAGTGCAACTCCTTCCCAGTTCTCTAGTACTAAATTTATTGTAAGCTAAATAAAAAGCCTCCAGCATTTTCAAGGTTATAATTTGGGAAAGTGAAAAAAAGACCAAAAATCCTTAAATGGTAGCAGTCTAATCCAGAATCCCATCTGTCTTCTTAATCTGATTTTTGAGATTTTACTAAGTTTAAACTTTCTCTGAGCAATCCTTCCTGTGCCATCTGCTCTATGAACCCTACTGCTTTGCCTGAAATACAATTAACCTTAGGAAAACTATTTCTGCAGTTGTAACCCCTTCTTATACCTACAACTGCTCTTTACATTGCTGTGAACTCTCAGTTTGGGAATGGTTTCCTTCAAAACTGCTATCATCATTGCTGTCTTCTATAACCGAACTCTTGAAAAGTGAAAAGCACTGGTTTTAGGTGTTTTGGGGTTTTGTTTGTTGGGGTTTTTTTTACGTCAGTAATGTAACCGAGAAAATAAAATCCTGAGTGACCTGAGCAAAGGCAAACTGTCAGATCCCAAACACTGGAATAAACAGAGAAAAGTTATGACACTGACTGGAAATCAAAGATCACAATCCTCCTTAGATCCCAATCCTGCAATTTGGTTTCTGTGCACACACCCCTCTGTCAGGCAGACTCCCACTGACGTCTGCTGGACAGATGATCTCTTTTGGGAACAGGCCGACACAGCCAGCTGCTATCACTTAGCTTTTCCTTTGGGGGTCCCTTATCCATGGACAATGTCAGGATATTACCACAGAAAGAGATATTTAAATTATCTAGGTTTTGATTAGAAAAAGAAAACTTCCTGCTCATTTAAAAAATGCCATTATGAACTTTACGTAGAATTGTGTTCTCCGCTCTGATTGAGCTTACTGGCAACATGCCTGGCTTTGAATCCTACATGCCAAATGGATAAGCCTTTCTGTCTCTTAACCTTTTGCCCATGTGTGAGGTCAATCCTCAGCCAAACAATAGGATTTTCATTTATCTAAAGGAAAACATTTTCCTAGAAAAAGGAGTGTTCCCCATGCTTTAGCCACAGATGCCAACGGTAGCATTTACATATCATATCTTTCTAACGTGCTGCATCAAGAAGGCTCTTCTGACAATCACACTTCAATATAGCAGCAGAGTAAGTTTGTATGAAGAAAAGGAAACATATATGTAACATCCCTCCAGAAGCACATAGATGATGTTGTCAGCTGCAAGTAGGTTCTCAAATAGCAAACTACGTGTTCTTGAACAAGATTCACAGTGAAGATTATGACATCCTCTATTACGAACTGGCTCTGGCCCTCATTACAGGAAAATCAGTAGAGCTACACAACCTTCCCAACCACCACAGCTGACCCAGGTTTCAGCTGGGGTGAGTGTCCGCCACCGATTTCCAGGGAAGCCAACCATGCAGAGGGTGGGACACAGGAGGTCTGCTCAGTGCCTGTTCAGTGATTCTCCAGATGACACCAAGGCTGCTGCAGTCCCTGGCATGAAGAAGAAAGTTCTTTACTGCACTGGTCAGAAATCCAGTAAGGACTACACAACACAGCTTTGTTCTCAGACCCAGATTCAGAAGGGATTTAGAAAGCAGAGGGGCTCAGAGAAGACACACATAAAAACCCAGGGGACAGCGAAGCAGCCTTGGGACTGGCCATCTGAAGAACATAACCTCTCTTCTTGCAAGAGCAGGCTGGATCACTGTGCATAACAAAGAAATTGCAAAAGACCAAGTCAGCTGAGGACCTTTAGTCTTGCCAACAGCGACAGCCAACAGCTGCACATTGAACCTAAGCAAATTCGGGTGTAATTTCTTAGCAACAAGAGAACAGCTTACTAGATAGTAAGACGCACTCAGGCTGTGAGAATTTTTTTTTAATAGCTTTTATTTTAGTTCTAGGTGTTTAATTAAGGTTTACAATTAATGTTAAAATTTAAGAGAATTAATGATTGATTCTAGAACATTTATGAAGCCAGCCCAAGTGGTTGTTTGTGGAGCTTCTTTTTAGCACTGGAATCTGATTTTGCTAAACACTTTGTACTTTAGAGGGGAAGACTATCAGTAGGGTCCTCTGCACACTGAATATTTGCAGTGTGATGACTATTATTAACTCCCACACCTCAGAAGTCAAGAAGGAACTTTCTTCCCCAAATGCACAGCTGATTGATTTCTGAGTTTTTCTTTTATTTCTCCCTGTTGCTCTTCCTCAGAAGCAGTAGAGATCTGATGCAATGAGAGCTGCATATTCCACTCTCTTGGCTGACACAGAGAAGCCCCTACACGATGCCTGATAAGAGCATTCTGCTCACCTCATCTCTGCAGACAAGCAGGATCCAGGATTGTGGAGGAGGCTGCTCTCGGGTAGCACTTGAGGCTTTTTCACTCTTCTCTGCAGCTCAAGTTGATTCATCCATATTTCTCATCTAACATTCCTTGCTGCTCCAAGTGCCTTAGGCATTGCTGGCACTGTGGCTGGTTCCCCTAGTGCACGAGAATTTAATTTCCAGGGGACTGAAATAGTTTATCTTAACTAAAATAATTAGACTTAATCCTCAATATTCAAATAAAGCACAGTGGTCTGTGATGTGAAGGTCAGGCAGGTGCCCTACTTACCTCTTCAGGTTTAAAATCCATTAACAAAGTGTTCATAAACTAAAACAATAAATACATTAATTTATCTCACAATGCATTATCTCCTAGGGATAATGCACACAAGTTTTAGTAAAATGTCACAAAAAGAATACTGCTATATGTACTAGAGCAATTTATGCCACATACAGTGAAAACCAGGCTACTATACAAGCCCTGTATTCAAAGGGGAGGGAGGGGCAGTTATGGGATAATAAAATAAAGACATTCCTCATGCAGCTGTCCAACATGCAAAAGAAGATTTGCATATCCTGACCTGCTAGAGCCTAGAGCATTACCACCAAAATTAATTTCTTGGGAAAAAAGGTAGGAACTTGCTTTAATTTAAAAAAGTGGGAGCTATATGCATTAAGCCCAGATGAGAGTCCGATACCCTATTGTTAAGTGATTAAACAAGCATTTATAATTAACTTGAAACTCACACGGCTATGAAACTCATGAATAGCAATAGCTGCATTAACAGGTCTGCCTTTGATCTCTACAGGAACTGTGCATGACACAAACTAATTTCATTTCTAAACCTTGTCTCTCAGACATGGAATAAATAAAATACTGTCATGATGCGCAGATGGAAGTTGAGTTTCAAAGCTTTAGCTTGCCACACGCATAATGTACTCTTTACAAGACATGAAGAAGTAATCCCTCTTTTTTTTGTAATAGAGTTCTTTGAAAATCTGCTCGGGGATCAATATGGAATGAGAACTTAATGCACTGATATTTTCCAGTTACTCAGCATTAGAGTTCTCCACTGACTTAAGACCACAGCTGATTTTGTGACATCAGCTCTGAGGATAACACTACATTGAGCTCAGCCGCTGTGGAGCTCAGGAGTTTTAAGCCAACTTTACATCTACTGCACCACCAGTCTAGTTTGAGGGAGGGCAGAAAGGGAAAGCTTGGATTTGCTTAGCCACAAAGGCAGGTGTTACATTTTCTCCGAACAACTTTATCCTAAGTCTATTAATAGAAGTATGCATCTGATGAAAGCAATTTAAAGCAGATGTATTCTACGTTTAAGCGATCCAATGTATGTTCAATGGGGCAGCAAGGAGACTAGGACTTTTTTTTTTTTTCTCATTTTCAAGCAGCTTTAATCTTTGGTTTAATCTCTAATTTCCAAAGCCTGTTGTGAAAGCAAAGCTAGATATCACTTTGGAGGAAGGTATTTTTACTTGCGTTAGTTTTTTTTAAACAAACCACTATAACAATTCAAACAAACCCATCTCAAGTGCCTCTCTACATTCCCCTTGCAGCCTGCAGTGCAAAATCCCACTTTCATCTCAGTGCTCCACTGACGTAAGCTCACGCACATACAGAAGCAAACTATTGGGCTAAAATTTTATCTGGGCACTTGCACGTTCCCTTTCTTCAAATAACTCAACAGTCAATTTATAATCGCTTCATTCCTTGAAGAGGTTATCCCCAGCTGGCAGACAGGAAAATTAAATCATGGGTGAAGCTACACATGGTAACCATGTCATTCCTCCAACAAAGCCAGACTGAGCAGAGAGCTCTGCAGAGTGATGAGGAGCGCAGCACTACTGTTCAGCTACTCCACAGCAAAACCAGGAGCATCCCTTACCTCCCCACCTCTGTGGCCTGGCTGTGGACTCTTGCTCCTTATCTTGGGCTATTCCACTTCTCCTTGGACCTGCTGCTGTGTTGGTTGCATTTACTAACCCACTAGCCTAACAAACCGAGTGGCTCAATGCCAGCTTATCAGGCTGAACTGCTGAAGCAACGCAGCCCCACGTGCCAAAATCAGCAAACAAGACAGGTGTGGGGGTGGAGAGTGGTGGCCAAGTGCAACACTGGCAGAGGAAAAGAAGGGATTTAGGACCACCCCTGATGGTTCACGGGCAATCCAGTCAGCTCTGTTGAACTCCTACAGTCACTCTGGATGGGTCCCTGTCCATCTCCTGACCTAGGCAAGCATAAGGTCAGTATTTGGCACGTGCAGTTGCAGTAAACTTTTATTCTGTGTTTATCCCAAATCCCATACTGATTCTTCGATAACCTCCCAACCTCTACTGCTGCATACTGGCACCACAGCACTAAAATCTTCTGGCTCCATAATGACAGGATGTTTGTGACAATGCCAGGAAAGGGTTGGCAGCAAGGACATTTGCACAGGCATTACACAGTGGTTACAACTGCTCTTGAACACCCAAAAACCTCTATAGTCAGTTGGTATTTGTGACTGGGTGGATGGAGGAGATTACTGTTGTTTCCCCCTGACCCGAAAAGGCTTCCTTTTATTAACATCTCTACATGCCACTTCCTGTGACTTCTGTCACAACAGCACAAGGATTAAATGCCACCCAACTTGCCTATATCGAAATTTTCCTATCCTCCAACAATATTTATTTCCAAGTTTTTGAGATTTTTCTGTTCAAAACAATCTTTCTATTTCCTCATTTGGAATAGCTTAAAAAATTAATTAACCTGTGATCTAGTTTTTCTTCTAGATAATGAATAAAAACTTTAAATAAAATAGAACTCATTACAGTTCCCTTCATCCTAACACTGTAAAGTAACCCCAGCTTAATACATGGCCATTTATCATTACACTTTGTTTTCTCTTTCATCCAATCTCAGTCACATAGAAGAAGCCTTCTGATCCAAGTCTATTAATTTTTCAATTAATGTTTTTGAACCGGGCTGTCTATAGTACTGTCTATACTTCAACTATGATGACTGCATATATATGCTGAGAATACATAACAGACTCAGCAACCAAAACTTGAGTCAGTTTAAATTACCACAACAGCGATGGTGATCTTATTTCGTGGCAGGGGATTAATTTTTAGGGCCATTATGATTTCCTGAGAAAAAAAATCTAATCAGATTAAAACTGTGAATTTTGAAAAATTACTTTTTATTCCCCTACACTGGAAGTCAATTATATAAATCAGAAGTTATTGGCTCTTCCACAAATTCAAAATCATAATGGAAAGGTACAGTTACACTTGCAACATTCATCTTTTTTAGACTCATTAAATATAAAAACCACAAAGTGACAATGAGGGTTTGACATGCTGCTCACACACCTTACCTTGTTTTCCAAGATGGGAAGAGTACTGGAGAATACCTTTATATTTCTTAGTCACCTTGCACCTCAGATTCCCAGAGTTGCTAATTACAGTCCCATGACTACCACTGTAGCTAGAAATGAAGGTTTGGAGGTCCACGAACCAGGCTTTGGGAATGGGTGAAAGTAACTTGGGAGGAGCATGTTTGCTTAGGTAGTATATGTAATTGCCTACCTAAGGGGGGTGTCTGAAAGGGATGACACTCTGCTGAAGGACTCCTGAGGTTCACAAATCAAAATGCTAAAAGCCAATGAATCACAGCTGAACAAACAGATCTGTGAATTATCTGTTCTATTTAGAGATCAATCTTGACGTAAAATGCTGTGACTGGCCAATAAATGGCAGAGGAAGGCCAAGAGGAGATGGGCAAGGGCTACGTGCCCTGAAGCTCAGGGAATAATGCTGGGTGGGACTGACCACAGCTGCATCAAACAGGGCTGACTGTATCTCAACACAAATGGCACCCAAGGGTGGCCTTTGTGTTAGATGAACAGCTATGTCATTTGAGTGAATCAACTGACTACACCACAGCTGAGTGGATCAAATCTTTCTCCAAGTTCATTATAGAAGTGAGAATGTCTCCTAAACCAGCACAGGGAAGGCATATATACACGGCTCAGACCAGCAAAGTGTGTAAGAACTGAACAATTAGCAACATAAAAAAAAATCAAAGACAGCTGTGGGGTCATTTCAACCCATGTATTCCTTCTCAGTAGCTGGTGATGGCCAGCATCATGATGGTGAGCATATTACACACACCAAGAACATGTACCACATATTGGTGTAGTGATTGTTATTGTTTTTAATGTATTTTGTATTAACAAAGTACAAATTACATTGGTATTGTGATTTTGGTGTAATTTTTAATCACTGTGCTATATCAAAAATCCCACATAATGGTAAACACATCTTCAAATAAGTAAACTTGATATTACACACGTGGCCTACCTCAAGGAGTCCAGTCAGAGCACACAAGCTTCTGGAAAATGCTCATATTATTTACTAGTTTGTCCATCTGATAATATAAAAGAGTTATTGCTTTTACGCTGGCATAAGCCCATTCTAGATATTTATAGCTTTAAACAGCACTCTGCTCAAGCTCCTTCCCTCAGCACAGAATCCCTCAAATTCTTTCATTTTACCTTGTCTGTTTCTTATACTTGTGCTACAAAACACACATCTGTTTAAAAGTAACACGATCACACAGGGCTGCTAGTGTTTTCAGTTTGACAAATACAGCCACTCCCCCATTTACAAGCAAATACAAACATTGCAGCGGCATGCTCTGCTTCCTTGGCACAGACAGCAACATGAATATTTCGTAGGCTACTTAGTCTATGCATTAAGCAAGCATTATGAAGTATTATTATACCAGTTTAAACAAACAGCTTATGTTTGGAAAATTATCTACTGCGTGCAAACAATGCTTACAGGAGAAGCAGGAGGAAGGCCTTTCTAAATACCCAAATCATATAGAGGCTAAACTTAAACACAGAAGCTGCATTAACAGGATGTGCTGGGGGAATTTGCTGGGATGCAAATGAAAAAGGAGATATACAAGACCAATAATCAACTTCTAAAAGGGCAATACGCTCTAATATACATTGTGCCTAGATTAAATACGATGTTAGCACTTGGGGACATGGCTTTGTGATGAACATGGCAGTACTTGGTTAATTATTGGACCTGATGATCTTAGAGGTCTTTTCCAACCTTAAAGATTCTATAATTAGCACATAAAAGGTTCATATATGTTACGTACATACAGATGTATGCTAAGTTAAACTGAAAACACAAGGTACAGCTAATCACACTAAAAATGACAGCGTTTACTTAAAAGTTGCCTTGACACTACCAGTCCATATCACTTCACTGAAACCCATTCAAAAACCAAGTTTACAGAGACTTTCTAGAAGTTAAGAAAACACGCATTTCATGCAGGGATATCTCCTCTTTCTTCATTTGTAATTTATTCGATTCTCACAAAGGAACTGCTGAGAAAAATTACAGTATTCAACAGTTAAACATTACTTTAAAGGAACCAGCCCAATAAATTTAAAACATATTCTACCATATTTAGTCAGAAATACAATTCCAGTGAGTATTACAGGAGTGCTAACCTTCTTATAAACATGTAAAATAAAGATACAGATTCCTCATCTTTCCTTCTTGAATTTAACAGCTGTAGGAAATCTATAAATACCAATTTTTAGCAATGTATTCAGTGTCATTTCGTGCTTTGTATTATTTTGACATTCACTTCTCTAAATTACTATACATTTAATTTTCAAGTTCACATAATTTTAACATGACCTGAGATTTGGGAAACTAACATTCCACAATACCAAAGTAAGGTATTCTTTCTGCTTTGCTGATCATATCTTTTAAATCAAAACTGCTCTTTACTTTTTTTGCCCCTCTTCACTCTATGATTCCAGAAAAAAACCCCAACCCATCAACACAAAGCGTGTGTGTGTGTGTGTATATACACTCACAATCGACAGCACATAGTTATACATGAAGGCTCATTTATTTATTTCAACAACAGGTCTAAAAACCCAAGTGGTCAGTTGTTCTCTTGGGGTTGCAAAATTACTTGAGAGGGGAAAAAGGACAGTAGATTGCTATTACTGCTCAAAGCCAGTCTGAGCCCCCAGCTAGCCTTGTGCTACCATAACAGCACGACAGATATTTCCAGCCGCCAGCTGGCCAAGCACAATACACACCCCTTCAAAGAGCATAGGAAGTGAAGAGGTTAGGAAGCCCTGCAGCAACCATCCTGTAGGAACCAGTGGTCTACTGCAAGGATGCCAACAAGTTCAGTTGCCTTAGATGTTTATAAAGAAAAAAGAACTTTGGGTCCACTGCTCTAGTACAGGATCAGCAACAAACACTGCAGCAAAATAGTGACAGTTCTGATTCTATGAAGCTACAATAAAATTCTACAGACACATTAATGTCCTGTAGCCACATCCATGTGGATGCAATATAGGAGAAAAAAAAATAATCAAAAATCCAATTGTCTTACATGGCAACTTAAAACAGCTTATCTGCAGACTCAAGTTTCTCCCAGAAATGGCAGAGTTACTCTAATGCTGAGATGTTCAAGGTGAACAAGGAGGATTTTAACTTCATCTTTGGACCATTCAATCAGATACTCCCATCTGAGTGGGCAGTTAAGTAAAGAAAAGATGAAGCAAGTATGAATTATTACCAGCCAATGTGAATGAAACAACCTTTAATATTTGCATTTTAAGTTCATCTTTCTAGCCATTAAATGAATATTAAAACTAGGCTGAAATTGTTTTTTAGTTACATTCACATGGAGCCCAAAATGCTTGGGGTCTCAAATAGCGCGTAACAGCAAGATAATAATTCAGCTAAGTACAGCAACTCATAGTGTATAGCTACTCCTTTAAAACATGATGATTCTTATGTTAGCTGCAATACCATAGCCAGGCAAAATACATTTCATATTCTTTTCAATGGATATGCTTACATATTAAACACTGCTGCCTACTTTGGAGTTTGGTTTAGAAATTCGTTTTTGTTACTGCCATACTAAAACTGCAGTGAAGTGAGTGGAATTTCTTAAAATCTCTTTCTAACTAAGAAACTCAGCCAAAGTGTTTTTGAGAGCCACTGCTCCAATTCCCTTGGTAGAAAGGACTTAGAAAATCAAATAGGTAACTGTGAAGGAGAACAAGTGAGATGTCATGACACTCTTAGAGATGCAGTGCTAAACTCACTGTCAACACAGACAGTGGTAGAAGCAGATGGTTCTGCAGGCCATAAGTTACTTTTGCACCATGCCTATCCTCTTCCACAAATTAGAGGGGTTTCCTGGCAAAGTGTCCTGGGGGCTGCCTGTTACATTAGGAGTAACAAAGCTTGGACTCTGAAGATGGGGCCTTCACCTTGATAATTCTCCCATTTCTGCTGCCCAGGCTACATCATGTGCAGAAAGGGTCTGTGAAAGGCAGCTGCACTCCAAGCCAGGAATCCTCCAGCAGGCAGAGCCATTGCACAGCATCTTCCCCAGCCTAGGTCCCTGGAACAGCATAAGAAGCCTGAGGGTCTCACCCAGGAATCCTGGTCTGGGCTACTTTCTGCTCTTATGCTAAAGACTCACTTGGCTTAAAAACTGTTACCTCTTTGGCCTTATGACCTACTGCTGAAAAAACGTGGATAAGGTGACGTATTTAGACCCTCAGCTATTAATTTTCAGAACTGCTTGTGAAACACCTTGCTTCATATTTAGGTACCTTTGTCCTGGTGCTCTCATGCTCCCAGACTCATTCACTTACTAATACACTTTTTTTTTTAAAGGAAACAGAGAAAGCTCTGCTAAATGCAATTAATTGTAGTAACCTGAAATAAACTGATTTACACTTGAGCCGTATGTCTTGTTTAAACTTCATTTTATTTTAGTAGCAGTGGTAGCAGATACATTTAAGTAGCAGACCTGTCACAGTTTAAAAAACAAAACAACAAAACACACATACTTTACTTCAGCTCTCTCTGCAACAGTTTAAGACAAACCACTCCAAGTTTCACATGAGATTATATCAGAGAAAAACAGGTTTCAGAAGTTCATTCTACAAAATCTGTGGAAATTTGAAATTACTTTTTAAAAGAATAGTTTTCATTTTTCAACAACTCCATTACAACCCTTGCTACTTCGCCCCCACAGAAGTGTCCTTCTGAAAATATGCATACTTTTTAGATCACTTGCAGTGACAGCATGCACACTGATTCCAGCAACTGTAACAGCTCAGTTGTGAAGTTACCAAACCTTTTTGCCAAATCAATCAAACCCAGAGTTACAAGAAGTCCTAAAGCACATAGCAGAATGTGTTCGGTATCTGAAATGTGGTATGATCTTGAAGGCCAGAGCAACAAGTAGGCCCCCTGGTATAGCAGAGTCCTGGAGCTCCTTCCTCCAGGTGAGGATGCAGGTTCCAGCAGACTCACAGGAAAGCAGCATCTTCCTGTCATTTTGTGTGGGTAGCCCCAGTTGCTCTTGCCTGTCACTCAATTGCAACAGTTAACAGATGGGATTTGACCTACTCCCTTTTGAAGAAAGCAATCACCTGCCAGTCTGTTTTGGTTTTTCCCCTCCCATGGCAGTTTTTTTCAGGCTCCATACAAGGCCCTTGAATCTACAGATTACATCAAAAGAATCACAAATGACACCTGAAAAAGAGCAGGTCATGAGGCTTACCAGTGTTATGCTGCCATTTTTACTGTTACTGAATTTTTAAATATATTTTAATAGGATCCATAAAAGGAAAAAGGCTAATAACTACTGGTGAATGATGAAGGAAGTCTGTTAAGGTGGCAGTGGGATTGCTTCTTGGCTTAGGTTCTTAAGAAACAGTCATAGACTCCATTTAGGAAAAGGAGCTCTGAACTCAGAGAAAGAAAAATTGTACAACAACGGAGAGTAAAAATGTAAGGAAGAGAGGGCAGTATCTAACTTTTGTATGAGTTAAATGAAAGCCTATTAATAAATTTATTCTAACAGTTTTGTAGCTTGCAGAGAATCAACAAAATATTTCATGTTCAGTGGGACTTTCACCTCCTATTAGATAAAAAAAGTGAATGTATCCTTGTGAAAGGGAAGGCCTTTGGGCTGAGCTAGGAGGAGCAGTAAATGGACCTTAACATGAGAGGCACACAGCTAACACAGCTGGAAGCCCGCCTGGTTACCTGCCATGTCTGTCAGCCTGGGTAAAATAGGAGGGGACGGGAAGACAGGGGAAGAGGTGGACAATCTCCATTCACTACAACAGGGAAGTGAGAGTAAGGAGAGATGCTTATAGGACAGTCACAGGTCCACAGATGTTGTCCCTCCATCTTCCTAGAGTTTTAAAAAAACCCCATAAATGGGGTTTTCTCCCTGAATACTGGACTCTCCTTCTTTTTTAAGTCCTTATCACATTCCAGTAATTCCCATCAGGTCTAGACTGACTGTTGCTATTTGCTCTTACTCAGACTGGCCTTAAAAGTGATCCAGAAGTATTCAGAGAAGCAAGGTGCAGAGAAAACTTCTCCTTGGTGCAGCAGTGAAAGACTAACACCCGCATAATGCCACAGGCCCTGCTCGCTGATACACCCATTGCTCCACTTTCCTTATGTGCCAAGGTCTCTGGGATGAAGGTGTAAGTCAGCAGGGGCAGCACACAGCTAAATTCCCTGCCGAGAGCCAGGGGCTCTGCTGGGGAAGCTGCCCCATCCCCCAGCCTTGGGCACTTCACTGACATCATCCAAGATTCACTCCCCTTCCAGCATTGTCCACCCCAGATACTGACAACCTCTGCTTTGGGCCAGAATACGCTGGCCTTTGGACTCCTATTTCTCCTTTCTCTTTGGGATCATTTGCTACATTTTATTTATTACAGCAGCTGGATGTTCAAGTTTAAGATCCTCCTATGCATGTGGGCTTTGTATATGCAAAGTATCATCTCCCCCTGGATATGGGGGTGTTGGACAGGAGAAGGGAGGAAAGAGAGAAGTTGAGCATTTCAAGCCGCTCCCTTTGATTTGCAGAGTAAACACATCACTGCTGCATGCCGAGACACTTCGGTCCAAGGGCTGTACGCAGCCATCATGGAGCCAGGTCACAGAACCAGGGCAGCCCCACTCCAGCACCAGCAAATGGGTCACTTCTGCCTCTTCCCTCCCACAGGTACCCCACCCTCAGCCCACCACCCCAGGGCTATCAGCCAGCTGGCAAGGAACTGAGGTGGGGAGACCAAAGAATCACAGGCTCTGCTTTCTCCTGTCACAGCAGTCAAGACAAGCTAAGAGATGCGAACACTTGCCTACCCACATATTGTGGTGCGGCTCAGGGCTTGCAAGACTATTACACCCATCTCCTCAGATGGACAGAGCAACTCACACCAGCACTGAATTCACACCCTACGAGCATCAAAACCAGCAGCAGGGTATTGGGGGCAGGAGAAGGAATATTGAACAGCGTGCCCTGAAACCACCCGAGCTATGCAAAACAGCAACTCCAGTCTGCTTTGGGACCCAGGGAAACACCTTGGCTCTGGGACTTGTACGCACTGCTTCAACAGATCCCAGCCCCATGCTGGGAGAACACCTAGAATTATGCCATCCCTCTGACTTCAGCAGCTTGTTTTCTACAAGATGAATTTTGAAATGGATGTAACCCATCTGGATCCCACCCTAGACAGAACGGCAAAGCACATGGTGAACCCCTTCTTCTTTGGCATAGCTTGTGTGACAGCACTCAGTATCTGGGACACTTGCAAGATAAAACCAGAGCAAGCTGCACTCAGAAAGGCATCTAACACTAGCGCGGCTCTTGCAAACACTTAAGCAAAACATAGGTTAAGTAGCGACACAAGTGCTCGAAGACGATCTGCATGTTGCTTTATGGGGAAAAAAAGTGCAAAAAAAGTAAAATGGAAAAGATTTGTCACTCAGGAGAGATGAATGGTGGTAGAGGATATCTATCCACACCAGCAATCAGATACAAAGCAATACCTAAAAATATCCACAAAGGGAAAACTAGTAAAATAGTATGCTTAAATGAAAAATGTGTGTCATAGCTGCTTTTTATATCCTGCCTTGCCTCCAAAAATCTTTGTGGGTTCCTCTGAAGTTAAATGTCTACAGATTTTTTTTAAAAATCAGTTTAATTATGTTCCTTGTGGACAGTAAAATATTTGCTAGCTTTTACGCAAGAATTTTCCAATAGTTTTATTTGGAATGCTCACTGTTGTTGCAAAGGACAGCTGTAGGACTCTCACTTGCACATTCAGCTACTTCAGAAACTGCAAGCTTTAGCAAGTCCAGAAAATGAAGTTTTCTGAGTAGTCTGTATACGCCTCCATGATTCCAAAGGCTGTAAGGATTCATGCTCCTGTGACATCAGCATACCTTGGAGAAAAAGTCAAGCAACATTTGGAGTGTAGGTTTAGGCTATTTTTCAATGCTCTGCCTTTATGCATCTAACAAACTAGAAGAAAATTGTTCAAAGGTCCCTGAGTTCAATGGTTCAAAGGTTCAAATGAAGAAAATAGTTAGCTTTTAACACTAAGAAAATTTTACTTTGAAGTACCAGGGACCATACAGAAAATAAAGAGGGTTTACAGGCGGCTGTTTGGTTCTATACCCTACTCATGTCCAGCTGATGGACCACCATAAATGAGCACCCAGGAAAGCAAATTTTTAAGGTTCAAGCACATAGACAACACCTCCAAGGCCAACAGCACCAGAAGTGTTAAGAGCATTATGTATCATATCTACCTTCTACAGACTCATAAGCTTCCTTTGCAGTATTTTGGCTTTTACTGTACTGGGATTTTTGAGAGACTCACAACTGCCATTGGTGAGGACAGCTTATTAATAAACAGAGATTAATTCAAGTTTTATACACCACAATATGAAGATTTAATCAACCTGTATTTTTAAACAGAACACACAGAATAAACTCATAGTTTACCAAAGAACTTCAAAACCCACAAAAACCAGGTATTTAAAATTATTCTTATTACATCTGGTGTGAAAATTTCTACAATAACTTATTTTTTTTTAAGAGCACTTCCTGTGAATAATAAAAAAACGCCTAAATCAACTGATGTGTATGAAACTGGATTCCAAGAATACCACTTTCATAATAGTTTTAATGTAGTAAAATGGGCTGTGAAGTTCACCAAGTGATCAGACCTCTCCCATTTTCAGCCTGGGTCCTGCTTAGACTTGGAAACAGAGGCAGGTGGGAAGCTGACTGGATAAAGTTTTGTAAGGATGAAAGGATGACAAGCACTCCTGGAGTTTGAAGGAATATAGTCAGACATGGGAAAAGTTTCTCAGTTCTCAACACTCTTCATGCCAAGGAAATTGGCATGTCTAGCCAAAGTGCTCTTTCTGACATTGCTCCCCTCCAGGGAAGTGTGACAAAGATGCTACAGGAAATTTATGTTTCTATTAACTTTTTTTGTTTGTTTTGTTTGGGGGTGGGTTTTTTGCTGTTTTTAAAAAATAGAAATTGGTAAGAGCTTGATATTTTGTGACCTGTGTGGTGACCACATATAAGTATTTCTTCATTGTGCTGAAAGGAAGACTGACTCCCTGGCAAGTAGGTTGACAATGCCTCTTTATTCAAAGCCAGCTCAAGAAGGCTCACAAAGGGGTGAGTGGGCTGACGATGACAACCTCTTTGCGAGAACAAGCAGGAATCTGGTGACACACTCATCACTGCCTTGTTTTTTTCACTGCAGAACCCCTTGTGTGCCTGTTTCAGAAGCCAGCTCTCACCCTGCTTTGCTGCCACAGCAACACAGAAACCATCGTGTGGGAGTGCTGAAAACAGATTCCCTTGTATTACTAAAACCAAGAGATCCAGAGATAGACGAGGAACTAAGCACCACTCTTCTACCATCCTGTGGACTCATCACACTCCAGTCTCAGAGACAAAGCACAATTTGAGGCTCTTCCCCTCACTCAGTCTTAAAACAAACACATGCACACACACTCCTGCCCACACAGATAATACTAGGCAAGAAAAATACTCCTGATTTTACTTGTTCTTTGAGGAGATGACTGTTTTCTCAGCCCGGCCTTAGGCTGACTCAAAGATCTACAAATGTACATAGCATCTCAGTGGAAAACAAAGACTGTTATTGGGGTTTGGGCTTGCTTTGCAAAGATGCTGCTGCCTCTTTTCACTTTACAGAAAAAAAAACAGTGAAGGAGAAAGAAAGGCTGTGCAGATCACTGAGACATCTAATTACACTTTGTTTTTTTAAATTCAGGTAGATTTGCAGCTTTTTGACAAGTCTATAATGATACAGTTTTTCATTTTGCATTATAAACGCTAACAGTCAATATCCCGACAGCTACTGAAACAGATAATAGGTTGCTGACATTTTGTAATGTAGAAAATTCAATCTGTGGGTGGTGTTTTAAAAGTAGCAGTTTACCTTCTGTGCTCATAGGGAGGGGAAGTTAACAGCAGGTCATTCACTAAAAGCCCACTGCTTTTGTTATGCTCTATGCCACAGACAGAGCATAACTTGGCCACCTCAGGAATCCAACACATTTTATTAGTATACACCCTCATAGAGTTTACAACTATTAATGCTACTACCACGTGGCCTATCTTAAAATTGTATTTTCACACAGGAGAAGGAAAGAATGTTTAAGATGAGACATTTATTAAAAAGGAAACAATTCAATGGGAAGTTTCTAATTTCCTTCAGCCAAGCTAGAATTGAAACATCTGAAAATCAGAGTAATTACTTAATTTCACTGCCTCCCTGTATTCTTTAAGTAAGAGTGACTATTTTCCTACAAAACTTTGTCGGTTTTATGCATAACACTTCTTATGCATTCCCTCTTTAATAGAACTACTGGTTCAGAGGCATAAAGGAGAGTGAGGACGAATTTCCTTGCAATTAAACCAAGAAATCACAGTTTTTACTTCACATGGGCTTTGCTTCAGGGATGGAATAATCCATCACATGGTATTAATACCGAGCTAAGAAACCCAGTCAGAAAGGCCTTAATCATTCTACAGTTGTAGAATAACTTTAGTACAGCACCATTCAAATTTGGTAGTTGTTTAATTCTATGGCAAGCAAAAACTTACTGTACCTGGTATTTTGAGAACTAGCAAATTCCAGTTGTAGCGCAAAATCAGGAATATTTATTTATCACCATATGAACATAATATGTTTACGAATTGAAATATGTGGGAACAGATACAATAATGTGGTGTGGCTGCTGGAATCACCACCTATGCACAGCATGTCCACCGATAAAAAATTACCTTGATGCAAAATCTTACAGTGACAGAGCCAGAAGCCAAGCTCTGTGAAGATTCTCCTTTCCCCCTGGCCAACCAGACACCACATCCTGGTGGCTGTCAGACAGTGCAGGGAGCAGGACAATTGTACCACAATGGTCTCTGGTGACCTCCAGGTCTACTGAGGTCATTCCCCATGGCTGGAGCTCATCAGGGGCTCTGCAGATTTCACCACCACAAGAAAGCAACAGGACTGCTCCATGCAGGACTGCTACTACCTGACATTTGACTTGCTTTTCAGATCTTTCATCTTACTTTGACTTCTTTTCTTTATGGTTCAAAAGTGCTGCAATTATCAGACCAAGCTCCAAGATTGTAAAAATCCTGCACTGAGAGGCATAATGAGGTGACATAATTTTATGTCATCTGTTTTATGTTGCCAGAAGCATTCAAATCCAACAACTTCAGGGAAGGTCAGTATTTCTCCAGAGACAATGCAGAATATAGTATGCTTACTTTGGTACTTCTATTTGCAAGGAACTTATAGACCTGCAAGTCTAGCTCAAAATATTGCCCATACTAGCTCAAAATTCAGATGGAAAAACATTACATATACCTACATGAAGATTTATGCAAAAAAAATCACAAGGCAATTGGAAAAACGTTTATGGTCAAACTGTCTCTTCAAGGAATATTTGGAAAGCAAAGGGAAAAGGAGACTGATGGAGCAGCATTCCCTTTAGTTGATTAAGTTCAGCTGTATTAATTTATTCAACAGATGTCAAAGACAACAAATCATTATTTGTCAGTTTAGAGCCATTTCACAAAGCTATCTTTAAACCTCAGTGATATTACCTCCCTTTGCTTTCTGAACACTATAAAGGTCCTAAAAATATACTTAATCAGCCTGCTATCAATATTGATACTGATGCCTTGAGTGGCAATCTAGAAACAGAGACTAGACAGGAATAAGGGAATAAAAGCAGGTATTTATGTGAAAGGCCTTCAAAGGTACTCCCTGGGGAGCCAAAGGCTACATCCAAAAATGGACCCCAAGATGGATGACGAGTCACGAGTTCCCCACACTTTTATAGGTTTGATTCATTTGTATAGCAGCATAAATTCGCTAATTAAAACTTTACCTAATGATGTAATTTCCCCGAGCTCACCCCCATTCTAAGATGTTGGTTTACACGTTTTTGGGCCCAGGACATCCTGGGTGTCCTTGGAGAGCAGGCCCGGAGCGGCTTTGTTATGAGTAGAGAACAGAAGTTAGCAGGCTACAAAAAACTTCAGAGTTACACACTAGATTTGAAAAATATAAAAGTTAAAACCTAAGGCATCAATGCCACTATGAAGGTGAAGAAAATGCATAAAACCATATGCAAATAATGCATAGTTTTCCAGGAAAATTGTCCAAGGCAACAAAATTAAGCAATATTATAGTTTTCAAATGTTTCAATTCCAGCTTTCCTGGAATCTCCATGAAGTCAATCCACAAACACACTGGTAACAAAAAAACCTGCCTACAAAATTAAGACTTCTGCATTTGATATGCTCACCTCACCTTTTAATTATACCTAAAAATGAAGAGGGTTGAGATTTTAGTTGAGATGTCCCATATCTTGCAACTGTATGTTTTTTTGCTCGCTGTTCACTGTGCTGTACAATTTTATACAGCAAGAAACACACCTCATTCAAACTGTGCTTAAAGACGTACTTTAAGAAAACAAAAGGGAAGAGTTCTGTGGAAAAGACACAACACTGAAGCACCCTGGAACCTGGTTTAAAAAGCAATCTGTTTTTTTCTCCATAGTTAACAGATAACATCTTCATCAAGCCACTTCTAAAAAACAATTGGATTCCATTTCTCCTTTGAGTGCTTTCATTCCTGATGCCTCCAAATGACTGTTTGCACCTCAATTTCCTTTGGCATTTAACATACACATCAAATGTTAGTGGAAGGTGAAAGTACCTTTTTTAACAGATCCTCTATATGAATATAATGGATATATCACCTGAATTACAGCCAATCCCTGTCCCAAACAACAACCAAAAAAGCCCAGCCACAAGCAGAAGCCAGAGCTGTAACAGTGCATTAATTTACCACAGCGTCATAAACAAAGGATAGTAGTGGGCAAGCTTTCAAAATACAAATTCTTCTACTGTAAGAGTCCTCCTGTTTTCAATTTGTTACAGCTAAATGCCCATGCTCATTAAAAGCATGCTTTGCACAAACAGGACTTGAAGAGCAATGAAATGTCTACTTCTAAGTAAAAATGTGGTTGCTCACAAGTCAACATGATACAAGAAAGCAAGAAGGGAATGTCATGATGCAAAAGCAGCATCACTTACATGTCAAGAATAATATAAATCAATCAAACCCACATTGCTCGATTGTATTTTTTCCAATACTACCTATAATCTTTCACTTTCAGCTAACTTAAATTGGCTTAGATGAATACCATAGTTTTGTGTCCTTAAGTTGTCTAAAGGTTGTTAGTCAATTTAAGCATTACAGTAAACGACCACAATTTTGGTAATCTATAATTTTGGTAAATACTTAGGAAAGTTATTCAATGCATGCCTTCAATTAGACCTCCTTGATGAATGCAGAAAAGGCTTACTAACTACATTAGTCTGCATTTATAAAACACACAGTACACATGACTTCAGACAACCTACTCATGGAAAACAGAGGGGGAAAAAGTTACATGAATGAAGAAAAAGCAAATTTAAATATTCAGAAAATGTCCTCAATTAACTGCATGAACATTTGACTGAAGGGATTTTTTTTCCTGAGTATACAACATACAAGAATACTATAGTCCTCAACCTGTACCCCCATCTGCTTTTGTGCCTTGGGCTGGGGAAGGGGACAAAAGGAACAAATATACTCAGTTTTCTTCTGAGGACAGAAAGCTCCTCCGGCACACACCACTGAAAAACAGCACTGATGCAATTATCACATGGAAGCAATGCACACAGAATTTTAAAGTGTAATTTGATTACTTTCTCATTTTTTAAAATCACAGTTTTTCTCCAAGATACTAATTTCTGGTAAGTACAAACCTAACTGGCATTATAAGTGATGCATATATGATTTATGTCAAAGTTACAAAGTGCTTATATAGCTTAGGTTATAAGATATATATGTAACCTAATATCAATATAACCCCAATCATGACTTTTTATCAATATAACCCGAAGCATAACTTTCTATACTTACATAACCTAAATCATAGCTTTTACTTATGTAGCCTGAATCATAACTTTTGATACCTATATAACCTGATATAAATAACTTTTTATACAATGTAATGGCCAGTATACGGTTAACTAGTTGCTTAAATGCTGAATAGACAAAAAGAGAGAAAAGACTCACCAGGTGTGTGGCTTCAGAGATAGATAAGGGTAGTACTAATGAGAAGTTGGTAAATGCAGAGCCAATTAGCCACAAAACAAAGAATTTAGACCGGTTAAGACCAGAGAGCCCGAGGAGCACCGTAACTACGCATGCTCCGAAGCCAAAGTTGAAAAGTTCAAGTGCAAAGAAGACTTTAGAAGCCTTCATCAAAGACCCCTGAAGACCCGCGAATTAGGGGAGCACAGGCATACTGAGAAAAAATTACCTAATAACCATGAGATCATGTTATGTAAATTATTTCCGGCGCGTATGTGATGATGCTGTGATGACACAGCCACATTAAGAATAATTTACTGTATAAATATACCGCTGCACTTGACAAAGGCGGGTGAGCTAGTAGGAAGAGTCCCCCTCATCACCAGCGCTGCAATAAACAAATCCCTGCTCTGTAGACATCAGTCTATGGGGATTTATTTCCAGCCTATCTTTCAGGCATCATAAGAATGTTAACTTGTAATGGACAGAACTTCATATTCAGCTGTACCAGAACTGTTCTGAGCTCCTTCAGCAATAGCACACAGATGCCACCCATTTTGGGACTCTGGATTAAGCAACACACTCCATAGAAAGGATAACATCAAAGAAATTAACCATTAAGGGGGTCCTTTTCTCTAAAGGAAAGATCCAGAGGGTCTGCAGATTTGTCCATTCAGTACCTCTCCTGCTCTGTAACTTTACCAATGCTATTGGAATATAACTATACTGTCTGGATAGGAGGGGAAAAAACTCCATTAAGAATGCTAATATTTATGGGTACTTGAAGTAAAGTCATTTCTATTTTTAGTAGCTTCATGATCCTGTGTAACAATTCTTCAACTTTACAGGCAGTAATGCTACAAGGAAAGGTCTCCATCTTGGATTCAGGAATGCCGGTTATCACTTTTTCCAAGACTTTGCTTGTTGCTAAAAAGAGCGAGTGTGAGCATATGTGTGTGTAGGGGAGGAAAGGAGGGAAACCTGCTATAAATACTGATGCATGATGACCTTCATAAAGTACTAGATGAGATTCCAACTTGGTCTAAAGCTACTTCATTTTTTCCCAAGAGAAAGATGTATTTCCTCTCTCTTCTTATGCCCAACTATCAGCTTTTGCCCCCCTACATCTTAGCTATATCATTTATATAAAAAAGCAGCAAAAAGTCAAGCTCTTCTTTGGTTTTACTCAAATTGCTGCTTCCCTGGTGCTGATTGTACCCATTGTCCTCATGTGTCTACTCTATAGGTTTACTGTGGTAAATCATGATAGTTGCTTTATTGTCTTTAAATAACAACTTTTCCATAATCCACACATCCTAATTATCTTTCCAGTGAATATATCTGCGGCAGGTTGGAAAGAGCACAAAATGAAAACATTTGCTGGTATAAAAAATACAACCACACATCACAGTTCCAGTGAGACAGAGGAAGGTTGTAGCCTCTTGGGCCATAAGAATTTTGAAAAGGGCTTTTTCTCAAGATAAGAAAACTATCTAATCAGAAAACCTCCCCAGGCAGTTCTAGGAGTGTCTGAAATCAAGTTCAATGTAAGCCACTGTCAAGCGTGGTTAAGTTATATCTTGACAGCAAAGGCAACATCTACAATGAAGCATGAATTACCATCAACCTCCTCAACTAACCACTTAAAATCAGAGAGTTTCTTAACTGGCCAGTCATTTTACATTTGTTAAGATACTAACAACAATGATGCAAAATATTAAAAGTAAACCAACTCTACTACTGAAAGAATTTTTTGAAAAATAGGACTGTATTGTCCTCAAAAAACAAACATATCCCAATTATTCCCTACTACAACACAGGGTACAGTGTCCTTTAACAGACAACAAGCGAGGCAAAGAAGTGACTAACCCATTGATTTCTGTTTCTGTGTTTGAGATGGGTTTTAGCCACACAAATTTAGGGTTATTCGGAGCCAGAGGGTAGGTACAGTGCACCTGATAGATCCTCTGTGACAGAACTCAGTCAGTGCTTTGACTAAAACCAAGTATCAACACTGGGAAATGAGGCTAAACCACTAAAATGTGCCTTCAGGCAGTTTGGATGTTTTTTTTTAATGGCAGTTGCAAATATTACTTTACAGATCAGAGACTTCTGAATGATGTATATGGGCTGAACTCAAACTAGTGATCCTATAAACTGCATTATCTTTTGCTGGGTACTGCGATTTACTAGTGTGACTACTGAAATAATTAAACCTATTCACCCGATTAAGCCATTATATTGACATTCCCAAAGGCCATATACCCTTTTACTTTTAGACACAGCTTAAACTAAAATCAGCCTCAAAATACACAATTATTATAAATTAGCAATATTTTACTGCAGTTTGGATTAAGTTAATCAGGCTTTAAACTAACAGATATATTTTTTAAAAATTAAAGACTGAAAATAGGATTTGCCACACCAGATCAGACCACTACTGTATGTAACATGGTATTTGCCTTAGGCATTGGCTCAATACTGTGGACTGGCAAGAAAGTGACAAAGTCAGTCTAATTAAAAAAAAAAAAAGTTACATAACACACATATATGAAAGTAAAAGAATAAAGGATAGGGCAAAGTGCATTGTCTTACATAAAATCATGTATTACATCATGCATTTGTCCAAGAGTTAATTCACTGTTCAAGGTTATAACTCTGGAAGCATCCAAGGAACAATTAAGAACAATGTCAAAGGATTCTCACAAGCACTACAAGTGAGAGCAAATTTAGAAATACAACAGATAATGGTATAATGACAGATGGGGTTCCATCTGTCAAGCACTTTTATTTGATAAAGTAATTTCAAAAGAACTAATGGAGATGAAAATTTTCCAGTGGGTGCAAGAAAAGACACTCTTCAGATGTGGTTCCAGAAGAGACTTATCCTGGTTACAGATGCACTGATATACATATATATGGGCTGGTTAATAGACTCTAGCTAAAAAAACTTAATTAAGAAGCGAAGGATAATTTTTTTTTAACCCAAATCCAGTCACTGACATGGTGTGATGGTGGGCAGTGATGGTCCTAGTACAGCCAAATGCTGGTAAAGGCAGGTGACTGGTTGGGGCTAAGAACAGTGGAATCGTACCCCGATTTTCACATATGCAGAAATACCAGTATATTCGTTTTTCTTAAGCAGTTTTGCATTTTGGCAGGTGAGAACAGTTGCTCACAACATATAAGCTTTAAGATGTTTCATGGTTATCAAGGAACTCCCCATGAGGGACTTATTTAGATAACTAGGAAATAATTCCCATATCCATTTTACTGGAAGGATGGGGGGAAATGATTTTTAGGCAAAAAAATGCTCTGTTCAGACTGAACTAGGTTAAAAATCTACATTTCCTGCAGACAGACACAATAGCCATGGGATGGCATAGTACGGCCTGTTGAGGTCCAACAAAATTCTTAAGTAAAGAATAAAGAGAGAAGAAAATTAAACCAGAAAAAAACCCCAATCCATTCCCCTGTGCTATCTCCTTCCCTCTCCCCAACAAAAGAGAAGTTTAGGAAAACACTTGAGAAAACTATCCAGAAAAAGATCAACTTACCAATTAAGCCACAGTGGTATAGTATGTACCACACCGGAGCAGTAAGCAAGGCACAAGACAAGGCCACACAGCAGATAAAGAACTTGTGCCTGGTATCTTCTTTTATTGCAATTTCACTTTGATGGCTTTTCAACTATCAACCTAACAGCTAACCTATCAACTAACAACAACAAAGCCAAATGTAAAAATAGAACATTCTTTCACTAAAGAATTGTTAAAACATTAAACATTAGTGAAAATAGCTAAATAGTTATTTGCATTACACTTGGGCATATTTAGCTCAGTGTGAGACTTTGTGAAGAAAGGTATTCCATAACCCAAAATATTCTCACAAAATACCTAAAGTACAATTCCCCCTAAGAAGCATGCAGAAAAACTGAGCTAAAATAAAATATTACATTTTAAATACGGATGTGAAATAAAGGCAAAGGAGCATGCAGAGGGGATTGAATTTCCCAGGACAAAGTACAACATACTGAAGGGAAAGACTGCCATTAGGTATTTCCAAGATCATGGTTTTCCACAAACAAAAGCAAGAGGTTTCTATTGCTCTACTGTGAAATTTGGCAATAGGATGTACCCAAGTAATACCTGGGCCAAGGTCCTGTTTCTGGCACTATGAAAGGCAAAGAAAAAAATTACCATATTTTGGCAGCTTTACGAGCTTCTTGAAACAAGTCAGATCACTTCTTCCCCAAAGCAATTTGATTTGTATATTAAATAAGCTGAGCTTCATTAAAACTTCATACATTTTGCACCAAAAAAAAAAAAAAATTAATGTTTCTACAATTCTGAATTATTTCAGTTGTTGGTCAAAACACTATAGCCAAATATGACATCCATTAGCTCTCCAAATGAAGAGTATCTCTCTGTCTTATCCAAGTGGTAAGAATACTTGTATAGTTTATTTAAAGCTTCAACTTATGCTGCTTTATCATCCAAATCTTTTACACTAAAATGAGCACACAAAGAAACTCACAGACTAATGTTCTGCTTGCTAGAGAACACAGGCACCATTAGATACATTTAATTCCATCAATTCAAAAGGTAAGGTGTGCAGCAGTCACACCTTTGTGTGATTATAGAACAGGCATTTAACAGACATTACATTCTTCCCAAAATTAGGAGCTGCATTGACAAGTTTCCTTTGCTTTTCAGTTCCTCTTGCTATCCCGTGGTGGTTTTGTATGAGTGTTTAACAATAACCAAATCCACCACAAACAAGAAACAAAATTCTTCCATATTCAATAGTCATTCACATCAGCCCTGAAATGCTGTTACATGTTTTGCCTTTTAATCCCTTATCTAACACATTAATTACTTTCCATGTGCACTGAGAATAAAACTATAACTACTTTCAATTGCGTACAAGTTCTTTTGCAGCAAGAATGGAAAAAATTACTTTGAAAATAGTAACCTGTATAAAAATTACCACGGAATACTAACATACAATTCCAAACTGCAACCCAAGTACAAAAGAAACTGTAAATCTCAAGAAATTAGATACACTTTTTCCACTTATTGTGTTGCCTTTAGTTTTTTATTTAAGTACTGAGTCACCTCAGGCCATTTTTAGAACACGGATTTTTGTTGCATTCCACTGAAAAGCAAAAACTAAAAACAAAGGGAAGATATCTTAGCTGGACCTTCACTGTACTACTACATTTGTTTGTTTTTCTATTCTTCTCACTTGTTCTTAGTAGGAATGTTTTAAATCAGAATAAAGAACATAAAGGAATCTTGTGGGTAGTCAGATCCAGGCCTCTGCTACCAGAAGAAACATGCACCATAAAAAAAGTCAAGATTTTCAAGTACCATCTTAAAAGAAGTAATTACTTATCTTCCACACCCACACAACTGGCTGCCTGCCAGAACCCCACTTCTCCATGGCTACTTCTTTCACTCGCATACTTTTCTCAAGGCTGAACTGTCAAGTGTTATTCTTTCCTTAAACAGGTCCTTTCTAATATTTGCAGAGAGAATCACTGTTTACTTTTATTTGGTGTCTTATAAAACAATCTGTGATTCACCAATACTCTTGTATCTGTTTCTTCCTCTGTAACTAAGAGCTGATAAGCTTCCATTAGAAATTGATGTTACTCGTCCCAGTATAGACAAATTTGTACGGTAATATAGTTGCTTCATTTTATAAAGACTGTTATAAAAATCAAAGCTTTATAAATGTTATTATTAGAAAGTTGAGTGAAAACCTACTAATATAAATATTCAGCATCTATTCACAGATTACTGTGCTTGGTCGCATAGAAATAATTTTGCAATGCCAAATGTAAAACAAGATCCTTATGAAATACTACTAACTGCTTTGTTACTACAGGTTTGCAGATATAACCTGAAGAGGAACAACAGTATTTTCCCATTCAATATTAACAGGCGCTTATGTGCAACGTTAGCATGTTAGAGAAAAAAGATCCAAAATAGTTTCTGCAACAGTCTATCTATCAACATCTCAGCTTTGTAGAAAACAACTAGAACACTCATGGATGTTCTTTGCTACAGCCATTTCCCACCTCTTACAAATAAAGAGCAAAAGTAGTATAAAATGACAGACAATTTCCCTAACAAAAGAAACCATCAAGAAACACAAACAAACAACAAATCCCAACACTGAAACACAATTTAAGCAAGGTAAGGCAGCAGGTCATATGGGTTAACCTGGGGACAGCAGAGTCCGGCCTTCAAACAACCAGCTTGAGTAAGAAACATCAAGAAATCTTCCCCAAGCCCTCCCCATGCCCTCTTTTTTTTTTTTCCCTCCCCTTTTTTCAGGGTTTTACAAGTACTGGGATGAAGTGTTAGGTCACAGAAAGCTGAAATTCAAAAAAGAACACAGCAATCTGTACTAGACAAAAACTAAGTTAATTATGTCACAAGGAAAAAAATGCATGATTGAGAAAGTTCATGTGTAGTTCAAAAGTTAGGTAGGAATCAACATTATACAAAAAAAAAAGTTTAATAATTCATTTATTATCTCCAATCATCACACAGTGATGTGTAGATGAGTATTCAGGGCCTGAAGCTCCTGTTTCTTCCTTTTTGGGAAAAGACGAAAAACTTGAATGCAATGGAGCTGTGCCAGGTGGCACAAACTGATAGCAAGACAATAAAAACAGTCCCCACGTGGCTTCACTAAGCCTGAGCTGCATGCTCAGGCTAGCTATGAAAACCTTTTCTGTATAGGTAAATAACATTCCCTTCTGATTAGGCTAAAGAGTAAGACTGCTTTTTGATTGAGATCAAATACTGCTAGAACAGCTGCTCACTGCAGATACCAAAGGTGCATGAAACTGCAATCACAAACATCAGTAGCAGATGCCCATGCTCAAGCTGCCTAGCACCATCCCTCATGTGAATATTATTACTCCTCCTGCTGAAGGACTGCAGAGTCTTACATGAGCACACCTCATCCCTATCTGTGCAGCCAGGCAGTGACTCCACGAACCAACACTGCTCAGTGGTTTTCATGAAAACCAACTGGAGTTATCCCAGCTGTGGAACAGGGATCTTGGAGTAACTGCTGCAACGTCCAAAGCTGACTATGCTAGATCTGAAAGGAAAATACAGTAATATTTTAACTATAAGGAAGAAGTAGTAAAAGGAATATGTTATAAAATTGCTTATCAAATAAATTATAGATGCCAACACATATGGCACTAAAAGCATACAAGCAGGGCACTACCACAGCTCAGTCTATATTAAATTCTACATAGCCAGAGCACTGGACAGACAGATGAAGTGTGAAATCATTGCTCCTGAGACCACAGACAAAGTTAAAACATCCAAAATTTCTGGCAGTTCACCTTGAATCATTGCTGTTTGTATTTTAACAACAAATGCTATGAAAGCAATACAAGTCTACTCAAAATAACCTGGCATATTGTATACTTCTTGGCTCTGGTATGGAATTAATTTTGAAAAAACATGCAAGGTTTGATTTCCCAGACAGGTATCCTTCTATTGAAAAAATAATTAGTAAGAGTTTGATAATTTTTAAAAACACCGAAGTCTTTCTACTCTTTCTGGTCTTAACAGTAGCAGCACCTTCTAGCCAAGTACAACTTGGAAAAACCAGCTTTGAATGTGCCATAATCATAATAATACCATATGTCACAGTTTTTCCTCACTTCCTACTTTACTGGAAAGATGATGGAGTCAGGCACTTCCAGTGGTGCTCAGTGACAGAACAGCAGCAATGAGCACCAACTGAAATAAAAGAGGTTCCCTTTGAACATCGGGAAACACTTTTTCACTGTGAGGGTGACTGAGCACTGGCACAGGCTGCCCGGGGAGGTTGTGGAGTCTCCATCCCTGGAGATATTCGAAAGCTGTCTGGAAATAGTCCTGGGCCACCAGCTCTAGATGGCCCTGCCTAAGCAGGGAGATTGGCCCAGAGGTATTTTTCCAAACTCAACCATTCTGTGAGCCTATCTCCACATTATTTCAATGCCTTCCTTTCCCCAGTTTGATGGATATTACCCATCCTTATCTCGTTCCTTTGACTTATATCAATATTAACTTAACAAAATTAAAGTCAGAGCAATTGTATTGAGGTATCTACAAGTTGAAAAACCAACTCTGTCAGAGAAATGGATAAAAATCCTTATGCCTGCAAGCTTTTCTCCATTTTTCAGTTTTACAAGATGGTCTAACATATTATCATTCTAAGAAATAGGACCATGTGCAAGCTACAATCATTTGGATAACACTAGAGAAGGAAAGTATGAGGGATTATCAGGTTCTAATTACCTTACCACCTGAATAAAACTTATCAACTGAATAAAAATTAATTGGTTTCTTTTCTGAACTCTTGCAGTTCTGTATGGCTAAGTGTTTTCAGCATCTCCCTAGGTAATGACCCCATGTGCCTAATCTTTAGTTTGTAAAATGTTAATTTTACCTTTTTTTTTTTTAACTGGGTATTTGTACAACTGCAACCTTTACTGAACTCAACCAGATCAATCAAGTTATGGGGTTACAACCCTGTCTATGCACATGGCAGTAAAGGCCAGCAAAATGCTGTATTTCATGGACTTTAATATTTCAGTTGCTCTGGCAGATAAAAAATATTGAAAAATTTGCACAATATTACTAATAACAGTGAATTCCTTGAAACACCCTCTGATTCATAGTGGTGAACTCAAGCAGAACTCAATTTTAAGATTAGGTCAGTGAGATTCAAAAAATGTTTACAAGGTACTTGCTAAAGAGATGAAAATCCAGTCTGTTCCAGTACCATACTCCTACACTTTCACAGGGTTCATGATTCATATTCAGAACTGTGTTCCAAATATTTTTGGTCAAAGGCAGAAGTTAACATACTGCTGCACTTCATTGCCTTTCCCTACAAAGAGAGCTGTGGGCACATCTTGCACACCATCTGTAATTTCTGCAGCATTACATTCACAGATCGGAGGGCAGAAGGGCCACTTGGTATGATCCACAATATAGTACCAAGGACTTTACCTAGTCCCCACTTCTGTTCTACATACAAGCACCAACTGAAACTATGCAGACCAAGCTACTCACTCTGAAAACAACATGCAGTCATTCTGCACACCAGAAAGGAGAAACGAGACAGCCTCCCTTTACTCTCAGCTCGCAAATATTTGCTTTCCATGTTCAGCAGGTAACAATTATCCTGCTCCAGGCTGAAAGCAAAGCAGACAAGGCAGACTTATGAGACCAAAGCAGTGGGGAAAAAAAGTTTAAAAATTAAAAAAAAATCAGCAATCCAAGAATCAAGTACAGGCTACTGCTGGTGCCTATAATAGCTCTCAGAAAGTCAAATAAACACAGATGACTAGCAAGGAAATCTGAAATTTATGTAATATACAAAATCTTGAGACTATTAGAAGTTACTAAGTGTTCCGAAGTCTGCAAATGGCCCCCGAGGAAATAATTCTAAAATAGTAATAATAATAATAATAATAAATTAACCAGAAATCACAAACTGCATTTATTCTGGCATAAGAACCATATAGTTCTTGGAATTAAGTATCTGTCTTTCTATTAAATACATCCATGTTTGTTCATGCTGGGTTTAAAACATGACTAGAAGACATTTGCTAGATTAACACCCTTGCTATCATGTTTTAACTCTTTAAAGAATCACACAATAAAAATTCAGTATCTGATTCTCATCAGTTCACAATAGGGTCCATTTTTTTTTTAATTAAAAAAAAATTAACTTTATTCCTCACCCGAAATATAAACCAAGAAAGAAAGTAAGGAGTTAAAGCTGTTTGGCAGCTGTTACTTTAAACTCCTTTGGGTTTTACAATTTGCAGAGCATGTCAGTTCCTCCACCCTGGAACTTTTTTAAAACACCCAAGCAGAGGAATGTCACAGCACCATCACTACAATAGTCAGAGATATGATACAGCAGAGGACCTCCTCCTCCAAATCTGTCACTTGTAATAAATTATGGTGTAGCCAGGAGCTCGTTGAGACCAGACAGACAGAGAAATCAAAATTAAGGGAGTATGTAGAATGAGACGTGACCTATATAGAAGTGAAGGGTAAGGCTGAAGAGGGCAGTATGATTTCTTAGAGGGAGAAGATACGCAGAGAGGAGGGACAAGGACAGAGCCGATGACCACTCAGTGAAAAGGGCAAACAAGAGCATAAAACCTCAAGCACTGTTATTAAAAAGTAGCAGTTTGAGGCAGTATTCAAGCACACAACACACTGGGCTCTTGCTAAAGGTGCTCAGAAAGTAAAGACCAACATATGGCACTAAAACCAAGCCACAGCAAATTTAGATCACAGACAAAGTGCATTGGAAGACCTGCTGGGCAAGTGTCACACAGCAATCACACTGTCTTTGAACAGAATACCTAGAATAGAAGGTTTTGCACAAGTAAGGAAAATAAATGCTTATGTTTATAATTCTTCAAACAAATGCCCTTCTTCCCATAAGCTTATATTTTCTACACCCACCGAGAAAGGCTATTCCTCATATACACAGCCCATCACTACATCAAGTCCCTGTACCTGGGCAATACAAACCCTCCCTCAAAGCAGAGAAGCCCAATGTTAATTGAATAAAGAAGTTAACATTTAAAGGAAAATAAAATGCTACCCCATCATTTCATACCTTTGCACTAAGTTTACTTCCTCTATCAGTATCCACTTCCATTAAGTCCAAGCTGTCAACAAGAACTAATGAACAGTAAATTACCCTCCAGTTCATACTCAGTACTGCAGGACAGCAGCTCTGAAGCACTCCCCAGCATGCCAACCTTTGGCAAATAAGGGTGGACACCTTCTCCACCAACCAGTTTAGAACAAGCAGCCAAAGCAGTAAGATACCAGTAAGTACTTTTCATGTTTTCTATTTTGTTTACTTCTTTCAACTCTTTGCATTTTCAGATGAACATTTTACTGCTTCTACATTACTCGCTTTTCTCTGTTGCACACCTTGCAGCATTAGAAGTGGTCACAAAGCAAAACTTCTACTATTTAGCTCCCTGGCAATGGAAAACATTAGAAGCCACAACACCTTGAGAGATTACAGCCCAGAAGAACCCCAGTCACAAGCCGAGGCCTTCATGCACTACCGCTATCTCCAGGTATCTAACAGCCAAGCAAGAGGCTACAACAGTGGTAAGCAGTGCAAGCCCAGCATCTGCAAGAACCAAGAGGAAAACAATGAGACATTTGTTCCAAGCTCATGCAGCAAGGCAAAAACAACTGCACAGCAGCCACCCTTCTTCTGAACAGGAGCCAATAAGATGAATATTTTTTCATTTTCCCTAATGAGTTCACAAAATGTTCATAAGAATCATCCTTTTAATTATTGCACAGATCCACACAATCTGGATGCTTTATCCAAAAAGCAGCAGCAGTGGGGTGTGGATGAAGCTGAAAAACAGGAGCACAGCCTGCTCACTGCTGTACATTTAGCCATACCAGCCCACGCTGAAGAAGCTGCAGCTTAGCTGCAGCTCAGTTGACAGAAAGCCAACACAACACACCTTCTAGGTCTGGATGCAACATGTCAAGAACACAAAGGACTGGCCAACATGACAGCAGTTGGTAGCCAGCTTCACGGCTGTCAAGCTAACCAAGCTTCCCTCAAGTATAAGCAGCAAAGAAACACAGTGCTCACTACAGCCTCATCTCTGCACATTCCTCTGTGTTAGTGAAGATCAGCAAAATGCCTCATTCCACCTACACATTGAGCATCTCTCTCCAGGAACTACTGAGCAACCAAATCCTTCTTAATCTCCTCTGATGGGGATTAAGAATCTGGGAAAGGAACAAGGCACATGGATTAGAGACCTTCAGAAGCTAAAAAGCAGCTGTATTTCAAGCAACTGGAACAACAAATTCAAACACTGCCGAGTTGTCAGAGACTTACAGTTACTACCAGGGACCCAACTAACTCCTTTATGAGATGTAGATACGGCACTTAAGGACACAGTTTAGTGATGGACTTTCCAAGGTTTAGTGATGAACTGTTGTACTAGATGATCTTAAAGGTCTTTTTCAATCTAAATGATTCTACGATTCTTTGAGTAAACATCCAGGTAACAGAACTTCTGCAATGCACAGTTGGAAACACGGGTCAGAGGCAAGTTCAAGTGAATCTGACAATGCATAAAATATGTCCAGAATCGACACAAGGATGTGTCTGGAGAGCCTTCAGAAAAAAGACTCAGGAAATAACTAAGCAACTCTTACCAAAACTCCCTGATGAACTATTCAGCTCCTTCATACTTTGGCCTAAGTGTGCTGCTTGCTCTAAGACAGTCATAGTAGCACACTGAGGAAGACACCTGTTAATCTCCTCTGAAAGTCAAGATCATCATCATGACTACATGAAGAAATTACTGGCCACTCCACTAAGGTGATTATCTACACCAGAACTGCTGGCAATTGAAGTTGTGTTGTCAAAAATTACAAGTATGGCAGAAGATTCAACTACCAGACATATTTTGAAGGGATGGCTTGGAGTGTTTACAACCATTAAAAAAAAAAATCCATGTACAAGACACATCATGTTACCTAAATATGCATCCTTCTTCTGTTGTTTTATATTCCTGATAGAGAAAAAATGAGAGTATATCAGTTCCAAAGAAGTATACAGGAACAGCTAGAACCCAAAGACCTATTACCACTAGCAAAGAGAAAAATTTACCAGTACTGATTTTTCAGTAATGTAATTTCCAGACTAAGATATCCAATTCAGTATCTGGTCCATTTTTAGGGTATCTTAACCCCTCTGCTTATCTTAATACAGATAAAAATATAAACAGTAGGTTAGCTCTCCATTTGAATGTTAAGTGTATTTGTGTGTCTAGAAAGGCTAATTTTTAATAGTACCAAAGGCACTATCACAGCCTAAAGGCTGAATTGTCTTGAGCTACTAGAATGAGAGAAAAAATTCTAAGTGCTATAGTTTTACATAAAAGATCTAAAAGTCTAATATTAAAATCCACTTTTTCTGATAAAGTTGGAAATTTTTAACAACTCCCAATAATAGTATGAGATACTATGAAAACTGCAGGAAAAAACAACCAACCAGAAGCCAGCAATGTTTAGAGGTCTCAATTGTTTAAAAATCCTGAACAAGGAAGTACACATACTCATACACTCAATTAGTTCGTGTGTTTTCTATCTGCTAGCAAGGGTTTGTTGCAACGAACAAGACAGAACAAACACATCTGTATGCATCTGCAAGCCAAAGCTGCTTTGAACACAGCCAGTGAGCAGAAAAGACAACACAACTTCTGGTGTTATTGAAATATCTGCAGCAATCCCAGGACAAAATCGAAGCTAAGTATCCTGAAGAACACATTAATTTCACAGAATACTGACCATTTACAAAGAACAATTACTGTAAGTTGTTCGAAGTTCAGAATATCATGCCATGAACACGTAACTGAAAATGGTGGAAAAAGCATTACAGTTTTACTACTGTGAGGTAAGCTTTGATTCATTCCATATGGCCTTACAAGACAAGCATGTGTGCACATCTGCATGTGTGTGCATGAATGCTGAGGTCTCCAACCAACTGCAGCCATCCCAGTTACTTAGCAGAAATAAGGAGAAGACAGGGTATCAACAAACCAATGCAGTTTTTCAAGTCACTCACAGAAACTAATCCTACCAACTCACAATTTTTGTCTCAAGAACCTGGTAATTAAGACAAACTGAGACAAACTAGGGTGTGAAAGATAACTAGGTATTACAGCGATACTAATTATTATGCTCATATCTGTTTTTCTCTTTACAAGGCTTAAAAAAAAACCCTAACAAAACCAATCACACTAATATGTGAATAATTCATGACAAGGAAAGGGATCAATGGACTTACAATTAAGTTTTCTTTTTCCCTATTCTTTTTAAGGTGGTATAAAACACATAGTTTTTTATTTTGCCCTCAGGCGAAGTCCAGTGAATACACAGCTATCTCATAAAAATCACAGGTCATCAGTTTGGGTTCAAAGTAGCAAAAATGTTAAACCAAATACTATACTATAAGCATGGAGAACATTGAGAAATGCAATTGTTTATCAGCAAAATTCCTGAAATCAATATTTATCAGTGTTGTCTCACTCTCTGAATTAAAATAACTCCTTTCAATGGTATCTTCTGTGTTGTAACTACAGACAAGTACTGACTTTTTAAAAGCACCTTGAATTTGAGGTGTTTTATCCTCCTGCTGCTTCAGAGCATGAAATGAGATTCTGATGTTACCCACAACATCAAGTTTTGTAAGGATGTTTGAAATACAAATTTGTTTACAAGACTGCTTTAAAATTTAGGTTATCTTCTGTCAAAATGAAATAAAGTTAAAAATTAAGCTCAATTCAGTAGGAAAGGGAAGGTGAGGGAAAGTGCATGAAGAAAAGGAAGAAGGATCTTAGTACTAGTAGCTGGAATCCATTCAAACTTCATTTTCTGTGTAGGAACTTTAACATGCCTTCTTATCACCTTTATGACTTTTCTTTTTGCCCCCCTTCTTTTAATCTTCTTCGTTTCTTCACACACATATATTCAGATACAAAGCCTGCCATTCATTTCAGGGACAAGTTGCTGTGTACATAAAAAAAAAAAAAACAAACCCTCAGATCTGAACATCAGTGTAGCAGGTGGGGGCTCTCCTTCCCAGGAGGCTGAAAGCAAGCCCAGACTGCTGACACACCACTGTGCTGCCCAGTGCCAGGCAACTTCCTGGCTTTACCTTTTACACTCAACGCAGGTGAGACAAAGAAAAGCATGGAATTGCAAGAAGAGGGGGAATAAATCTGAACATTATTTCACAATGGTCCAAGCAGAAACTTCATTACTAAGTATCACCTTAATTCATTAAAAGTTCCCTAACCACTGAAGTAAAAATGGCATGAATTAACAACAAACTCTTGTGTGGGCTTGATTTACTTCCCAGCCCTGACCTAGATGGTGTATCATCATGGTCACTGCACTTTCTCTTTACTTCTGACCTTATTTTATGCACAACAGACATACCTTTCTCATCCTGTGACTAGAGAACAAGCAAAAAGCCTTTCTTTTCCAAGGAAGATACTCTCTTTTATTAATTTGAATTTTTATTACTTTTATTATACACTCAAGAAGCTATAAGAGTAACTTAAAAGATTAAACTCAGCAAGAGAAAGTGATGTTCCTTTTGACAAACATACCCATCACCTTCAAAGCCTTTGGGCTGTTAAAAGCTCTTCTGAATTTTAACATTTGGAGTAATGACAGCTGCATTTTACTGTCCCCACAAGGACACACCAGAAAGTAAGCAATCATCTGCAACCCAATACTGTCAGATACCATTTGTTTATAGCCAGCCCCTAGATGCACCACGACTCTGACAGGATGGACTATTTCGAGTATATCCTTACTAACTGTTAACCTGTACAGCATTAGACAGAATGGCATGAAGTAACAGTGAGGCCATGAGATTTCCTGCTCCATGTCAGCATCGTGGTAAGGAAACAGTGCTGTACATTTACTTTTCCTCCGATTCAATGTATTCCTTCTTGGAAATGCTAACATCACCACAGGCACAGGCACACAAAGTACCTAGACTGAAGAAACACCTAGGAGAGCCTGGCCCTAAGAATTTAAGCATTAATATTTTTCCCCATGCAATCAGGCGAGGGGTAAGGGAAGATGACACTTGATCACTCAGAGCAGCTAACTGATGCAAGACTTGATCCTTGAATGCATCAGATATTAAAAAACATCTTTGTTTATGTGCAATCATCCATCTATGGTAAGCAAAGATTCTCTACTGCTCTAAAGGAACCTACAGGTCTATAATTTATTTATGAGTTTGATCTTGAGAGCTTATATACATTTTTAAATTTTTTTTTTCACCACAGAAAAATGAAAGTACCCTTTAAAGCATGCATTAACTTGCACATGGGAATAACCATTACCTTTCTAGGAGCCCACTATACAAACTGTTTAACTAGTCCCTCACCCCTCAAAACTCATGGCTATTTTTCTGTGCATAGAAAGTCAGCTTGTGAAATGACACTACTTTGACTCCTTTTCTAATGATAACATCTGCTGAGAGGGCTTACTCAGCTCTTTAAGCAGCAATACTAAACCATGCCTTAAAAAACCCTGAACAAATGAAACGCCCGCCCCCCCCCAAATTCACTGAAAGATTACGTACAGGTAAAATTACTAATTAAAACAACATCCTCACCAAGATTCTGAACATAGCTAAAGAATGGCAAGTAGTTTTTGCTGAGGTAAAGCTTCATAGAGCAGGTAAGTATTCATATCTGACCTGACCTGAAGAAGGAAGATCTTATCAAATATCTGGAAAAACTAATGGTTTTCAACAAGAACTTTAGTATGCCAGATTCTTTTCCTTCAACAACTGAATTTTAAAATACTTTCACTAATTTAATATTCCAAAGCCCACTGCAGTTATAACTCAATAGCTTACAGCAATAAGCAAACTTGAAATTCACCCCATTTTAAGTTCTAGCTCCTACTGCTTCAGGCTGCTTGAAGCAACTGTATAATTAATTTTCATGTAACATGCTACCAACAATATTTACACTAAGTCTGATGCCATAGTTCCCTCTAAAAAGTTTCAACTATCAGTATACTAAAGAATGAAGTAAAAATTCCTTTGTTTTTATAGGATAGTTAACTTTTGAAGAAAATGAGTGTCTTCATATTAAGGTTTCTGTAGTAGGGAAAATATAACTGTCCCCACCACAGAACAACAAAAATACAGCTCTCATTTCAAAATCTGTATTCCTGGGTCCTGTAAATCATACAATATGAACCTAGAGACTGGCCCAAACTTAAGTTATTTGCCAGGACTTCAAATGATGAAAAAGCTGTGAATATTGCAAGAATATTCTGGGTACTAGAAGCAAAGCTAAAAGAGCAAGTTTATCGCTGTGCTTCACTGTGTCTGTCAATGTTATTATCCCAAGTAGCCTTTTAAACTAGTGTAATATTTGTCCAGGTCAGCATGCTGCTCACCAGGTTTCAGAACTTGCCAGGAGCACAACACAGGGGGAAGTAAAGCTCCCATCTTGAGCTGATGACTCCTATTCTGCAAATACAATGCAAAGCCTGGACAAGTTTATGCCCTCCTGCCCAGGGGTGTGCTCCTGCCCTTGTCCACCTCACCCCTTGCAAACCATCAGTCCTGTCTCCAGAGCTCCTGGATCCATTAACTGCCCTAGCAACGCTTGCCCAACTCAAACAGAAACAAGAAAAGGCCCTAGCACACTTTCCTGCCTGTCATCAGCAAACACAAACCAAGCCTTTCAAGATATGAGAGGGCCAGCACTGGGACTGAAGGAGGAAGTAGAGGATAAAGGGCGAAAAGTTCTTATCTCTCAGCAGACACTCTAATCTTGGAGACATCAAGGCAGAAGTGCGGTAGCTAAGGAAAGTAAGGCAATTAACTGAAGGAAGGTGGGAATCACTCCAGCAGACAGATCAGAGAGGAGTGACCAGACACTCCCAGCCATCGCTAACCATGTCAAATCCTATGCTGATGACTTGCTGGCAAAAGTTACTCTACCAGAAGACTATGGTAAATGTCAGTACTGCTCCAATGTTTCTTTAGCATTCAAATGAACTAAAATATATCATTTCCTCTCAAGCCATTTAGAACATCCAGAGAAAAGATGACTCAGGCACTAACTCACCTGTTGCCCTACAACTGGGAGAAACACTCCTGAGCACTACATGTCACAGTACACTTGAGTTGAAACTGTGGATGAAAGTCTGTTTAAACTTCCATGCAGGGTACAAACTGGAAACCCTAGACAGGGACAAAAACCTGTTCTGACAGAGATAGTTGCAGCTGAAAGTGCCTCAAATAATCTGCCAACAACCAGGTCCAGGTCTGCCACTATTAACTGTATAATGCAGTTTTATGTCTACTGTAAGCAAATAGGTTTTTCAAGAAATTCTTTATCCTTTTACTTTGAACAATGGGGTGATATCGTATTACCAGGCAAGAGCAGTTTCCGTTAAGTAGTAACTTTTAAAACAATTACCTTTCTAAACGCTGTGCATTATGTCTTATACTTTAGTTCTACAAAAAAATGCAATCCTGCATCAACTGGCACTGCTGCTATGAAGTCCTTGTTTTGCCTTACCAGCTCCTCCCAGCCCTTTCTGCTGCACCAGCAATAACATTTGTGTAATTTCTGATGAATCCAGTCAGGGAAACGATCCAGGTGAAGACTGAGCTGATGCGTACTGGAGTTTTCAGCTGGACAACTTCCTTGATCTGACTGACCACCTTGCTACACAAATGCCAGTATGGGAAAACAGAGAAAGATGAGAGTAATGATGCAGTTTAATTCAGAATAAATCAAACCTTGGGAACACAAAGCTAATTAAAAACATGGCAAAACATATAGGCAAGTCCAAACAACTCTACAGCCTCCTTACTTGTTTCTAAACCTTTATTTTTGTTTATATACTCTTGGTAGTGAAACACTTAGGCTCATAAGCATAATGCTGCAAAGACAAATGGTTTAGAAATGTAAATAGACAATAACTCTTGTTCAAGTCTTGAAAAGCACATAACCCAGCCAGGTAATCCAAGTATGTATTCCTTCACATAGTTTATTACACTGTATATATTCAGTATCTCAAGGCCAAGCCGGAGGGCAACACTGAGGGAGGCAACACTGAGGGAGGATTCATCTGACTAAATGGGAATACAAATGGTGTTGTGTAAGCTGCCATGCTTTTTAGTGGAGATTCACACAGCATGATTCATGGGGCCAAATGTGCTTACTCCAGGTGACAGGAATGATACTCAGCTCCATTAGCTGAGAAGATTAGATCGTGTCTGTGAAAGGACCATGGGTGACTCACTACAATGTAGAGACTGCAGACACCCAAGTCAGATGAGATGCCTCCTACCCTGCATGCAAACTGCCTATCCCTCACATGAGGAGTACTTGATATGAGATACCAGATGTTTGGATCTTAACCTTTCACCTTGCACAACTTTTCACAGTATGGTGAAGAGCAAGAGGGATGAACAAAACCGCTGATACAATTATTTCCTCACAGCAGCAGTATAAATGCAGCTTTTTACTTAACTTGGTGCTGTTTTCTTAGCAAGTCTCGAAAAATCACTTGAGAAATACTTGCTGCTGTGTATAGCTTTGCTTATAAGGGATGAAAAATGCCATATTTCAGTAATGATAATCACAAAGGGGGGATGAAACAAGACAAAGCACCCAATATCAGTATCACTTCAGGATGCAGGAAGAAGAAAGGGCTCTGTTTTCTTTAACAAAGCATGAGTACTTTATGCCTCTACCTCTTACTTACCTCAGCATTTATGGGCTGTCAAGATGAGCTCCCCTTTACCGTTAAACACTGTTATTGTATTATACCTACCACATAGTACAGCAGCTCGCAGCACTCCTGCAGCTACAACTAAACTGGAAGCTTTATGTACCTCATTGGATTCAGCTTCTTTGCTGTCCCTAAGGCAAAAGGATGCTGCTACTTCCTTCCCCTTGGCTTCCCCTCCGTGCTCCATTTCCTCTCTGCTAACTTCGGTTGCCACTGTGTCTCTGAAAGCCTGGTTCCCACAGGGCAGAGAGGCTGAGGCTGGCCCCTACAAGTCACCCCAGCTCCAGCAAGGCCTATGTGGTGTCCTCTATACTGCTACGTGTCTTGCCTCTCCATCTGAAAAGCACTTATGACAGCAGCACCTTGCCATGGTGCAGGTTCCCACTCACAGCAACAGGGAGGCTTCACCTGCCAATGCATGAGGTGGGCAGATAACGAACAAAGGCAGGAATTCACCCCCCAGGATGCCTCCACAGAATGGCACAGGCAGTGACAGCTCACAGAACAGTCAAAACCAAGAGTAGGAACAATTAACAGACAGCTTCGGTGTTGGATTTCCAGGGACTTCTGTGCCCTGCCTGCATAAACTGCGTCTACTCAAAACTTACATCAACAGCAGCTCTGTTTAAATACACCCAATCCCTCAAGCAGCTAGTGATGACCCACCAAGAAATAGGGTGTCAAATTTAGATACTACACTGTACATTAATTAATTTTTCCATCAGATTTTCTCAAGATCTGTCACTCTTCAAGTTAGCAAGAGTGGCATGGGTATAGCTGAATCAGAACATCATTTTACAGAAATGAAAATGTTGGTCTGTGTTGAAACAAACTTAAATATATTCCTTTCAAGGGCTCAGATGTGCCATTATGTCAACTGTGATTCTGTCTTACTATTTTAAAGTGGAAGATTTAATGCATTTAGAAAAAGCAACAAGAAATTATAGTATGTTCATATTCTTATGGCTCTGTATTAAAAACCACATACATATTTTCCAGTTTCTAATAAAACTGAAGATGGTATTTGTAAAAAGCATGTGTATAATGCTTATTACCCATGCACAGCAAGCCAGATATTACATTAACTGAAAGCTTAATGTAAACTAGCTTTCAGGATAACCTTTCTGGAATTTCTGAAGAAAAAAAATAAGCACTCAGGTCTCTTTGGCACTTCCTAAAACAAAATGTTTTAGTGTATATTATTAACATGTATTATATTAGTATTATTAAACTGATTTTTTCTAGTAAATACAACTATTTACACAGATTTCTTGACTCCCCTATTTTTGCTCCCTGGCATATATATGGTAAAACCACGGGGACCTGTGGTAGAAGCAGAATACCAACAGCACAGTTCTCTCAGAAGTTGCCTTTTTTGTATCTAAAGGCAGAACAGATATATATACTGGAGCAAAGGAAAACTGATCCTACAAAAAATGTAGCTTGCATAAGGTAATGAGTGTATAAGCCAACAGAAATACTGAAAGTGCATGCTTTGATTTCAAGTTGCAGGTATTTTTGAGAGATTACTTAATTTGCCTTTGGCTGACTGGAAGAACTCTCCCTAAATTATAAGCTTGAGGTTCGCAACAACTGTATTGATCTGATGTACTGGAATTTGAGATGCGGAATTGGAATCACTCCTAACCACACTGCTATTCAATGGCCAGACTTCAAGTAGGGCTGTTAAGAAATACCATTGAAGCTAAACCTCCAACCTGCCAGGTACAGCACATTCCTATAATGACATGACCTACGCATTTTCTTCTTGGTTTTCTTCCTGAGCCAAGACTGGCTAGTCATTGCCCACAGAAGACAAGAGTAAGAAACGAATCCAAAGTCTGTACTAACAGGAAGCAGAGCAACATTTCTGTTCCTCCATCTACCAAAACCACTGGAGATTTCTTGTATTTTCAAAAAAATCTAAATGCACAATTCTTCTTCCTCCCTAGCACACAAATACATATAGCCAAACTTCCATTAACCATTACAATAAAAAATTGTAAAATTGCATTTCATTGTTACCAGAAACTGTTATTTGAAACCATTCACTTAGCCAAAAGTCGACACAGCCATCCCTAAAAGCTTCATGAACCCAGTTTTAGTCTCAAGCAGGAAAAGGCATCAGTGTGGTGTTTGAAAAAAAAAAAAAGGACAAAAATGAGAAGAGAGGGAGAAACACATGGCAATTAACACTATCTCAAGATACAAGTGGGCAAAAAAGACACAAGTGGGACAGCAGGGAAAGCCAGCATATGAATTTGTCACTTCACAAGTGCATACACATGTTATTAAAGGTAAGGTGAACCACTTAGTGCAAGGTATTAGATGCCAAAAGGGTGAACACAAATGCTTGGAAGAAAAAGACTGCAGTTTTAAACCCTCAGATCACCTAGGTAACTTGTTCATCTAACTGAGAGAAATCAGATACTAGGAATTTGCAGGCATTAGCAGCTCAAGACAAACATGAAAAAATCCCAACCAAAACCTAGTGCTTACCTGGATCTGATTATTGATAAATTCAACAAATACCTCATCTTTATTAACATTTTACAACCCTATCTAGTACTGAGTAAACAACTGGCTCCTCCACGAAAATAAAGCAACATTTTTTGTACTGCTTTAGAGCAATTTAGCTTCTACTCTGAGGGGTCCATCTGTGGTCTCAATGAAATAAACCTTTGGATTCAACCGCCATTAGTAATTTGCAGCTGAATGAGAAGAGGCAGTATGGCAGTGTAAGAGGAAAGAGAGAAAGACTATAAAGACTATTTCTACATCATCTAAACTTTATCATCATTGTTAAAACTGCAAGCTTGGGATAACTAGTTTAAAAACAAACAAACAAAAAACCTCCCAGAACTAGAGGGTCTTCTCAGAGCTGTTACTGTGCTGTCCAGGAAAGCAGACTTTGCAGAATGTCCATCTGAAATGCTTGTGAAGTTAGCTTCCACAAAGTAATGGAATGGCTGCTTGCAGGCAATTCCAAGCAGCAGCACTCAAGCATCAACCCTCCTATCCTCCATGAACACAGAGGGGGAAAAAACACTGCAGATTCTGACTAAGCAGCAACATCTGAATTTTTATTCACTGTCATACTGGAAAATAATTATCTACCTAATCTCGTTCTGGGATTGTGAAGGTGATATCCTGTGCATATTTGTCTACTAGTAGGCTAGTATTTGAATTGGGTGCTATTTATTACTCAACTGTTGTTTTATTATTCATAACTTCTTAATTTTGAACAACTAATAAAATAGGAAGACCAACTGAAATAGAAGTTAAAACCAATACACATTGCAGCAGACAAATGTAACAGCAGATTTCGGCACTACAACAGAATATTCCAGGATTTCTCTTAAAAGACCTCCCTAGCAGATACAAATGAACGATCCTCATCTTCTACTGAGAAACAAAGTTTACAGGCAATAAAGAAATTTAATCCCTTCCCAAATTACACTGATTATGCTTACATTCTCCCTGGGTTCATGTTACCTCTTCATATAACTCTTAAATTCCTATTTTCCAGGGGTCTGTTGTTAGGTTTTACACAGGACCTATTCATGCAAAAAACATGCACCGTGTATTTTGTGTACTTACCAAAAAAATTCCAATAGGAATTCAGCCTAAGGGTTAGCTTGGGGGTTTTTTGTTTGTTTGTTTTAAAATTTTGACACATTCATTTCAGCATTAAACAAATTTAAGTTCTGGAATACCCTAACAAAAACCAAAACCAAACAAAAACCCCACAAAACCATAATTTAGTCCTCATCTGAAATACCTGTCAGCTTTTACATACTTGAGAGAAGTTAGAGAGGTAAAGGTTCTAAAGTGAACCTTCATGGACATCTAACAGCTGCACTGCTGGGGTTCTAAGCACCAACACTGACAAAAGTGAACAACTCATCTGTGAGAGTTTTACCCTATTAAAGAAAACAAGTTGCTGAAACTTAGAGGATACCTCTGTGACCTTCAGAGGCCACAAGAGATCTGAATAAAAAAGTAATTCAATTTTCTAAATACAGTGCTAAGTGCAGAGCTTAATTACCAGTACTTTTCATATTCACGAATTATGTAATCAGTCTGGCTGAGGAGAATTCGAAGATGGGACTGTCTGAACATATGTCTAAGAGTAATGAAGGAGAGAAATGCTTGATGCAAAAAGCATCCCTCCTCATCCCTTCCTTAATCAAAACACTGACTACAAATCCCACCTTCAAAAAGCTCCAAATCAAAGACCTATTTATTTGGTTTGTTAACACAGACATGGAACATCTTAACCGAGTCTCATCTGATCTGTCCCACCCTAGTCTCATGTAACCTGTCCAACTATAAATGCTGCAGCTGAAGCAATTATTCTCTAATGGCATGCTCTGGCCTTCTAACCTCTACCTTTATTTCTAGTCTTTGGTTTTTAACTAGTCTATTCCCAGCCACAAAGGGGAAGACAGTCATCTGCAAACATCCCTGAACTCTGGCAATGGCTCTTTACTGGTACCTACAACTATGACCATGATACTAAAAGGGCAAGAGGGGAAAAGCAGCTAGTTTAGGTTTTACAACTGTGTGTATACAAACTACGATGTACCTGGTACAGAAACTCTTTTCCCCAGAAAATCACCATACCTGATGTTCGGGAGCTTATTCAAGGCTATAAGCTGGCATCACAAAACTTTCAAAAAAAGATTCACAGTACGTAGCTGGTAACTAGGAAGCAGACCACACTTCCATATGAGATCAGCTCTACATATGCCCTTGTACCAATGTACCTGTCCAAAGAGTAAAGACTGGGCTTGTAATCAGGCTTAGAAAAATAATACTATGAAAACTCAGATGTTCTTATGTGGAAGATAAAATCAGACATTTCTATTTCGATAAAAATGTTCTCTACTCACTGACATAGCTGCTATTACTCAAATAATCAGCCATCAGTCTTGATGTGGATGTAGCAGCTACTGAGACAAGCCTTTCCATGCCATCTGAATTGAGCTTGACAATAGAAGACAAGATCAACAGACAGTCGGAAGGCACTAATTTTGCCAACACCTCACCACTTTAATCACATAAATTAAAGAGATTTTCAATATGATACGAAAATTACAGTAGATTTTTATATTACCTTGGTATCCAAAGTAGCTTCATGGGCCAAACATGGCTCTGGTTTCCTGGCATGCTTATCAATAAACTCAGGTGGCCTTTGAGTTATAGTTAGTAGTTCTTGTTCTTATTCCAGAACTGCTATTGTTTTATCCTTTAAAATAGGCAAAATCTGGTATTGCATTTGACATCAGCTAGGTAGGTTTTCCTACACGACACCTTTGCCTTTTGACTACTCTGTGTGTGAACACATGCCCACCCAGATTCTACTTGGTGTACTTAAATACAACCATGAAAAAAACAGTTCAAAAAGGTTACTTTTAACGTTTTACTTCTTGCAGCAGGCATTGCTTACTGATTGTTACAACTGGTGTGAGAACAGAAATGCTTTGAGAAAACAGGACATAAGTGTACCCTTCACATGGTGCATGTCACCGCAGCGGGAAGGATGCTGCCAGCCCACTGCCATGAAGGCTCAGCTGGTGTATGATCGCTCATCCCAGATGACACATTCAGCCATTTGACAATACGTGCCACAAGGCCAACACTGACCACAGGGGAGGATGCATTTCCTTCTACAGGTTTTCTACCCCTATGTACACAAGTTTTCTGCCTCCTGACATACCCGTGGTCCCGGCAGGCGCGATGCCGCCGCAAGATCCCTGTAGAAGCCCGCAGGAGGGGTGACCCTCCTGCCACCAAACGCAAGGCCGAGGGCGAGGGGGGCACGGCGGCGTCTCCGCACCCCCGCGCCGAGCCTTCACCCCGGGAAGGGCTGGAGGGCAGGTGCACCTCGCCGGCCGAGGGGCTGCCACACCACGGCACAGGTGAGGATCGCGGCCGCGCAGCCCAGGGCAGGACCCGCAGCCCGGCACAGGAGCATCAGGAGCTGCTCCAGGTGCCCCCGGGGCGCTCGGGCACTGGCTACCTGCGGCTTCTGCGCCCGCTGGGCGAGGGCGGAGGGGGAGGACGACCCTGCCCGGCCGAGGAGCGTCTCTGCCCGGCTACCCAAGGGCAGCGGTGACAGACCCCGCCCGGCCGGCGGGAGCCACCGCGCCGAACAAAAGGCCCGGCGGAGGCCCGGAAACGTCCCGGGGCCGCGGCTGAGCCGCGCCGTCAGCCCGGGGCGAACCCCAGCCCGGCGGCTCCGCAGGGCCTGCGGCCGCCGGTACCCCCACCCGCCTCTCACCGCCGCGTCGGGCCCGGCAGCCGGCACGGTGAAGAGAGGGGAAACCGGGGGAAAAGGACGCAATGCAACAGCTCCGGCGGCGCCGAGGGACGGAGGAAGGAACGGAGGGGGCAGCACAATGAGGCCAGCGCAGCCCCTGCCCCTGCCAGTAACAAAAGCTCCCCAGCCGCGGGGCTGCCTTCGCTTCTCCGGGCTGCGGGGTCCGCGGCGGCCGGTGGGAGCTGGGAGAGGTCTCACATCGCCACCCCGCTTCCCCGCCGTACCCTCGGCTCGGCCCCCCCACAATGCAGCCCCCGCCGGCGGCCGCACAAAGCGGGCCAGTCCCGTCGCCCATCCCGCACCAACCTTGAGCCGCCTCGGGCGCCCCTAAGGTTTTGGTCACCGCCTTCCACACGTTGCAGCCCAGCAGGCAGAGGAGAAGCGCCGCCGACCTGCTCATTTCCACCCGCCGCCGCCAGCCGCCGCCAGGGAGAGAATCGTCGCCGGAGCCGCTACCCGGAGGAGGAGGAGAAAGAGCCGCATCAGGGGCTGGCCTGCTCCGCGCCTCCCTCCATGTTGCCGTGCGCTGCCCCTCCTGCTTTCTCCGCCTGCTGCATTGTCGTCCCGCCGCTGCGCCCCGGCTCCGCGTCCCGCGCTGTCCCCCCGGCAAGGCGGGCTAGGGGGAAGGAAGGGGAGGCGGGAGCGCTCCGCGGCCCCGCTGCCTGTCCGCCCGGGTTTATTCTCTAATTCCACTCCCGTTTATCCCCTCGCTCTCCCCCCGGCAGCGGCCCGGGCTCCCCGCCCGCCCCTTAACCCTTGGCGGCGCCCCCTGTCCTGCCCCGCAGCGCCCCCTGCTGCCCGCGCCCCGCGCTGCCCCGCCGCGGGGCTCCCCGGCAGCCCCGC
>VZRO01000887.1:5704-24116 GCA_013397915.1 Daphoenositta chrysoptera | reverse complement strand
GAACGGCTGCAAAATGGCCTCCCCAGCCGTGCCGGCCCCTCTCGCCTCCCACCGCAGCCAGCGGGAGGGACGAGAGGGAAGGCGGGCGCGGTGACCGGCTCTCCGCACGGCTGGGACGTGTCGGGTCGCAGGGTGCCCTGCGGCCCCGCTGCCACGCGTGACCTCCGGCCGGGGCCCCTGCCGCTGCTGGAGTATTTAAAGTGAATTTTAAAAACAAAACGGACAAACCAACCACAAAGCAACAGCAAATGCACCCACCCAGTACCGGTTTTAATACAAAATAGTTCTTAAAAATGCTATAGCAACCTGCACCGGAACGGTGAACTCTGGGTTGGAAATCGTGGCATTCAGGGCTGAGACTGGGCACGGTGGCGCCCGCCTCGCCCCGTGCGGAGCACTGGGGACATTCTGCCGAGGGCAGGGTACTCTGCCTGGGGACTTTCTCACTGGGATGCTTTGCATCTTCCCTAAGAGCATCTCTCGGCTTGCTTTCCTTCCGGCCAGCGGAGGCAGAACACAAGGGCACAGCAGTCACTCCTCCCTTCCCGGTCTCTGCTGAGCATTACGCGTCCTGAGGGAGGGAGAAAAGGCGCTCCTCATGTTTCCTCCAGCACGGAGATTGCTGCTCCAGACAGCTATTATGGCAAGACTTTACACAGCTGTGCAAAGCAAAGCCTCCGCCCCACTGCTTCGCGGATTTCCCACGATCTGCTCCCAAACGCTGCCAGTGCTTTAAGTTTGTATGCCTACAAATTTAATCTCTCACTGAGGTGTCTTAAAATTTCAGGACTTATCTGTAATATCTATTTTTAAATAAAATCTTCCAATAAAAATGCAATGTGTTATGGATTGATTTTTAGAAAGCAGTACAGTTTTTTATTTTGTCATTTCAGTATTTGACCAGAGTAGCTGCATCACAAGCTACAGGTTGTTTCTTTTATGAATTTTATGAAATTCTGGTACTCCAGAAGTGTTAAAACTGATTTTACAGGTCATTTTTAGAGACACTCGAATTGATTGCAATTTATTTTACTTCTTTTCTTTTTTTTTTTTTTTTTCCTGTTTTCAAGTACATTTTCTGAGAGTTGCTAAATACTGTGTAGGTACTGCAACTTTATCATTGTATCCCAAGTACTTGAAACATTTATTTGTGAAGTTCGGTCCCGTAAGGAAACGAAGTACAAAAAGGCTATTCAGTTGACAGAGAGGACTAAATGAACAAATACAGATCATATGATCTTACTCCTGCTTGTCATAAACAAAGATTTCAATATTGTAAACTCATGGCATGTTTTAACTGTGAAGCAACTTGTTCCTAAAGAAAGGAGGTTGGCCATGTGGCAAATAAGATAGGTTTGGTTTTTTTTTTTTTTTTTGAGATCCCATTTCCCTTTCTCTGGATGTTCATGAACTAAAATTAGCATACATAGGATGAAGCTCAGAGCTAGAAACTTACATAAAACCTATTTCTGTCCATAAGGAAAGGTAGAGCAATTTGTTACAAAGAGGAAAATGCATTTTCCTGAATATAGTTGTATTATTTTCACAAAAAACCAAACAGATACAACCACACTTGGAACAACAGTGGATAAGACATAATGACTAAGGGTCGAAAGAAATGAGATACTGCTCAGAGAAATCACAGAATCATTAAAGGTTTTGGACTGGAAGAGACCTTAGAGATCATCTAGTTTCAATTCCCCTCGTAAGCGGGGTTACCTTCCATTAGACCAGGCTGCTTAGAGTCCCATCCAATGGTCTTGAACACTTCCAGGAATGGAGCATCCACAACATCTCTGGGCCACCGGTTCCACTGTCCCACCACGCTCATGGTAAAGAATTTCCTTCTGCTATCTCATCTAAACCCCCTTTCAGTTTAAAGCCATTCTTCCTTGTCTTATCACTACATGCCCTTGTAAAAAGGCCTTCTTCAGCTCTCTCTTGCAGCTCCCTTTAGGTACTGGAAGGTGCTATAAGGTTTCCCCAGAGCCTTCTCTTCTCCAGCTGAACAACCCCAACTCTCTCAGCCTGTCTTTATAGGAGAGGCATTCCAGCCTGTGATCATCTTCATACCCCTCTTTTGGACTCCTTATTTGGGGGCCCCAGGTCTGTTCACAGTACTCCAGGCAGGGTCTCACAAGAGCAGAGAGCAGAGTTACCTCCCTCACTCAACCTGCTGGTCACTTCTTGTGATGCAGCCCAAGGTACAGCTGGACCACAGAGCTGCAGGTTTTGAAAACACAAGCTGTGTATAGTACCACACGCTTCCTGCGTTCCTCTATTTCAGTCCAGATATCCTTACAGACTATGCTGGGCACACAGGGCTTGTCTCTTATCTGAATAAGCTAATTTTACCTATATAATTGCATGGTAGCACTCTCATAAATGCTGCTATTCATGTGATGAAACTGAGCTATTCCTCCCAATATCTTCTCTTGAAATGATCTTTTCTCCGTTGCTTCAGTGAGCACTGAAGTTTGTAACACTGACATACTGGTAATGCCATTGATTGCTGCATGAAAACTCCCTGTGACACAAGGGATGGTTGATATATTATAGCTCAGTTCAAATCCTCTTCAAACTTAAGAAAATATCAGTTATACCCCAGTCACTTTTCCATGCGTTGTTTGCTGACACCCATTGGCTAGACACCCTTAAGGGAAAAAAAAGGAGACAATTTACTGTAGCCTGAGTAAACACCACAGGAGCACAGCATTACAGAATCGCAGAATCACCAGGTTGGAAGAGACCTCTAAGATCATCAAGTCCAACCCATGCCCTAACACCTCAACTAAAGCATGGCACCAAGTGCCACATCCAATCTTTTTTTAAACATATTCAGGGATGCTGATTCCACCACCTCCCTGGGCAGACAATTCCAGTACTTCACCACCCTTTCAGTGAAGAACTTTTTCCTAATATCCAACCGATATTTCCCTTGGTGCATCTTAAGACTGTGTCCTCTCATTCTGTCAGTTGCTGCCTGGAGAAAGAGACCAACCCCCACCTGACTACAACCACCTTTCAGGAAGTTGTAGAGAGTGATAAGGTCACCTTTGAGTCTCCTTTTCTCCAGGCTAAACAAACCCAGCTGTCTTAATTGTTCCTCATAGAGCTTGTGTTCCAGGCCCTTCACCAGCCTTGTTGGCCTCCTCTGGACATGTTCAAGCATGTCATCATCCTTCCTGAACTGAGGGGCCCAGATCTGGACACGGTACTCGAAGTGCGGCCTCACCAGTGCTATGTACAGGGCAAGAATGACTGCTCTGGTCCTGCTGGGCACACTGCTTTTGATAGAGGCCAGGATGCCGTTGGCCCTCTTGGCACACTGCTGGCACATGTTCAATCGGCTGTCGACCAGTACCCCCAGGTCCCTTTCTGCCTGGGCACTGGCCAGCCACACTGCCCCTAACCTATAACGTTGCAGGGGGTTATTGTGGCCAAAATGCAGGACTCAGCACTTGGACTTGTTAAACTTCATCCTATTGGACTCTGCCCATCCATCCAACCATTCCAGCTTTTTCTGCAGAGCTCTCTTATGTTCCATCAGATCGACACATGCTGCCAGCTTAGTTTTACTAATGAAAGACTCAATACCCTCATTCATGTCATCAAGAAAAATACTGAACAGAACTGGCCCCACTAGTGACTGGCCACCAACTGAATGCAGCACCGTTTACCACCACTCTCTGGGCCTGGCCATCCAGCCAGTTCTTAACCCAGCAAAGAGTGCTCCTGTCCAAAATTAAAAAGCTGTGGGCTGCCAGCTTTTCCAGGAGTATGCTGTGGGAGAGTGTCAAAGGCCTTGCTGAAGTCCAAATAGACAACATCCACAGCCTTTCCTGCATCCACCAGGCAGGTCACCTCGTCATAGGAGGAGATCAGATTGGTTAAAAACCCTTCCTTTTGCCGTTAATATATTTGTAAAAACATTTTTTATTATCCTTCACAAGAGTTGCCAAGTCAAGTTCTAGCTGAGCTTTGGCCTCTCTAATTTTTTTCCTACATGCCGTAGCAAGCCCCTTAAATACTTCCTGAGAGACCTGACCCTCCCTCCAAAGATGGTACATCCTCTTTTTATTCCTAAATTCCTTCAAAACCTCCTTACCCATCCAGGCTGGGCACTTGCCTCGTTGACTCATTTTTCGGCACACAGGGACAATCTGTTCATGTGCCCTCAAGATCTCTGTTTTGAAGCGAGCCCACCTTTCCTGGACACCCTTGTTTTTAAGGGCTGCTTCCCAAGGAGCAGTGTCAATAAATAACATTAATACAATAAAATGACCTAAGTCAGGCTGTAGTGAGAGCTCAGCTGTAATTTGGGTCATACACGAGCCAGCAGAATGCTCTTAGAGCAAAGAAGGTGAATGGTATCCCAGGCTTCATTATTCAAAGTGTTGTCAGAAGATCAAGAGAGGTGATCCCTCCCCTCTGCTCAGCACCGGTGAGGCCACACCTGGAATGCTGTGTCCAATTCTGTGCTCCTCGGTACAGGAGAGACACAGACACACTGGGGAGAGTCCACCAAAGGGTCATGAAGATGATAAAGGGACTGGAGCATCTCCCCTATGAGGAAAGGCTGAGAGAGCTGGAACTGGCCAGCCTGGAGAAGGAAAGGCTCAGAGGGAACCTGTTCAATGTATACAAATATCTAAAGGGAGGGTGCAAAGAGGATGAAGCCAGGCTTTTGTCAGTTGTGCCTGGTGCCAGGACCAGAGGCAATGGGCACAAACAGAAATACAGGAGGTTCCCTCTGACCATCAGGAAACACTTTTATTGTGAGAGTGACTGAACACTGACCCAGGCTGCCCAGAGAGGTTGTGGAGTCTTGATCCATGGATATATTCAAAACCTTCTGGACACAATCATGGGCAACTAGCTCTATGAGGCCCTGCCTAAGCAGGCAGGTTGGACCAGATGACTTCCAGAAGCTCCTTCCAACCTCACCATCCTGTGATTTGTATTCAGAAAGAATACTTGAGCCCTAGCACTGGAGGTGCAGTGGGAACTAGATGGCTGGGCCTATTCCTCACCCAAGGTGGGAAATTTTTCCTTTCTGCAGCATTTCCTATTTGTCCAGTCCATGCTGATGCTATGCACGTTACATTTTTATATTGTACAAACAATGTAAACTATATTTTAAATTGTACAAACACATTTTCAAGTAGCTGACTATTCAAGTAATGAATACTAATATACTTAGAATATGAGTACCTATTAATGAGGCTCTCTGTACCAATCATTAGTAGACTGACACATTCAATGTGTGCCTTGAAGACTACATGGATTAGTTTGCAAGCAGGCTTATAGTCAAAACTTCCAATTTTTAACTCTGCAATATTCAGACACCCTTGAAAGGTATGCTGAATATGCTTAAGGAAAATGTTGGGCTAATTAGTTCTTTTCTGTACTTTCTCACAATGTCTACTACCATATTTCTTATGGTATTATTTCCACATAGACAAATACAAGTCATGAAAGCAGTGCTCAGACAGCCAGTGACAAATCTATAATGGGGGATTAACAGTTAAATATTTCATATATAGCAAGTGAATTCAGTGAACCAGAAGGTGAAACATTTATAATAAAGACGTAGCTCTGGCAGGCTGTTGCCTAGCCTTTCTGGTTGGCAGTTGCAGTGTGTGCATTTGAGAATTGCTTTGAAGTACTTTTATAATTTCTAGAAGAGTCCTTGTTTACCAGTGCACAACTTGCTTTACATATGAAAGATCACACAAACCTAAATCTTAGAAAAAAAAAAAGAGTGAATGTCACATATAAAGTCCTGAAGATTATTTTGCAGTGCTCCTGGTAAGCTGAGCCAGCTATAGATTATGTGGTATTAAACATTCTACATGAAAATTATAGAAGCTATTTAGTTCAGGATCTTCCAAAGAGAAAAGTAAAGTTTTATGACCAGGACAAAAATTATTTAATATCCTTATGAGAAATAAGTGATTTATTCAATAATAATAAGTGGTAGCAGTGATTGAGTACTACTGTGGTTTTAGTTGTAGCCATGCTGAGTGTGGATACCAAAACATAATGCTGTCTTTGGCATAAATATGTTTCACCCTGAAAATCTCAGATCACTTCAATATTGATATACACATGCTGTGCTATTAATATGAGAGTCAACTAGTGCCTATATGTGCTCGTAAGGTAAAGAAATGTTTGGCTCAGCAAGACAGAAGTACTTGTTTAGATAGGGAAGTCAGTGTGAAACAGTTACATGTGAAATACATCCCCATACCTGACTTAACACTAAATTCCTTAGTAGACAACTGCATGTGGACCAGCTTGAGACTTCAATAAATATTAGAGCCAAAAATAGCTTTTATTGTCCTATTTCTATATTAAACAAAATTTTATTTATCTTATGGGAGCTGTCAGAATAGGACTAGGCTGAGATTTAAAAAAAAATCTGTAAGCATTGCATAAAGGTTGCAAAGGAAAAGCTGGTAGGGAGTCTTGAAGTCAAAATGAAGGTTTTAGGAGGCCAGGCTCAGCAGCTGAGAAGGGGCTGGGACATCTGAAGCAGAGATGAAAGGATGACCAAGGAGTCAGTGGGTTTGGGGACAGGGGTAGGAAGGATGAAGGAGGTGTTGTGTGGAGTCTCTGGAGTTTTTGGGAGCTATGGGAGATATCAGAACATTTTGTGACTGGCAAGGGGTTTTTTTAACCTCAAAGGTAGTTCTGTTTTCCAGATTTTCCTGCATTTCTGAAAGGTGAATTTAAAACGAATAAGAATATCTGAGAGTCCCAGATGAGTCCCTGACTCTTGAGAGTTAAGGATTTAGTAAGAATGCCAACATAACAAAATTCTGAATAAAATAAGAAAAGGTGACAGCGTTCATACTAAGGATTTTTATAAGGTTAACACAGACTTTAATTAAGATGAAGTTGTTATTCAGCATTAAAATCCTTGTTTGCCTTTTTCTGTTATTTATGGCTCCATTCAGCTGAAAGGATGACTGCCATTTAGATATCTGCCTGGCAAACTTAAAATTTTTTCTGAACAAGGTTTGATTTTAACTCTGCTGGATATTACTTACATGATTGTTTGAGCTGCCACAAAGCTCTTATGATACAACAAAAAATATGTCAGATTAAAACAAACCAAACTTTATGCTACAGCAAATGATGACAAAAGTATACCAGTAAAATAGAAGCTTTCTAAAGTATGTTTTGGTGTAATGCCTTATTAAAACCATAGTCTTCCCTAAAGCTCTTAATAACTAAATCTAATAACCTTCCCCTCTATTTAATCACTTTGATGAAATACATTAAAAGCGGTTTAGATCTGAGTTCCTAACCACCAAGTGACACCGCTGGTCTCAGTTCTCTCCCGGAGGCCACAGCAGCAGTACAGCTCTTGTGGACACAAATACCCATCCAGGCACAGCTCTGTTCGTGGAGTTTGTGAGTGCTTGTGCTTCCTCGTGCCTCCTGGTGTCAGTTCATTTGAGTCAGCAAAAATAAAATGCAAAAGAGTCTTGCTTAATGGCCTTGAGCTGTCATTACAAGTCCTGTACAGATTTTAGTCTTTGGGGAAAGAAAAACAAAAAATAGAAACCACTTTATAAATCAATACAAAACTGGCAAACATTGTTCTCAGAAGCCATAATCTCATTAAGATTTTTAAAACAGATTTTCTCTGAAGTTCTAAAGTCAATTATGTCTTTCTGTGCCTCCCCTTCCCCTCCTCCGTCTGTTACCTCTGCTCTCACATCTCCTGAAATCCAGGACACTTCATTTATTCTCACCGTTTTGGCTACTGCCTATATTTACCAAAATCTAATTTATCTTTCCGCTCCAGATTTTATTTACTTCAAACTTCAGTTTCAAGGATATCAGTTTTACAATTGGAAATTATAACATTCTACTCAATCTGACTGCCACACACATCACGCCTTAGTAATCCCTTTGACAGCTACAGCTGTGCCAGCAAATACAAGTAGTTTCTTAGCTCCCAAGGGCCCAGCTTTGAATTAGAGAGTGCTAAACACTGTCCCTCCCACAACAATTTACATCATGCATTTTGTGATGGTTTTTGTTTTCCTTTTGTCACTAAACTCAAGCTCTGAGTTTGCTACCAAGCTGTTTCACATGACACAAAAGTATTGAATTCTACAATATTACTATGTGGAAACTGCTTGTTTTTTCACATGTTTATGCTTATAAATGGTTCTGATGGTTTACTTGCTATTATTCTGAGTTTTATGAGTCCCAGAGTTCAGTGTATCAAGAGTAATCTTGGTGTACTTGTGCTTTTTGCCTTGTCCTGCCATCTCCCATTATTTTGGAAATAACCAAAAGTCAAACTCAATATCCTTAAGATTTTTTCATCCCCTGTAATCTTTATGCTTGAAAGTAAAGATAATCACAGTCCTGCTGTTTTCAGGTTGCCCCTGAAGACCTGGAATGCACTTGTTCTCTGTGCATAGCACAGAGTGGGGAAGCAACAGAAACGAGTTTCTACATAAAGCAAAGTGTCAAAGGAGCATCTCACAGGGAAGGAAGGTAATGTCAGAAACCTGTTGGAGGAAGGTGACCAAAGGACTGATGAACAGTACAAATGTTTTTGTCAGGTGGGGGAAGAAGAGAGGACTGTGTTCTCTATGCCAGAGTTTAGGAGAAAAATAACTTAGTCCCTGCTTTAGTGAAAAGGAGATAGCAGATCTTTTGCTATGCATTTAAAATACAAATGATAGGATTAAAAATAAAAGGAGTTCACTTGCAGACTAAAAGACAATTTAAATGCTTCTTTTTTCTTCCTTTTTTTTTCCTGGCCCATGACTTTTCTTTTCTGAGTGCACTGAAACAGAACATTTAATGTAATCCAGATTCAGCCAAGAAATTAATTACCATACTGGAAAATATTTATACACTTTTGCCAGAACTTCTCCAGGTCAGGGTTTTCATATGTTCCCTTGTATTTCCCTGTATACCTATTAGAAACACACAGAACTCTGTCTGCACTGTTCTCTCCTTTTCATTTTCCCCTGTGTTTGTCCAAAGCATGGTGTAGGCACATTGGTGTGATTCTTGGTCCTGTGCAGCAACAGGAGTTAGACTTGATGATCCTTGTGGGTACTTTCTAACTCAGGATATTCTATTCTATTCTAGTCTAGTCTAGTCTGGTCTATTCTATTCTATTCCATTCCATTCCATTCCACGGCTGAATAGTCAGTTCATTTTAACTGTGATGCTTTTCACAGTAAGTTTGTATTTTTCTTGATATACAGTAGATCACACTGACTGAAGACATACTGAGAGAACCCATCCCTGACTGCTAATTAAACCTGACATCTGTGCTGTTGATTACAAATGTATTAGAATTGAATATTTGTTGAAATTTTTATTAAATGGCATTAAAAAGATAGGAGAGTAGTTATTGTCTCAGTTGCTATCTGAGAATCAGCTCTTCCCAACTTTTTGGAGGACTATATATCTGAAATAGATACAGATTTTCAAGGGAGTGGAGCAGGAATGAGAGAAGGAGCATCTGCAGACGGTTTTGCCTGAATTAATCATTATCTAGAAAAGACAGAGCTTAAGTAGTGTGCAAGGTAAACACAGTGAAATGTGAAATACTGAAATGATGGGGAGGACTGTATTATTTATCTCATGAGTGAATAAGACCAGGCATTGTAATTTATCAGAAATGGAACTGGCTGTGAGGGACATGTCTCATGACTACTTAGGGAAAAATTGAGGCTTCCTTAAGAGGCACAAGCCTCAGGAGATGGGGGCTGAAGTGTTGTGAAATGCTTTTGTCTCTGGCATTCTGAACCCTTTGAACACTCATGTGAGCAGGCCTGCCTGTGGGAAAGGCAAAGTGGGTAGTTGTCTATTGGAGCAAATTCCTGAGAGCAACAAGCTGCTGCTGTCCACTGAAGCAGGGATCAGCTGCATCTAGGTATGGCAGCAAACTTCTGACTTTCCCAGGCCCTTCCACTTAGCTTGGCTCACAGGCTTTGCCCGATCTGTTGGTGTTTCCCACCATGCTGACACACCATATGCCTGCTCTGATTACAGATTACCCAGTTTAATCTTACACCAAACCCTGTGCTGCTTCCTGAGGAATATTCACAGCCCCTCACTGAGCACTCCTACACCCCAGGATGCTCCAGGAACAGTCCTCCAGCTGAACGTATGCCTTCTATAAATTCAAAAAACAAAAACCAAAAGACGAAACCAAAATCCAAAACACAAAACCCCAACCAACCAAACAAAAAATAAAAACCCAAAAAAAACCAAACAAACAAAAAAAGAAGATGCTATTATCAGTTCCTGCATCCAACACAGAGAAAGCTAAGGCAAGAGAGTTTGTGGCCATATGTTGGCTAGACAGGGTAGAGACTAATAAGAAATCTGAAAATTTGGTGGGTTTTTTCCCCCAGGATGGAAGAAACGTATGGCTCTGCTGGGTGTGGAATTGTGGAATATTGTCCATAGATAAAAGCCAGGCTATCTCTATAATGCAAGGCTCGAGGACACGAGGACTACTCTGTTTCTCTTACAACTCTTGTACACTGCAAAATAATATGGGAGACAGGAAATGGAAAAATATATTGAGATCACTTATTGACAAAGGTGGTATGGCTATCAAATGGAGTACAGAAGTACTGTCCCACAAAAACTGAGATGCTGGCAGTTTCTGCTTTCAATTGAGAACATTATGTAAATAAAGACATTCATTGCAATGTGTTCTACAGAGCCCAATGAATGTAGCTTTTCTGGGGAAACCCAGAAAACGAGAGGTGAGCTTATGATGCTGTGATTTTATGTAGCTTGAGAAAATGAGGACACAAAGGAGTGGGTTTGACTCAAAAAAAAATAGTCAGGCCTCTAAATGTATCCCATACTTGCAGAGAGAGGTGCTCAGGAAGCCCTGCATTTAGCCTGGTTGTAGAGACATTATTTGAGCATGAGAGTGACTCAGACTAGTCCCAGAAGTCAATCTGTCCAAATGTGCACGGAATTTGTCTGCCTCTGCTTCAGACTGGCTTAGCACATGCTAGCCTGCTTTTGAGATGTGCTGGCTTTGCATTGAAGGACTTCAGTACACACAGTGTTCATGGTAATGTTTAGATACACAGTTCCTATTAAAATGAAGGACTCAGGCTGGTAATAGCCTACATAAACACTAATGAAATGTTCGCTGTAGGAAACTGAAATTCTTCAAATGTTAGGCTTAACCATGTATGTATGCATATGCATGTGGATACACACAAAGTGCTGAAAGTGGAAATCCAGTAGGACCAACATGGAAGTTGTAAAATTCAAGCATGCTTTTCTTGGATTTCCTTTCCATGAAAAGCATTTAAGTATTTGCAATGCCACCATGAAAAATTTTCCTTTTTCAATCTTTCTGCACATATTGTAAAATTATATGTAGATATATATCAAGACACATAAATACATATATGCAGGCACACAACTATCTGAGCATGGTAGGCAAATATATATATATATATATATACATAAAAACATACAAGGAAAGTATTAACTGAGTAAAAGACTTTTATTCTTTGTTTAGTTTAAAATCTCTGGAGTTAGTATAATTCTTTTAAAATTACTATACTGTATAAAGGCACACAAATATTACACATTCAGCAAAAACATCTTAACAAAACAAAAGCACATTGGTACAGATCTTACAGCTCATGCTCTTACTTTCCAGTCACTAAGGTGTGCTTCAGAATAATGACATTGGAGGCTAAGCATGGCAGTGACTGGAGTCCAGACTAGTAAACCCTGCTGGGATAATCAGCATGACCTCCTTGCTATTGCCATTAAGAGACATTAAAATGAGGGAATGCCCAAGGAGGAAAACAGAAGTGGAAAGGACCAGACAAAGATGAAGTCTAGGGACTGGAAAAGTGGAGAAGGTAGTTGCAGGGAGTTCCAAGTATGAAAATGTTGGGAACAATGGTTTCATAATCTGTAATATGATGTAATGGTCCCAGCTGGTCTTAACCCTGATGGAAAGGCTTTGTTTAAGAACTATAAAAAACTTATTTTTTCATAAACTCTGAGGGTAATCTGGGAAGAGAGAGAATTTGTCTGATCTGAATTATGTGGCCTTTGTTCACACTGTATTCCTTACTGAATCTAGGGAACAATATGAGAGCCCTCCTGTGGCCAGCTGAACACCTGGAAATTCCCTTGATTGCAGTCAAAGACAAGACAGCCCACTAGATCATTACCTAGTGTCTGATTTCTTGTTCAATGGGAGTAAGTTGTTATTATTACACTATTTATTGTGTAGAGGTGTGCATGGCATTCTCAACAAATTATCAAAGGTGACTGTCCTCAAACACTGATCATCTAAGTTAGAGCACAGACTGGGTGAAGTGAAACACAGAGGTAACGCTAGCACAGAACATAATGACTTATTATCTACTGCTGAAAGTCAGCACAACTCCACCAACACAGACAAAAGAAGGTAAGTGGATTGAAGAGGTAGCCATATGGAACACTTTAACAAAAGGCAGTGGACTTTAAGTGGAAAGGATGGCTCTGAGCAGCAGTCTGTGCCTTCATACACAATGCACTGACATTTACACCGAGATGGAATAGATGTGAAAATCTGCGCTCTGACTGGGTATTTTTGCTATATCCCTTTGAAGAATGTAGATACTGCACAAGCTACCCAGCAGGATTCTTGTTAATAGTTGTGGACACTTACAGCTGGTTGCAGAAATATTTTCCAGCATTCTGATGGTGTCTGTGAGAAAGTCCTTGCTTTCACACGGTGCTACTCATAAACAGATAAAGAGTTTTTGTAAACTATTTTGCAGGTGTCCTAATACTGCCTGAGAATGTTTTCAAATGGGTGTTGTAGGGTTTCACCAATCATGTTAGAGAGGTGGATGGTCAGTGTCCAATGGCCCTACGCCATTCAAGCAAACTAAGAGATATAAACGAGTCTGTAAATTAATAAATAATTCCATTCCATTCCATTCTTTCCTGAACAAAGTCTATGTCATTTGTCTGCCATCCCTGGGACAACAGTGACAAATAGTCTCCCACTTCTAGACAACTTGGACTCTACCAGGCTAATCCTCATTCATATCAACTAGATTTACAGAAGTATCAGAACAAAAGGATTCAATAGTATTAGAAAGGCTAAGAGAACACACTTTCAATATCCATAACTTTTCCAGTAAAAAAAAATCCTTTTGCTAAAGGGGCAGAAAAAGATTCTATGCAGCTTCTTAAAAAAAGTGAGTAGCTGGTCTAAGTACATAGAGACCTTGAAAGGTTAGGAAAAGAACAACTTATAAAGAATATGAACCAAAATAATCCCTTTAAAGCTAAGAAATTTGACATCAATTTATCCATTTCATAAGTCCAAAAATGAAATCATTTTTATTTTATATAGTCAAATTCAAGAGAACATGCTGAGAAGCGACAGCTTAGCTCCTCTGAACAAATGTGCTCTAAGCTTAGCCTGAAGAACCAAGTGTGTGCCCTATGCAACTCAATGCGTTACAGTACTGAGCTCTTTAAATGGGCATAGGCAGCTGAATACCTTGGGAGAATTGTCAAAGGTAATTTACACAATGTTGCTGATGATTATCATTTGCATGAGTAAAAGTGCAGGCAGGAAAAGGAAAAGCAGTATTTGATCCTTTCAGTACAACATTAACCAGTGTTGCCTACCATATGCTCACCAGTTTTTCAGGTTTTGTAAATCAGAGCAAAATGCTGTTCAAATAATCTATATCTGCAGTTTTTCCAGCAGCAGATCAGTATTACCCCAAACTCCTAAATAGTTGCTCCCTGGAAGTTTTGAGTTTCATGATCCTTCTAGACTTCTAAATTTAGCTGTCTTTGCTCTCCTTGTCAGGCATGTACAACATGTGACAAACTCTGGTTCAGTACAAGAATTTTAACTTGTGAATTAAAATCTGCAAATCCATAATCGGTCCAAGTAGGGGCCTTTCTCTCTTGGTAGTACAGCCAATTGATCAGTAGATGGTGGTGGTGCACTGTCACCTGATGCAGTTGGCCAAGGACAGTACCCAGCTGTTAAACCATTTTTATTATAGAGCGGACCAGTAACAGTCTTGGACACGACTGAGTTTTTAATATATCAAAACATTAGAACATTAAGATATGAGAAATACTAAATATATGTGTCTGATAAACTAGGAGAAGTTGTATTCCCTTTTTTTGTTTGTTTGGTTTTGGTTTTGGTTTTTTTTTCCCTAGAATTCCAGCAAACTTCTAGACTTCCTTTTCCTCATCCTGTATTTTAATTCAGTGGGAAGAGAGTCCTTTAGCTTTTGCTTTTTTCATATATTAATTAAAATGATACAAGCAAGGAGAAATAAAATAAAGAGTGGGAAGATGCCTAATGAAATAGTCAAACTCCAGAAATCCTTTCAACATGGTTATTTGCCACTTTTTCTCCCACATTGACTTTGTGACAGCAGCAACTCTCTGGAGGTGAAGAAGGGAGAGAAGGAGCTGGTTTCAGTCTCCTTTTCCCAGGCAGGTCGGATGGAGAGGATGAGCACTGGGGACATCCTTTACCTGTTCAGGTACAGGATTCTGGCATACCTTTACCTCTGAGTCTTGACCTGTTTGCACTGCTGTGGGTATTTTAGAGCTCCTTTCTAGGGATATGTATGTTATGCTCCCGGAGCTAATGTGCTTGTCATGGGGAAGGACTGTATTGTTCTTGGGGCCTCTACTGAGAGAGAAGTAGTAAAGTCTTGGAGCAGGACCACAAATAAGTGAATTAGAGCTGCCTTTCTGAGCAGTACAAGTGCTGAAGCTTTATAGGAGTGACCTGCTGAAAGCAGTTATGAAATAGTGTGGGCTAGGGGCCACATACCAGGGGCAGATCAGATTTCCAGTTAAACACGTTTGCCACCCACTGGCCAGGCTGCAGATTTGCCTGTTGCTGCGATGGGAATTAACAGCTTGAAGTTATAAGTATTTACACATGATGGATGATTAGGATGTACAAAGCACAATTTAACAGTCGAGTATATTTGAATATTTATAGGCTTTTGTTTACCATATTAAATGTAATGACTCCAGAACTGGTCAGTGACCGGTCCATACTAACACTTTCAATTTACACTTCTGCCATCAAAAACAATACTTTCTCAGTTCCTAGGTCATACTTCCTAGGCTGACTGACAGATTATATTCGTGAATGGGGCAGACCTACAGGAGCCATTTCATTTGGACTGTGCATAGAACCTATTATGAAGGTAAAACCAGACATTAATTCAAAGTTGAACTAGTACTTGAGAAGAGGGTGAGAAAGCTGATCCCAACTGTTGCTTTTCCTCAACCATCAGTTGCCAGAAGAATCTCGTGTCAAAAAGGAGAATTGAGGGGGAAGTCCAGAAGACTTGGCTGAAAGCGTCCTCCAACAGTATTGGTTCCTATTCAGTTTTAGTTTTGGTCCTATCTTCACCCAAAACCAGAACTGTATTGTGAAGGTGAAGGAGTTGACATCTTATCAAAAGCACCAGTACAAGGTGGGCAGAGAAACAAAGAAAAATGTGCCCCAAGGCTAGTAGGCCAGAAAGAAGAAATGACCTTTTCAGATTTACCCAACATGAGTCAAATTATTTTTTTCCTTTCCTCCCTCCCTACTTCACTGTAATTTTTCTATCACCTAGAAAGAAAAGCATGTTTAAAGATGTAATATAAAGAGTCATTCCCATGCTGCCCCTTTTGGATTTGAAAGCTGGTAAGAATTTATTGCTCAGTAAGTTATAACTGATACCGTGACATTTCTAAGGTCAATGGTTATGTAAATACATACTTGTACAGTCTCTGGGGTGCCACTGAAAACAAAAAACACAGTCCCTACAGGGTAATGATATCACCTTTACATGACTGAATACAGAATATGCAGGACCATAAAAATAATCTTTTATGAACATTTCCTCTTTTATTAGGTCTTGGAAAAATATGTATTGTTTCAAAAGGAAAAAAACTAGTGAAGGAGTGAGAAATTTAAATAATTTTCATGGTACTTCAAATATTAAAAAGGCGATACAATAAAATGCAAAGAAATTCACAAACTCTGATTGCCTGGATATAATTAATTTTGCATTATGAAGGTGTCAGTGCAGAAACATTATCCATGTCAGAAAAAAAAATCAAGTCTTAGAATAAAATTACTATCTTAAAGAGAAATCATACCACAGCTTGTACTGTAAGTCTTAGTCATGAGGGAAGTTCTTTAATATAGCTGTTTCATGCACTATAATTAAAATGATAAGTTAACCATAGTCATGACAGTACTTCCTTGATTAGTGTATATTATTCTTATATCAATCTTAGAGTCATGAACTTTTGGTAAATTGGGTCTAGAACCTCCATATGGAGTCATGAGGTTTTGCAGGCAAATGGAATTTCTTACCCCTCAAAGACTGAAGAAAATTTAAGTATCTTCAGTAACCAGATGGAGCAAATAGTCCTTTAAGACATATGAAAGTCATGAATATTGCAGGAGAATAAATATATACTTGCTGTATATATATGTGTGTATATATATGTATTTGATGTAGTTTTAATGTTAGTCATCACACATTTAATGTAAAATCTCTATTTTTCTTGTATAAATGCATGGCAAAATATTCAGGGACAAGGTACTACCTTAAGAAAAATATCATTGTCAACACTGCAATAAAAAATACCAAGGTCCCTGTTTCTTACCGTGTTACAGGGTACTGTACTCCCTGGTTCTGTAGATGATGCCTAAATGCAAAGAAAGGCAGACAATAGAAGTCAAAATTGGTTCTTTAACTTTGATTTAAATGCAGTAATTTATTTTGTGCTGACTAGTATCTCACAGAGAATGTTTCCAAGAAAGCAACATTTAATATTAAAGGTGAATTTCATGCTTTCCAAGGCATGCTCTGGGAACTTTCTTGATGCCTGAAAAGCTAATGAATTTTCAAGATGATACTTTAAAAAAATTGGCACTCAGATGATTACGTCTTTCTACTGCTGTGGGTAGACTTACAAGCAGTACTGCGAAGACTTCCAGTACTGGGAAGAACTCGGTGAGGTTGCTCTTGCCTTTCTTCTGCCTTAGGCTACACTCGGTCTCTGCAGTTCAGCCCACTGATCCAGACTGTATGTCCCAAGTCACTCCCTAGGGAATATGATTTGTATGCTTCACTGCTCTACCTGTTCAGAAACACTTTCTAACATCTAACCTAAACCTCCCTCAGTGACATATAAAGCTTTTAGGTTTTTATCCCATCCAACATGAACATGGCAAACAAATTACTTCCTTCATCTTGCAGCAGCAACTTTTTGCATGTCAGAAGCTTATGTCTGTCTCCCTCCTCATTCCTCCCTTCTTTTGGTTGTCAATTTTTGCAGACAGCTAATCATTCTTACTGGCCTCCTTTGGACGCCTTCCAGATCATTCACATCTTTTTAAAAATAACTTGAGTGGCCAAACATCCCTTATAATGTGGGATTTCCCATGTTTAAGCATCAAATCTCACATGCCATATTAAAACCACGTGAAATATTGCCTGCTTGAATATTTCCTTGTTATTTGAATTGGTGACATGGGTTTTGAGGTTGAAACATAGAAACTTGCAGCTGCTTTCCTGCCAATGGGCAGCAAAGAGCTGTGACTTGGATGTGGCTGAGACAGAAGTAAAAGCCAAAGAATCCCTGAAGGAGCTTGGGACGTCTGAAGAACAATGAATACCCTGAAGCACCAGGAAGGCATACCAGTGTTTTAAAATTCAGAACCCACCAATTCTGAGATGCTGCCTCGTATCAGATGTAATCCTTCTCCCAAGGACTCACCAATGTAATAAGAAAATAAATACTCCTACGTTTTGTAGACAATGCTTTTGTTTATACAGCTCAGGAGATGACATTTTAGGACCCTGACTTCTGTTTGACTTGGGATTCTCCATGCTCTCTTCTCTGCAAAATGCTGTCCAGCAAGTCATGCTTCATCCTGCATTTGCTCAATTGCTTATACCTGATTACTTAACGACCTTGTCTTCACTGTGCTTCCTCTTTTTCTTATCAGAAGACTTTTTTAATTTGCCAAGATCGTTCTGAGTTTTGGTCTTGTTCTCCATTGCTTTTGCTGTTTCTCCCAGGCTGGTGTCATCTGTGAATTTAATTCCTCCTCTCCTTTCAAGTATACAAATTATACAAAAAAAAAGAAACAAGCCAAAACTATAACCAGACCTTGAACAGACCTTTGAACTTGTTGGGGGTTGGGGGCATTAGAATTTTTTCTCCATCCCTTTTACTAAGAGACAAATGGCTAAGTGCTCAGAACTATTAAGCTTGTTGTAAAAGACAAAGACTATGGCTGGGTGTGGTGAGGACGAGGCTCGGGGCGGGGGGGGCGACACCTCGCTGGGACTGACACTGGTCGTGGGAC
>VZRO01000885.1:107354-198866 GCA_013397915.1 Daphoenositta chrysoptera | reverse complement strand
ACAGCCAGTGTCCCGGCACTGCAGGGTATTTGCAGATGAAGAAAAAAAGAGCAGTTCATGAGTAAATCACAGAATACTGTGCTGTTATATAATAACTACTCCTTTAATCTCATATTCAATAAAACTCATATAAACTGACATTTAATAAATCATAATAAAGTACTACCTGGTCCTCTGGAAATGTTTTACCTCAGGAAAGTTCTAGTCCAGCTCCCAGCAAGGTCAGGTGGAAACTTTCTATTTCTTTCCATGTGAATTCATTTGATCCCTGAGCCTCACAAACACCAGTGCAGTAAATCTGAATGTTTTTAGGAGGGAGACACAGAGTGGTAAATACAACATTTGCAAACCTTTATGCCTGTAGTTTTAAACATAAACATGTTTATATACTTAGCTGAATGCTTGTGCAACTGTTAGCTACCTCAGCAGTGAAGAACATAGAAAAGACAAGAACTCTTGCGTAGATAAAAAAACCCTAAGCTCAGAATCAGAGACTGAAAAATTATTCTAGAAAGAAACTGTGAAATCTTGCCCATTGAATGCAACAGGTTTGCACGTTGTGTATGCATGAAGTGATGCTGGGTAATCTTAAATCTGTGTTTTCCAAACTTAAAGTACTTGAGCTTGCAACTATCCTTATTATTTGACACAATTTATTCTTCATGCAGTTTTTGATTATTATATATCAGCTTTCAACAAATACCATGGTGCCATTTGAAAAGCAGCTTCCTGGTTTAAGAGATATGTAAATTTATGTGTCATGTTGAGGAACAATTATTATTTTCTCCCTCGTCAATATGAGAAAATGAAAAAGAGATAAAAGGACTTAGTTTACCTAGTATATACCTTAATCTTAGATTCTTCTGTGTTACTTCCTCCCTAACTCCATTCATTCATTCATTTATTCATGCTCAATAATCATTCTTATTCCTATATTTCACAGGAATTAATTATAGTAGTGATGTATTACCTGACATAATCAAGTTCAAAACACAAACCAGTGACTGGAATTTTTGGAATTCGTGTCAGATTTTCTTGATTTTATCAATACTTGCATCACAGTATGCTGCATCACAGCAGCATCACAGGCTGGAGCTGCAATGGGCAAATGAGAAAGAGAGCTTGTGCCCAAAAATGCGGGTTTATGTCCTGAGTGGATTTTAAATGTTTAAGGACTTGTCAAGGAGGGTAGGTGGGAGAGCAAGATGGTCAATGAATATGGTATCCAAATCTTTAGGGCTTTAAGGATGGGGTTTTTTACATTTAAATTATTGTTAGCTATGTTCATCATGGCTGATAATTTTAAAGAATTCTCAGTAATCATTAGAAAAGAGAAGAACAAACTTGCATATGTGAAAAATCAGAAAAGCTTGGGTAAGCTCAGAAGGTTGTCACCTGCCCTCTGGGAATCACAGAAGAGATTGTGGCTTGGGCCTCTCTGTAGTAGAAGAAAATCCAAATGCCTAACACCCAAGTCACAATTAAACCTCCAAGGGGGGCAAAGGTGCCAGAATAGTGACTTAGCTTGTATGCACTGAGAGTTGTGCAGGGACACAAGTTATAAAGCAACAAAATGCAGAGAAAATAATTCTGTAAGGTGACTAATTGTGAGTCATTTCCTACTACAGAATAGTCTTAGGGAAGTTTGCATATATATATTTAGCTGAAAGGTTTATATATTTGTTACCTAAATATTTTTATGTTTAATTATTACCTCAAATAGTAAAATTTTCCAGACCTACTTTGTTCATTATTATAACAGTCTTCACAAAACCACTTGAAGCCTCACTGCAGTGATTTCACATTGGCCATAAAAGTCAATATAAAATAGAGATGCAGAAGGGTTAGCCAAAACCAGTATTGTAACTAGAAAGCAAAATCTGTGCTGCAATAATTGAGAAGGATGAGATAATACCCTTGTGCAATGGTGTAAGAGCTAAAGAAAGATCATGTTAAAGTAGCTTAAAATTTTCATAATATATTTTTTTAAACCCTACAACAGGGAAATTCCGTTTTTTAGCTGGACTAGACCTTTACTTCAAACTTGTTTGCACAAGATCAGGAAGTGCATTAATTCTTGCCCTTCATTTAATACCATATTTTGATACACCTCCCTTAAATACCACCTGGCGCATAAGTTATGCTACACCAATCAGTAAAAAAAACCAAACAACCAAATAAAATCCAGCTTCAAAAAGCTTCTAAACCCCTCTTCATCAAGACTTCTATACCTGTAACCTCTCAGCATATGAAATCTCTCCATGAGTTCTTGAAACATGCTTACTAAGCCTATGTGTAATTACTTTACACATTAAATCTGGGGTTTGTGAAGAGCCAGAGCAGAGGATTTGTGGTGATCTTAACCAATAGTTGGACAGACTGCAGAGTGTTGTGTAAGAATAACTCTTCAAGTTGCCTGTCTTCATTTCTGGATTCATTTCTGCCTCTTTAAAAAAGAAAAAGGGGGTGGTGGAGTGATGTTGGAGAAAGCCTAGAAGTCTGGCAGAAGGATATAGATTTATTTGGGGTTGTTTTTGTGGGGTTTTTTTGGGGAATTGGTTTGGGCTTTTTGTCAAGTTTGGTGGGGTTTTTTGCATTGTTTGGAGATAATCCGGATTCTGTCAACCTGATTTTTCAGATGTGAAGATTCACAACTCTAGGGAGACCCAAAATAGAATGTGTGTGTCCATTGGTACTCAAAACCAGACCCAAGCAATAAAAGAAACATTCCCATGTCTGTCTGAAACTACAAATGTGAATCCTCCATACATGTGCGAGTTTCTAATGAAGCTCTTTCTGCCTTTAGTAGAAAATGTTTCTGTTTATCTTTAATAGAAATCCATTGTCTGTAGCTGTGTAATGGAATCTCTCATTTTTTATTTGCATCTGTTAGCTTTTTATTGCAAACAGGGCTCTAAATCTTACTTTAGAAATGAGTATTGCACTATATGTCAGTGTATGTGCAAAGGAAGCCATTAATAATGTTCATTATGAAAACCTGATCATAAGTGGTTTTTTAGTCCATTAGCCATTGAGTTTTATTTATGTCCTCTTTCAGGAAGAATTTGAAGCCAGAATTCAAAAGATGAAGTTTGGAAAAGGAGCCACACATGAGGTCAGAAAAAGCTGTCATTTTCAGGATGCTAGAAAATTCTTTTCTTTCTGCAAGGTTTTCAATAACCTTTAGAAAGACAAATGGGTAGTCAACATGTACTGCTTAGCCATCATTAAATTACAGTGCTTTTAGGAAACAAAACTCTGGTGAAGCAAGCCAAAGTAATCTGCTAATTTCACAAAATTAGAATATATCAGACTTGCTTGCATTGTTTAAATGTACTGCAGGTAGCAGCTCTCAGAGTGTTAGTCCCTTCCCCTCAAGGCTTAGATGACGTAACTTTATTCTTGACTATTTGTCCTGACTGCCAAAGTGTGTAGCTTTCTGATCTCTTTTAGGATAGAAAACTCTTAAAATAGAATACTGGAAAATGGGTAGCCAACTTCCCATCTTCATGGACTTACTTCAATTGACTTGCATTTTTTTATATGTATTATTGAAAAACAATAGGCCCTAGCTCGAAAATGTCCTGTGGTCCTATTTACAGAAGACACCCTCGGGAATAAAATTTTGTACTGAAAAAATCTTCATGAGCTGGGGAAAGCATAATCATCTTGAAAAAGGAAAAGACTTTTTCTTTCTCAAATAGCCGTTCAATTTTTATTGCATTTCCTTTCTTTCTGAAATACTGTGGCAATTGCATGATTTATAAATGTAAAACTGTAGTTGCTATTTCATCTGAAAATGAAATCGCCTTGTACCTTTGAGCTTGGGAAAAAAAAAAAAAAGGTTTCTTATGACTGCCTTGGAATATAGTTACTCTCAGCTCCACAGATTTCTCGTGTATGTTTACTGTTTTAATGTATCCCTGAAGCTATGATTTGATCCTGTTGCATTTAGAAGTTGTGTTTGGGATTTGAAATGTCAGCAGAGGAGCTGCTCTCAATGCATCACCACTGCCATAGGTAGGGGTGGCTGTGGCAGCCACTTTCAGGAGCTGCTGCTGTTCATATTTCACAAAAGCCTCCGGAAAAGACACTGTGTGAGAAATAGGGCAGCGTAAAAAAGGAATGATCTCGGCTAATCTGTCTTCATCTTTGGTTAACATAGTATGAGGCAAGCTGACTGTGTATGATACAAATTATTTCATGATGTATAGGGAGAGTTTTCTTCCTATGATTTGCATTAAAATGCAGTTGTTAACCTGATGTAATAATTTGGCATTCAGTGGTTTTCGATTGCCTAACGCTGAAAGGCTGAAGTGGTTTTTGCATGAAGAATAGGTCTCTAACTTCTGAATTAATTTCTGTAGGAGACAATATGGATGCAATGTTTTTAAAGCTTAATTTAGATTCAAATTAATGTGAAGACAAGCTCCTTGAGTCACCTAGTCTTTCTCTGTGGAATCATTTCTAATTGAATGTTAAGATCAAAGTTTAAGTTTATAAGAAAGAAAAACAAGTGCAGATAAATAGTTATTATCTGACATCCTTATGAAAATTCATGACCTGCTGCTTTATCAGAGACCTTTTAAGAATTCTAATTGTGAAGTATGCATAACTATTAAATGGCTAGAGCGCTTCAGTCTCTTGATAAGAAGCGAGTTAAATAATTGTCCTGTTTAACTTGTGCTTGTTAACCTTTAAGGTCAACTAGTTTGAACATACGTTTAATGAAATCCTGGAGCCAGAATTTATGATACTGCTGCTGAATGTTAAATTGGACAATTTACATAAGCAGGACATTAACCTTCTGAGCACTAAATAGCATTTTAGCACTTAGCCGCTGGGGACAATAAGGGACATGTTCTATATATTTGTGATTAGCTTGCCTGGAAACTCTCATGATGACCAATTGGCCTACCAAGTTTAGCAGCATAATTAAATGAATGGACTCAGCCTAAGTAAATTATCAGTGCTGTGTACAGTATATCATTATAGTCCTAAGGAAAAAAAAAAAAGATATGAATAATTTAATATTACATTACTAATTTATCAATGCTAAGTGACTGTGAGGAGGCTCTTTGTAATTCGTTGTTTTAAATTTGATATTTGATTTACTGCTGGTGTGATTAAACTTGAACCTACTTCATTTCTTTATCAGAAATTTATGGCAAGAGTAGACTTTTTTTTAGGGTAATGGATGTTTTTTTCATTTTCTTCAGCTTTAACGATAGCAGCAAATACAAAGTATTACATATTGCCAAACTTGTAATTAAGCAATTTGTCATAACAAGACATGTGTGTCATCTTTTGGCTGGCAGATCCTGTAGCAGATCAGGGCAGCAGACCTGGAATTGTCAGTGCTCCGAGCCACAGGAGCAGAGTGATAGCAGCAGTAGCAGCCTAGGGTGTGTTTTTCTCCCTGAGCTGAAAGATGGAGTGGGATATCCACGCTCTGCCCACCCAGTTCCTCTCTCAGGGCGACTCAAGGCCATGGATTGCAAACAAGCAATGTGGGTTTTTTGGGATAGGTGCTGTACTTGTTAGAACAATTACAAATTTTTTGGGATGGTGCCTCTTCTCTGTCTTGTGTTAGGTGGTGCTGCACAAACATGAATAAGGACGTGTTTTGAAGGACAAGGTGGAGCCATAGCTATTTGCTCTGGTGTTTGTTGGCTGTGAGATGCCTCCAGGTGGGTGTTAATTTGTGGTCATTGCTCCACTGCTGTTCAGGCCCACACCTGCAGGCAGGATCCACCCTAGGCAGCTGACTCATGAGCAGGTGCTGCCTCTCCAGCCCAGTTCATCACCTCTGCTCCATAGGTTACCCTTGGTCAGCAGAGACAGGAATGGGACTTGAGTTCCAGGAACTGGAGTCAAGGAGGACAGGATGGAGCTGACTGCCACTTCTGACAGTTGCCTGCACTGCCTGTGGACTGGAAAGTGCAGGATTTGCAGATATCACTGCCCGAAGGCATTGCCACTGGTAAAGTGCTTGTGTTACAGCCTTAAAAAAAGGACACTGACTTACGGCACTCTTCAGTGAACAAAAGAATCAAGTGATGGGCATATAGTAAATTAATAACTCATGGATGTTTCCACACAGAGAGAAAACAGCCCCAAGATCCAGCAATGGAACTGCACAATAAAACTGTCGGGAAGATGTGGTGGCATTGCTGTCCTTCCCTTATGGGATGGAGTGAGGGACACTGCCAAGCTCTGCTCTGTGTGCCCTGTGGAGTTTTCTGAGGGTGCTGGAGAGGCTGAGCTGTGCCAGCAAGCTCAGGCTGTGTCCATATTGGTTCTGCTGGGGAAGAAGCACTCAAAACCAGATTTTCTGGCACCCCAGTGTCCTACTTCAAGTTCTGCACTAATCAGTTTCTTCACCTGTAGAGAAAGAATGACAATATTGAGTATGAACTTAGTCACCCTGTTCATGTGCCAGAGGAGTGTCAGTTTGACCCACTGGTGAGTTCTCTGCAGGATGTCTGTGATGTGGTTGCTTAGAGCATGGTGCTAATAATGCCAAGGTTGTGGGTTTGATCCCAGTACGGGCCATTCACTTAAGAGCTGGACTTGGTGATTCTTGTGTATCCCTTCCAGCTCAGAATATTCTTTGGTTCTCTGTACTTTCGGAGCCTACATGGATTAGATCTTTGTGCTCATTCAGCTACACTCACTTCCCTAGCATCATCTGTTGTGCCTGAGAAAGTCATGGGGCATGAGAGAAAACACAATATAGTTCATAATCCATGGATATCCCTAAATACTGCCTAAATAAGAAAAGTGGTTTAGGTTCATGTATGCTTGGAAGCTGCCTTCTGTCATCCAGAAGTAAATGAGAGTGCAGTCAGAGTTGTAACTTTCCCTCCTTTTTACGTATTTTTGGCAACTCATGAGATGGACCTGAAAAAAGCTGCTTTTCATTACAGAGGATCAGACTGGTTTATTAAGTCCTTCTAATTCCAAATATTTTTGCTAGAAGGGAAAAGGGAGGAAACCTATGATCTCTGAAGGAGCACCTCTCCTTATAATTGTAGTTCTGGTTTCTATAAGGGGTCAAGTATTCATGGGCAGGAAAAAATTTACAAGATTCCTGTCTATTTCCTCTGGAAACCAGTTGAAATTATTCCTAAAGATACTGATGACTAGTTAGGAAAGTTTTGTGCTTTCAAAAAAAAAACAAAACAATCCCTGTGTTTTCAACAAGCGGAACAATTATTTCTCTTGATATTTTGGATGCTAAGGCTCTTAGCCTTTTCCTGGCTAGCCAATGCATGCCAGCATTTTCAGTCTTACTCACTGATTACACCATAGTTAGAAACAATTAATAATAAAACAGCAGTGCAGGAAAAACACTTAAAGCCATCAATAGAGTTATTAATATGCCTGATCATATTATCCTGAGAATTATTCATGGTGTCATCTGGTAGCTGTAGACATTTGGTAGATCTAAGAACCAATTAAGAAGGGAATTAGGTGTTTTCAGAAGCTGGTTTGTCTGAAACAAAAACTCTTTGACTTGCTGGTTTTTACATATAGACAACGTTGGGTGGCCCAAGTTCAGGGCCTCGTTGTGGTAGAGGAGTTTATGTAATGTTGGGAAAGTCACTGAGTTTGAATGCACCAGCTTCTGAGCTCAAGTTCTGCCATACACAAAGTGTAGGTAATAGTGTTACCCCTCCTTCAAGTAATTCTGTGACGATGAATGCACCAGGACTGTGAGCTACTCTGGCACTGCAGCCATGAAAACGGTGTAAGTAATTCCCCTTTCCAATAAATAGTAAAACTCAATGGAAAAAAAAGTTAACTTTTTGTGACAAAAAGGTTTCAGCTTGCTGCATAATAAATACACTTGCATCTGAGTTGAGGAAAAAAAGGAAGAGACTAAGTCATGCACCAGCCCTTTTTAGCCCCAGAGACTCAGACTGTTAAAAAAGATACATTATCGGCACAGCACGCATCTATTTTTCTACTCTACTTTTGTGGCATCAGTGCTTTCAATCAGCCATCACTGGGATTGCAAGGTGCAAGGGTCCTCAGAAACAATTTTAAGAGAATATGAGAATCACCTTTCCCCTCCCCTCTTCCTTCTTCTGGTTATTTGTCATTTGAGACATTTCTCCATACATTTTCAAAACAGTTTTGCAAATACAGTCAAAAGTTCTTGGCTCCCCAGTACTTGCTGCGAGGGAGAGCACAGCCCATACAAAACACCAACACTGCAGCTGTACAGAGAGTCACAGGGGAAGGAGGAGGATTGCTGACAGAGGAGGACAGAAGCACCTGCCAGCACCAGACCTTCAGTATTTTTATTCTTGTAGGAAGTAATTTGTGTGAAGGGACCAAAATGTGCGTTACTCTACACTATTAAGGTTGTCCCTGATACTCTGCCTGTGTTGTTCTGTGTATCTGCTGCTTTATAGAGCCAGGGGTGTTGGTTTGTCCGTGGCAGGGAGGTGACAGGGACACTCAGCATGGGACTACAGCAGTTATGCTACACCCCAGGTGTTACCCAAGTAGCCCTTTTTGTTCTCATCAATCATATTTACCAGCCTGAAATGCTGAAGAGACTGGGGAAGGCTGTTCCCTGGTGTTAAAATTTGGGATTTTTCATTTTGTGATCACAGACACTAGGGTTACCTCGGTGATATTGTCTTGTTTTAATAAGGAACAGATGGAAGAAGTGGTGACTTTAGGTGGTACAGCCAGTACAGATGGAAAAAATTAAGGCGATTGTAGCCCTCAGCAGCAGACTAGCACAAATCCAAATGGGAAAAGATCAATCTTTTAAAAGACTCAGTGGTTATCTATCTCTTAACCTCATCAGATTTACTCATGGCAAGATTCATTTGTGGCTCTTTTGTTTCTCTTCTTTTCATATTGTTCAAATTCAATATAATCAGACAGCTATGTAGTTTTGGGGTCTGATTCCCATTCAAGTGAATTTAGCCTTTCAATTTTTCACTTTTGTTAAGCCTACAAAATCTCCTGCTGCCCCTCCGTCCTCTACCACAGTCTTATTTTAGGATGCTTATCTTGTTTCCACTACACTGGAAAACTTGTGTTCTGGTTCAGTTGTCTTTTTTTCCCCCTCCATCCAGAAAAGTTTTAATTCTTCTGAAATGGACAATCCCTGTTGAAAACAGGAAGTAAACTCACAGAACTGTGAGCTTTGCATGAGGTAATACCAGGGAAAAACAGAATAAAATACACACACACACACACTGAATATACAGCCTGATTAAACAGAAAGGCAGACTTTTCCTTCAGTGGACCACTTCCCATCAGTCATGGTGCAACCTGTTTTGCTTAAAACTTATGCTATTTGCAAGTATTTAACCTTCCTAGTTTTAAAAATGCAGCAGATACATTAGTTGAGTGCATGGGGGAAGAGACTTTTAATCACATCTTTAAAATTGCCTGCACTGATTTACACCTACAGGAAGTTGCACGTTTAAAATTACTGGCATTGTTTTGTCTTTGCTTTCATCTGCATTTTAGTCTCACAGAGTCTCTCCTTAGTTTAATGATGTTATCAGTTTGTTAAGTATCCCCCAGCTTCTATTTAAGCATGCTAATAGCAGTATATGTGCAGAAACTGATACACATGAAGAGTTTTGTGTCATCTGAAGCCATAGAGTTTGTCTCTGCACCCTTACTCTTCCTTTTACGTTTCTGCTTAATAAAATAGTATAGACTTAGTATATACTATTGCTTGTCAACAGCTCTATGGAATTATATATTTTAAACAAGCTTAAAAAAAATTCTAGTCTTAAAGAATCCCTGAAATTAAATAATTGATGTAGCACTCTGGCAGGCTGAGATTTAAATGTTCTTTCAGCCTGGCTGTAGCTGTAAAGATGTCTTCCCACAGAACAACTGTTATCTTTTAAGAAAAAAGAAAGACATTTCTCTGGCTTGTTTTCCATACAGACATTTGTAAATATAATCCCTTCAGTTGCTTTGGTAAGTCAATCACACTAACAGGTACCAGTTATTCAGTGACTGCCTTGGGCTAAAAAGAGCAAATGACAAAAACACTTTTAGGTTGTCATGTGTTAATGCAAAATGCCCCCAGACCCCAGTGCTTATTCATCTTCATCTAGTTGACTAATGCTTTTCCCATGTTGTTACATGTTGGTAAATTAAAGAAGCCTTCCAGACAGTTCTGTCAACAGTTTACTGAAATGTACCTCATTAGTGAAGTTGAGCTGTCACATGAGTGTAATTTAATGCTATTGAATTATCACTCAAAAATGCTTGAATACCAGGCCTTTATACAGTGAGAAAGAAGGTTTGCTAGGAATACTGTCAGGCTGTAAAATGATTAGATGTGAAGCATGTAAAAGGAAAAACCCCAGCAGTTTTTTTGTACTTGCAGTAAGACTTATGACAGCTCTTTCCCTGCATCTTGCATTTTAGAGACCTGCATAGAGCCAGGTACATTTCTACTGAGCATTTGTTTTTCATATTTGTTGTAAAGCTGAGAGGCTGAGTGCCATGCTTAAGATGGAACATTTATTTTTTTCACTGAAACAGAAAGGAGAGATTGGGGGAAAAGAAGGTAAGGAACTAAAAGGAGAAGGATGGATTTCAGTTGGCATCACAGCAAATCATATGTGTTTAGTCCTCCTTTTACAGAACACAGGGCATTTTAAAATCTTTGTAAATAGTTCTTGTTGTTTGACCAATGGACATACGATTTAATCCATGAAGAGTAGGATCTGGCTCTGTACCTGTCTGTGTGGGGTCTTTAAGGACACTCTGTTCCTACTGAGACCATAGAAATGGGCCCCATCTGCAGACTGAGTGTGACACGCTTGGAAAAGTCCAAAAGCAGCATTTGTCTGAAAAATTTATTTGTTGGTATTAAGCATTTCCTAGACTTAGCATTTTAATAATGCTCTTCTTATAACTGGTTTGAGAGGACTTGGGGAAGAAATTAATGCGAGACAAGGCTACCTTCTGCCCAATGATGGGCTTTCCTGCGCTGTGGTGGATCATAGTTCACAGGACAGTTACACTTCTACACCCTGCCTGTATGCTCAAAACACTAGATGATCAGATCTATAGCAGAAACTGCAAAAAAAAATCATGGATACTTCACAGGAATGGTTTTCAAATGTAGTGCAACAGGGTGATGATTTCTCTTTCACCTTAGGAGTCCCTGCCAAGCAAAGGAGTGGCACAATGGACAAATACACACACAGACCCCACACTTCATCCACTGTTGATGCAGAGGGAGGGTGAATGGAGAGGTGTCCCGGCAGCTCGCCTTGCTGGAGAACATCCCACAAGACTTGAGCCACAGTGCAGGAAAGCTCCCTGACACACAGTCCTCTCCCCACTGAAGGTCACCGGGGAGTCTCTGTGGAGCACGTCCTCTGTGCTTGGGGCCAGCCCTACCCAGTTTCCTCTCCTGGTAGGTATGCTGCCTTTACATATTTAATGAGGTTTTATGGGTTTAGGCGTTGTAAATTATATTCGCTTTCTCAGACCTCTAAGACCTTCCTCCACCTACCCTCCCTTACCTGTCAAGTTTCACTGGATATGCTTTAAATTCTGGAGAGGAGAATACTGACTTTGCATAACATAAATGAAAGAGCCGTAAAGTATTACATTTTCATACAAATTACATGAAACCCCAAGATTCTGCCCTTGAGGGGAGACAGCAAAGCAGCAAGTGCACAGAGAAACAACAGCTTTGGGTTTTGGGGTTGTGTGTGCAGGGAGTAACGTTTCATGTACTTCACATAAAGATAAGAAAGCTCCTGTGCTTTGCAGGTAGTAGTTGTCAGGCAGATCTGGATTTTAGTTGATTTTTTAAAAGCAAGAATCCTTGCTCTTGTCCTACACAGGAAAAGCTGTACATGTCTGTGGGAAGTTTATATATATATATAAATGCAGCAATTTCTGTTTTGGCCTTCTGCACTGGTAATTTATTCCTCAGTGGAGCAAATGCTCCCTTCCACTGGACACATCCAACTTTTTTTCTGCAACAGGGACTGCTAGAGGCAAATAGTTTTCAGTAATGAAATTTCAGTGTTGCATCTTGTATATGTGGCTGAGCACAGCAGCTGAGCTCAGTAGACTCCTACTGTGAATGTGTAACTTGTATGGAAAGCTTTCCTCTTTGGAGTTAGCATTGGAGGTAAAGAGATAGTAAGAGTGGTCAATAAGGCTATCAGCAGAAAGTTAATCACTTCCTTGATGCTCCTGAGGCATTATTACCACAAAGGCAGTCAACTTTGGTCTTTCATCACTCTGTATGAGACAAATGTCTGATCAAAATATGCTTAATAAATTGAAACACTTACTTACAACCGATCACTTCTTTACTATTTTGAACACTAAGCCAGGAATAAAACAACAGGATCATGTCTTTTCTGGCACAGACCAAAGCATATGGTGGAAGAGTATATTGTTCCATTGTCTCAGGTCATGAGGCTTTGGGTTCAGGAACAAATTGTACACATAATTCTGAGTTCTTACACAGAATAGTAGAAAAAATAACATGAACTTAAAAATGAATCCTTATGGATAAACTAGTATTTGTTTGGAAATAAAGTAGAATTCAGTCGAACCTATGCACCCAGTTTGAAGAGAAAAAGTAATTTTGGGGTCATTCCAAGAAAGCACATCCTGATTCCTATTTTCGTGGTGATCCTTTAACTCCTAGAAGCTCTTATGGCCACCAGGGGCTGAACCAGAACTTCATATAAAAGGGATGATCTGTTTTTCAGGTGACTTTGGAGTGTGATGGGGTGCTCCTTTCCTGGACATGGCTGAACACCTGCCTGCCTGTGGGAAGCAGTGAATTCATTCCTTGTTTTTGATTTGCTTGTGTACTTTCCCTCTTAACCTGTCTTTATCTCACCCCATGGATTTTCCAGCTTTTACCCTTCTGATTTTCTCCCTGATCCCACTGGTGGGGGAGTGAACAAGCGACTGTGTGGGGCTTGAGTGCTGGCTGGGGTTAAAACGCAACAAAAGCTTGATAATCTTATGCTTTCTTGGGTTTGTTTTCACTCTGCCAGAAGCATTACATGCTGTAAGTATGTGGAACTCCAAAACAGTATTTGTCTTCTTGTCCTGGGCTGCAGTGTATTCTATTACCATCTACATGAACTGTTGACACCAGGTGGGTGGTGTTGCTTGCCTCCACCCTCTGGACTATCTACTGTTCATGGGTTTTGCCACATGACTCATACATAACCCATTCCGGACAATATTGTGTTAATGGCCAATCAAGGCCTTACCACATGACTGACAAAATTACATCATCCCATTGTGAGATGCTCCGCCCAGAGGGAGGAGACAAGCATTCCATCCTGGATATAAGGTGAGATTGCAAACACCACGGGAGCCCTGTCTACTGGCTTCCCAGAGGACAAGAGCTACCACTGGACCTTCAGCTGGAGACCAGACTGCTGAATCACCGCTTCAACTGAGCTACTACGTTTGGACTGCTACCACCACCCCAACAGGGTGTCAGGTTGTATCTGACTTTGTCAGTGCTTTTCCTTGTATTATTTCACAGATTTTTAATTTTTTCCTATTGAATTTTATTCTGATTTACGATCTCCCACTGGTTTGTTTTCAAACCAATACACTTCTGAACTTGGAACTATCATTCAGCTGCTTTCTGGCTCTGGCAATAAAACCATTCTCTAAAAGAAAAGCAATACAAATTGCATAGCAGCTTGCTAATGTGTACCCAAAAAAACTGAAGAGATTGAAAACCCCTAAACCATGCTGTTAGTTTCAGAGCTAAAGAATATAGAAATGTAAAAATACTACCTATTTGTACTATATTTTCTTGACTTCTCTTAAGGTTTTCAACTCACAAAAGGTGATGCTAAACTAGTAGTGTGACATTAACTTTTTAAACAGTAAATATTTTAAAAACTATTATCTCAAACTTTTATTGGTCAAACCATGTATCTTTCTGAATATAAAAGTCTTCTTCATTGTCTACTTTGTCTTTATAGTTGTATTTTTCTATTTCTTTAGGTTCCAAATGAAGAATAAAACGATATGTATAGTTTCACTGGACTTCTCTTTCATAAGTAAGTATATGAAGTTCATACTGGCTTTCACCACCTTCTACTTCCTGAAGAAAAAATAAGCAAATATAAGTCTAAGTGTTGTAAGAGTAGGAAGGGGATATTTCTATCCATAGAAAATAAGTTAGGAAACCAGATAGTCTTCTGCAAATATTGGGGTACCGATCTCCAGATTTCAACGATTACTTTTTCTTATTTCAGTTCATATGGTTTTTGAAGGTAAAGTTGGAATCCTAGTAGCTTTATTTTCTGTTTCCAATTATCTTAGCAAAAAACTACCTCTTAAATTTGAACACTTTACTCCTCACAGAAAGGCCACTGGAGTCAAACGAAAAATTCATTTACCCCATGGTATTTTGCATCAAGCTTTTATATGGAAGCATCTCATCTTCATTTTTTCTATTTATAAGTGTTGTACTTCTAAACACAGTGCTATTAGTGTCCTTTCTCTTACAAAGAGTTAATTTGACAGTTCTTAATCATGGGATGAGCTTATATAACTTCACATGCAGAGCTTTGGGGTTTGTTTTTGTGGGTGGTTTTAAATAATAATTAGAAACGCGGTTTTGAATATTTGAAGTTCTCTAAGTTTCTGAGAGCAGTATACTTTGTTTTCAGATCAACTTTGTATTTGCTACTACTTTGCAGGTAGCTTGGAGTTAAAGTATAATGTGCAGGTCCAAATCTCAGTATCATCAAATACCATGTGATGATGCTGGAATGTTTATAGTCTTGTTATGTGATTACACTATAATTTTTACAAGTTGGATCACTGCCTTTTCTCAACAAATTACAGCTGTGTTTTATCTTTCTATTGAAGGAGTGCTGGAGAGGTGTTTTTATATTTCAGTTCCTATTTAGGACATAAGTTGATGACAGCAGAATGCTCACTGTTGTTGAATGAGACCATCCTGCTCCCAGTCACAGTTTTGTTCCCTTATGCCAGCTCTGGGGTTTGTCAGATCCCTGAGTGAGCCAGCTGTGCTGACTGTGCAACCAGAAAACTTTCTCTTTGCCGGGTTAGATGTTTACTGGTATTATGAACTGACTCTGTAGGGTATAGGGAAGTGTAGGATCACATGCCCAGAGAAAGGGAGAAGTTTTATTTCATTGAAACAAGTGGCTACCTTGGCTTAACCATTAATATGGCACCCTTAATACAATACCTTTGGCTTAGGTATAGTTGGTGTACTTGAATAAATTGGGTGAAATATGAGCATCACTGCAGGCAAGCAGAGTTTCCTGAAGTCAGGCTTTTACCTGAGTACCTGCTTGGTGACATTGCTGGAGGACAGCTTCTGACCTGTATTCACATTGTCTAGTCCCTATGGGCACTGCAAGAGGCACAGAAGGGCTAAAAATTTGTATTTCAGTACACATTTAGTCCTTGGCCGTGTAATCCACCACACTAGGAAGTCCTTTCGTAGTATTCAAAGAGTGGAAATTCTGCATAGTTTCAAAATGGGAGTAAAAGGAGAGAGTGTTGCCTGAACCTTCTTCACTCACTAGTTCACCTGCAGCGTAGATGCATAGCAAAATAATACACTAGAGTATCATCCCATGATGTTAAGATCATAGCTTTTTCCCCTGTGAAAAAGCAGAAACTGAATAGCTGGGTACAGAAGTGTAACAGAAGAAAAGGGATAGCCATTATTCACAAAGAAAAATGAGAATATGGAAGCTGATATGCTTAGGAATTTTTGCAGAAGGCGGGCATGGTCCCAAGAGCAGCCACATGCATGACTGGAAGAGGGCCTTTGTATTTTAAGACAGATTTGCTGCTAGTTTATTCCTCTGCTTTCAAATAACAATAGTTTGCAGAGTTAGGTGTTTTGAAAAAGAAGGTTCAACTTCCACAACAAAACCCCAGAAAACTAAAGTCATCCTGGAAAGGGTAACAGTGTTGGAAGGCATGCTTAAAATGGATTATACTGAAAAAGAAGTCTAGAAATGCTGCTTTTTTTTTTTTTTTTTCTTTTGTCCTGACATGCTTGTAGATCTAGTACTTCAGAAAGTCCTTGGCCTGTCTTCTTCCCCACCATCATTCTTCTGGAGTGGAAATTTGTACCTGGTTGAAGACAAACTGAGAGATATTTTTCCCTCACTCTTCACAAAAGGGTGGACAACCCAAGGCAACAACGTGAGTGACATCACCATAGTGATAAACTGTCTCTTGAAACATGTCTGCTGCGTATGAGAAGAAATGGTCTCCAAAGCCTTTACTTCTTGGTACATGGCACTGGTTCCCAGTGGCTTAACAGCCTTTCACTAAAGTGGAGGTGATTTGAAATGGTGGTATTTTACATGTTCTCCATTTGCTTTTGTAAGGACTGCCCAAGAGCAGATAACCTGGTCTTTTTCCTTTGATCTACTACAGTTCTTACTAGAAACATTTCTGTGGTGGTCTTCTGTGGAAACACTTTCGTCTAGGTTATAAAATATAAGTGTATTATATGGTTTCACCTTTGGGCTATAAGGACAGCACTTCTAAAGTTTTATCTCATCTCATGCGTTAGGTGCTGCAAGCATCAATTGAGGTGCAAAGCACCTCTTACCCCTTTACAGATATCACATACTTAGGCATTCAGGCATCTTAAACACTGAAATGAGGTCTGGCCTACAAAAGCTGGAAGGGTGCCTGCTATGAATGTCCATACAGTGGCATAATGCTGTATGAAACCATCGGCAAGAACTCTTGACAGTTACCAGGAGTCAGACTAGCCAAGCATAAGGAAAACAAAACAAAACCAAACCCTCAGCCAACCAAAAAAACCCCAACAAGCCACAAAACCAAAGCCCAACATTTTGTACTGACTAGCAACCAGGAAGCAGCAGGAGCAGGCTGCTTCCCAAGGGCTGATGAGACCAGAGGCAATGGTAACAGAGAGAGAGAAGCTCAGGCAGAAATTTCTCAGCCCTGAGAATTCAGGTACCTGAATAAGAGGAGCGGATCGAGTCCAACAACAGCAACCAGGGTCAACCAACAGCCCAGGTAGGCTGTTGGTTACAAATTCCAGGGAGATGCCAGGCCAATGTACCACCAAGGCACAAAGGCAGGTACCTCTGTATGAGAGGCTGCTCAGGGCACTGGTGATGTGCTCATGGCCCTGACACAAACACCTGCCCTGACTCTATAGATTTGTGATGTCTTGTGTCAAACCGGGGTGTTAAATTGTGTAAATGTCAGTGGTGAGAAGGACACTGGTGCACGCCTGCCCTGGCACAGGAGGCATGGGAAGAGCAGGGAGAAGCAGGCCTCTACTCCCCATTAGATCTCAGCTGAGTCTGTAAGCAGAGTAACTTTTTAGATTTTCCTAATTTACATTTGGACGGGGACTAAGGCAGTTTGAAAATTAAGAGGGCATAACCACAATCCTGATGGCCTCCTACTTTTCTTTTATCAAATAGATCTTGGCAAAGGAAATAACCTGTCCTTCCTGCTTCTAAAGGGCAGGTTTAAAAAGACTCCAGCTTTTACTTTGTCACCACTGGGCTGAGTAGATGTTGAGGAAAGACTCTTTTTCTCCAGCAGGGTCTTAACAATGAGAAGCCTTTCAAAGACTTGGAAACAAGGCAGTACAGTTTAAAAGACACCACTTTTCAGTTCTTCATTGGGTTTGCTCTTGTTTTTTCTCCTTCATTTTTATGCCCATGAAAAGTGCTAGGTTGAGAGACTTGGAGATGAACTTCCCTCTTTATCCAGCTGTCCTGACAATGTACTTCTTCCCTAAGGGACCACTTTTAAGGGGACTGGATGGTAGGTTGATTCCTACATTATGCGTCTCTGCCAGTAACTAACTGCCTGTGAGGAGATGACCTAGTTCTGGCTGTGAAGGTGATGGGATTTTGGCAGGCCAAACTCGTGGCCACAAAAATTTGAGCTTTTAATAATTACCTCAATCTGTAGATAAGGTGCTTCTTTGATTTAAGTATGAAGAGAAATCTATATGCACACAGAAGTAAAACATATATATACGTTCTTAAATGCCATGTACTTGCTTTGCCTTACAGTACTCTTTACTCTGTGGGCACAGCCCATGGAATTATTATCTTTACAGCTATTTTGCAGTCATGACACTGTTATTACCATGCAGGAATGGGAAAAATATTATCTTTTTTTTGTGTCAGTTTTCATTAAATTGCTAACATTTTTATACCAAATAAAGAGTGGAAACTGTCAGCCACTTCACGCTTTTTTATCATTGCTAGGTGAACATGAGGGGTTTTTTTTACAGACACTGAACTGCGAAAAAATTATTTTTAAAAGGATAAACAATTTCTGTATAAAATACAGTACATTAATCCTGCTGCAGCTTAATGTAACTACCTGAATTTGATAATTTCTTTAAATCCTGAAATCAGTTGGTTCTGAGTTACTTTTCAATGACATTTAACAGTTAGACTTAAAAATACAGAAGAATGCATTATAAGTTTTACCCAAAATGATTATGGCAGTCATTTGAATAAAATACAGATTTTGCAAGCTGTAAAGCATATCATTATACTATATACTGGTCTAACTAAGGTTTGGTTCACAAACTACAGTGCTCTAACCAAGTCATTAAATCTATCTAAAAGGGCCTCATTTGAGAAGCAATAAAATTTTTAATCATTTTATTATTAAAAGAGTGTTTAATATGTAGCTAATTAAATGCCAAAGGCAGGTTATCTGAGTTTAACCTTCAAAAAGAAAATGATGTATCAAAGTCTGCCTCTGGCATCATGGGATAGAAATGTCATCCTCATAATCATTGCGTGACAACTAGCTGGTGGCCTTTTCTAGAGCTATAGTTAAATTACCTGATTAAATTAATAGCCATTTAGATGTTTTAGGAACTGCACAGACCTATACTAAATGAAAATTAGGTCCATTACATTTTCTGAGTGGGCTAGATAGACCCTAAAATAAAACACGTATGCCATTGTCCACATTACTTAGATTAAGCAATTAAAAGCCCTTTCTTAAAAGCTACTAATTTCCCATAGTGTGCCATGAACTAGGTTTACACTAATGATCAGAGAGGAAGTTTTTCATCTGCTTTCCCCCACCTTTCTTGTTTATTTTACTATCAAGAAAATCCCTCTCGAATGTGCAAATGCTTCTGTGTGTTGTGCTGTGTTGACTTCTCCTGAAGCCTGACCTCCCAGAGAGCAGCCAGGAAGGATGTCGAGTGTTCAGAACCAAGTCCCACAGAAATCATGATGGTCTTCTCTACTCAAGTTGGAGCCCTTCTGCAGTGGACTTTGTCTCCATGACAAGAGGAGGCCTTGCTGGGCACAGGTGTGTGAAATGACAGGTGAAGAACAAAAGGCAAAATGCTTGCTCTGCCACATAGAGAGCTTTCAGCTATAGGAGAGTGAATTTTAAGACTCCAGAAATGATATTTTCCTTGTCTCAATAGTCTGTTCGCAGAGAGAGAGAAGAGAATTCGGCAGATAATATTCAGATTCTGCAGATGGTGTTCAGTGAAGCATTTCCTTTTGATCCCTGTCTCCAAAACTAACATTGTTTGTTGTCCATCAGATTTCCACATCCCTCTCCCAGTCAGGCAGATTCCAACCACATTTACTGCTAGTGCCAGTGATTGTCCAAGTACGTAATGTTATCTAAATGCTTAAAGCAGTTAGAACCACGCTAAAATGTTGATTTAGATATGAATTTTATAGATGCTTATTCTTAAATCCAGATGTTGATATTTTTGTACAGCTCTCATCCAGCAAAATGCTCCATAGATGCAGTGGTTTAAATACATTTAATCCCACTGAGTCCATCAGGACTGTATATACACATTTGACTTGGTATGTACACATTTTTAAAGTATTTTTTGAGTGACACTGTAGACTTCCAAAAATAAAAGAATCTGTTCCAAACCAGGCTCTCACTGAGCGGAGCTGTGTGTTTAGTAGATCAAGTCAGTATGTTCTGTAAGTCAAAAGTGTTCTTCAACCTGGTCTTTCTTAGCGTGTGAGAAAAAAATGGTTTACACATTAGGCTTTGAAGTGATGCAATTTTAACTGGATTAGTAAATTTAACTGTGAAGCATGATTTAAAAAACACAAAATGCGTCCTATTTTATAGCTAATTCCAGCAGTGTTTTCAGAGTTAGTAAAATGAAACATGAGACAAACTTATGGAAAAAAAGATACCATAGCAGCTATGCTTTAATAAAACATGATTTAGTATTTCATTTTTCTTTAACCATTAGAAAGGCATCAACACAACATTTATAATAATTTTTCAGTTTTAAATAATGTTTGCATTTTTGTTTCTGGTGTTTTCATTTTTTAATTCTACTGTGTAAGCAACTGGTTTTACCAGTGATGTGTCAATAATATAGAGCAGACGTTCCTACAGAAATATTTCAAATTTGTGTTAAATTACATACATCAGGTTGTTAGATGCTGATGATATTAATAGTTGTTCAAATTACCAGTACCAGGTTTATTTGATATTTAAGCTTGAATGAAGTTTAGGGAACTTCCAGGGGAGTAGACTGCTTTTGGGACAGTGGTGTATCTTCTCACCATAGGAGAGCAAGGACCACAAAGTCTGGTCTGGCCAAGAAGGGGACTCTTGGTGTGCTGAATCCTATTAGGTCTGCAGATAGAAACAATCTATTTAGAGGCACCCTCAGAATTTACAGGAAGTGTATTTTGTATCTGTCCCGCAAAACCAAAACCAAACCAAAACAGCCCCCCAAAATCTCAGTATTTTTTCATGAGTGAATTTGGCTTGCCATAGAAGCACTATTGTTTTGAAGACTACCAGAACTGTCATTCAGTAAGTCGGGATGACTGGTGGGAGAGAGGGGCACAGGATAAGGAACAAACCTGGATTGAGAGTGGATCTGTAGAAGAAAGAGTGAATCATTAGCTCATGTCAAATTATCATCCCTTGTTTCCATTTGTTTTGCACCAAAAGTTTGTTGCTGTTACTGATTTTGTTTCTTTTCTGTAGGTATCAATCTGTGTGTGTTCACTGAACAGCCACATGACCTATACCCTTTAGGGTATCTTCAGAAGCTCTTGAAGCAAAAGAAAAATAGTTGATAGGGATGATTAAACCGTGATCAAAGGAACAGTGAGTTCAGCCAAAGGAAGTGAGCTCCTTAGAGTCCTGCTGCACGTCTCTGGAGTCACCCACGGGTGTTGCCTCAGTGTTTGGCTCTGAGCCGGGACGCGTATCCTTCTTCAGTACTTTCAGCAAACCCCTTCTTTCTCAGCACAGCTGTTGTTACCTCTCCTCGCAGAAATTTAAAATTCAGCATGCTGAAAGGGACATTAAATAACAACTGATTTTAACATGCCTTTCCATTTGATGGGGATACCTATGTGCTTTGCAGCATTTCCCCATCAAACAAGAAAAGGAGACATTTGTTTCCCGGCACAGCCATGCTCAGCTCCGTGGTGCAGCATCCCGGGGCCAAGTGGGAAGAAAGGTGATGTGTCTCCCTAAACTAGCTGAATTAGGCACTCAGGCAATGCTTTTAAGTGGGCAACATGGAATTCACATAGCTAGGATTTGGCAGCAGTGTGTGATATGATGGGCTCATCTAATGTTTTAGGTCTTAGAGAAGACAGAGCTGCTGGATGGGGTAGAAATATTGGGAATGGTTTCAGTTTTGAGCTTTTAGAAGTCTGATAGGTGAATTAGAGGTTTTTTTCATACTGAGCAGTGGATTTATGCTGATAACCCATATGTTCCTGTCTGCATAAGCTGCTTGCATACATGTTGCTCTGTGGTAGAGGTGAGAACCACTGAACCACTCTGATGTTGCTCCAGGTCCTGAAACACCAGCAGCAAGTTGTGCTAGGCCTAAGAGGAGCTGAATTTTTGTGATGAAGATTTATTGTACAGAACTAGCTGGACTATAATAAAATAGTAATTTTATAATTACAAGATGTCTTTTGTCTGGACAGCCCAAGATGTTTTTGGAATATTGGAGGACTAATCTTAACAGACTTTAAATATTACCCCTGTTTTAATGCCTTTCCTATCATTGCTAATGTGTGGGCTAAGGCATAGAAACAAATCACCTTTATATTAAAATTTTGAATCATTTCTAACCCAAACTGTTTAATAAAGACTCAAACACCACAGGCTATAAAGGTGGAATCATAGAATGGTTTGGGTCGGAACGGACCTTAAAGATCATCTAGTTCCAATGATCCAGCTATGTTCAGGGAGACATTCCACTAGACCTGGTTGCCCAGAGCCCCATCCAACCTGACCTTGAACACTCTCAGGGATGGGGCATCCACAACCTCCCCTGGCAACTTGTTCCATTATCTTACTACGCCCACAGTAAAGAATTTCTTCCGTATATCTAAACTAAGTTTCCCATATCTCAGTCTGAAGCCATTCGCTCTTGTCCTATCTCTACAGTTGAAGAGTCCCTCTCCAGCTTCCTTTTAGCCCCCCAGATACTGGAAGGCTGCTGTAAGGTTTTCACACAACCTTCTCCAGGCTGAACAGCCCCAGCATTCTCAGCCTGTCTCCGTAGGGGAGGTACTCCAGTGTCCAGAGCAAATAAAGACAACAGCCTTGCCCAGAGCTCTTCACCCTCCATATAGGACTGATGTTTTTTCCATGAAGGAAAATAATTTCTTAAAGACACCAGACAAAGGATGAGGGCTAAAAACCAGAAATGAATATATAGAGGTGCTTTTCCTATGCAAGAAAATCAATCTAGTAAAAATAAAAAGAAAAAAGATTCTGAAGAATATCAAACACAGGCCCCAGCAGAAGAAATTGCCACTGGAAAAAAGTTCTAGCAGTGCAGTTTCTTCAGAAATACATATTTTAGGTGATTTTTCTCTGTTAGTAGCTGGCTGACATTTTCCAAATGTTATGTTCCTGATTTAAATCTTTCCTTCAAGTCCCCACCTTGCTGGGGCAGGGCCCCACCATACCAAAATTATACTGCTAGTATCAGGCTGAAATTTGGATGTCTTTACTGAAGCATCCCTTTGAGAACAGCTGAATCTCTGTTCGGGAAGCCCGTTTTCAAGTGAGACAGACTATTTCCAGGTCATACTTTTTGCAAAGAGCTTTCCCATATCCTGAGCCCTGCATGCCTTTCCCTTTAGCACTCCAGTTCACAGCTGCTTTGTGGGGAGGGGAAAAGAAGGAACGTGGGCACAATTTGAGCCTGTATAAAACTAGTTACTAGGCTTTCTCTACAGCAGTTCCCACCCCCTTCAGTAGCAGTTGAACTTAAGAATGATAGCAATAATTAAAATAAATTTCTTCAAAAGTTTCTGCCATTAGTTAAGAACCATACCCCTCTGCTACACTGAGTCTTGCCATTCCATTGGCTTCATTGCAGCAGTTCAGTATGAGCTAGGATGACAGAATTGAGCATCAAATCATCCTTCTGGTGAGAAAAATGTGCTTTAAGCTGTAAAATATTAACAGTAAACATGAATCAATGTGTTTTTATGGCTAGATAATGATTTCAATAATGGGATATTGGATTTGATAAGCAATGCAAGCTGCCACAGCTGATGAGTTAAATACAAGAAAAAAAATGCTCATGGGAAAAGAACAGTGAGAGACCTGTTAAAAAACAAATTTTTCAAGAAAAATGGAAAGGCAAATTTAATGTTTAGAATATAATTGGAGGTCACTTATTACTAGTAGGGTGCTGAAAATGCTCAAATAGAAATATAAGTGATTTTTTAAGTGTAATTACAATGATTTTGTCACAGCATCTAATTTTCAAAGCAAATTCATTCTTAATACAGGCTTGCTTTTTCAGTGGTAGTACTAGTCCAAACTTCCAGGTATAACTGATTTTCCCTCTATTATGAGAGGAAAACAATTTAAAAAAATCATATACACACAGTTTAGATATGCATATGTGCTTATTTCTTCCATGTATGTAGTTAATTATGGATTCACAGTAGTACAGTAGAGATCTGAATTTCTCCATGACCTAATAACAGGATCTTCTAGGTGCTGAGAGCTGGCTGAATGCTCCTTTTAAGTCAATAAGCAGGGATAGGTTTGCATGTGTGGTCCGGGCTGACTGTAACCCAGCCAGAACCCACGACCGAGGTGGTCCAGGGTGAGTTCATACAAATCTGCACGTGGTGGGAGCTGTGCCCATATTGGAGATTGAGGTGTAGATCTATTTTTTCCAACTGATACAGCCTTTTGATGAACTGTCACTGCACATTAGAGGTGTCCATCTAGGAACAGAGCCCCCGGAGGTGTTATGGAAGGGCGGGCTGTGCTGCATGGCTACTGGTTCCTGGGTTACTGGGTTTTTTCTTCAGAATGCTGGAAATAGGCAGCCTCTTTCACAACTTGCAAGAAATAAGCACACTTCTTTCCCCACTATAATATTTGAGTATTGAATATGAAGTATCCAGACTTCTGAATTTCCTTTTTATCTTTTTTTTCTTTTTTTTTTTTACCAAGTCAACTAAGCTCAGAGGCTTCTGAAATCTTCCAGTTTTCTTTGCTGAATCAACTTGAGTAGTACAAAAGAAAAGTCACAAAGGGTCTGGAGCTGTTAAATTTATTTCCATCTTTTACAGTGTTTACAGCTATTTGGGTCTTTGGGGTGAACCCAGTAAAAGTGTTGACCCAGCACTGAGGACCAAGTGTGGATTCAAGCAAAACATGCCACAAATAACTAGCCTTGTGTTTGGATCTACTCTAAAAGGAGTCAGTATTTTTTTCTCTTATATTTAGCCCAATATTTTCCAGTCTTCCATAAAAGGCTTCTTTTGATTTTTGGCACAAAGTTTGGGGGCAGTTTTTGGAAGGCAGTGTTGTTTACCTTAGTTTGAAACCGTCAATATCTCATAAAATTTTAAAATGTAGGATAAGCTTCCTATCTCTTTGCTAATGCAGAATAGTGCTTTGTTTGAATCTGGTTTTGGGTTGGGGGATTTTGTTGTGTTGATTTTATTTTATTTTATTTTATTTTATTGCTGCATTTTTTTTTTTTTTTTAACGTGGCATTTGCTGGATGCCTGCTCTTCTCCTTTAAATACCAGCTGGGAGATACAAATGTGCATTACCTTCGCCATTTCTGAACAGTATATTTATCATTTTTATTATTTATGTTTCTGGCTTGCAGTGTGGATGCAAATGTATTAAATGCTGTTAAGACCAGTGTGCTTTAGCATCTGTGGAATATCATCACACCTCCAAGGCTAAGCCTGCAGCTAAAGTGTTTAAGAATTTATATGGCCATTCCTTTTCTCTCTCTGTGGCATTAGAGGGAGGGAAAAAAAAAGCAATAATGAAATGCATAACCTACATCCACAGAAAGTATAACTGGTCTATTTATGATTATGATTCACAGTTCAGTCACTAGAAATATACTACAGTTCTGCAGGTTTATGCCTTCAGCAGTTATTTGTTAATGGCAACTCCTGCACACATTTTCCCGCAAGTCTTTTGGATTTCAAGAGAAAATGTGTCCTTCAAACAAGTTATTTCTTTGAGGGATCTTTCTGTAAGTGCGTTCCACTGTGTATTGACTACTCATAATATTTTCTGTTATCATCTTGTCAGGGTTCAATTCATTACTCCATTCATTATTCAATTTGTTGGGCCATGAGCATCTGAATAATTGAAAACTGCAGAAGTATTATAAATTATAGTGTTGCCATGAAATCCCAGTTTTAGGGTTTATGGCTTGACTTTAAGAAATCACTCTGTTGAAAGTTGGCATATGAGGTCTCATCTTTAAAGCAGAATCTTATCAGTGTGATGGTTTTTCATATCTCTATCACTGCACATTTAAGAACTCAGGTTGCCTCTGTGCATTAAGTTATGGACTTTTTTAACAGTTTATCTGTTTTTTAATTACTATTGCCATCTCAGTGATGTGGGCTAGGGACAGATAAAGAAATTAATTTATTTTGAGGTTAATAAGCAATTTCCAGCTGTTAATTAATTTTTTTCTCCTTTCACAAAATAGAGTTAATATAGTTCCCTGTATTAAAGATAAAATATTTTTGTGGTGTTTTGCAGGTTAAAGATATTCCTACACAGAAAGATAAACTGACATTTAGCTGTTATTTTAAGTAAGTACAGTATGTTTTAAATGTGTTTTTTTTAATTTTATTCTTAGCTCCTGTGTTTTGATTTGGATTACTATTATATTTCTACTCTCTGGATAAATTGTATCAAATGGCATCATATTTATTTTAAGGCGATAACTATTTAATTCTAAAAATATGAATACCTCATAGACTACATTCTTCTTTTGATTATGTTGCTGAAAGATCAGTAGAATTGTGCCAGGGTAGCCTGCACTTCTTGTTTTGAATTTTTAAGCATTGTCTGTCTTTAGGTTATAGACCAAGTTTTGGATGATATGCCAAAATAAGTGAATCTGTCATTAAGGCTACAAAATTATTTTTTGTTTATTCCGGTGCTGACTGTGTGTATCTTCATATGCTTCCTCATCAGTAAATGTCAAGATCATCTGATTTTGCTATTATAATAAAGGAAAGCTTTTAGTCATGCTGTTGGCAAGCTACAAAATAGAAAGAGAGATGTAGTGATGAAGTCTCCTGTATCAGCACTCACATTACCATGTCAGCCATATTCTTGGGCTTGGCACAACCTTTTGCAGAAGGCAAGAGAAGGATGAATTCCTGTGACAGTGGTCCGGGACTCCCTGTCAGCTCTCAGAGCTCGATCCAGCAACCCAGACCTGCATTTGTCACATCTTTTGAGGTATCTTGGCTGTCCTGTGCTCCTAGATCTGTTTGTCCAACAGGGTGCAAGGCTCCTTAAATTGTGAGGGATATCAGCCCTCTCAGTGCAGGTGCCTCAGGTCCCTTACAATCCATCTCCTGGTGCAAGATTTGAAGGGATTCAGCCTTGCCAACTGCATGCCCTGTGAAGCATCCCTTATACCCTGCCCTTCTTTTGACCAGTTCACCTTTTCATTGTGCTCTGGGTCTTCTGTGCTTGTGAGCTGCTACAGAGTGACAGCTCCCCAGAGCTGGCTGCAATTTCCTACCAACAAAATAACTCACCCAGAGGAAGCAAAAACTGGAATTTCTTAACATGTTTTAGAACCTGACCATCTCCACAAAGCTGAGATGAAAAGCCCCACTTTTGAGTCTTCTCAGTGATGACACACAGAAAGAGGCCACAGGTGGCTGTGGCTGCCAGGGATGTTCAGCTCAAATGTCCGAGAGCTCTCTGAGCAGTGCTCACAGGGATGGCTCCGTGGGAAGCCCGGCCCTGCCAGCACAGCTGCCCACTGTGTGTTGCCTTCACAGCTGTGATGGTGCTGCAGCTGCAGGGAGACTGAAAGCCAAGAAATGCAGGGTCTCTCCTGGAAGCAGGGAAATCATCTGGGATCTCAATGAGGTTTGGGAGAGTTTGATTTGTGGTCCAAATCCAAGCATGCGTTTACCACTTTCATAATTTGCATTGCTTGCACAAATTATGTTGTGGTTCTAAGGCTTTGTACTAGGCAGGACTGAGGAATTTTATTGCCTAAGAAAAGGGCTAAAAAATGGGTTTACTGCATCTTTATTTCCTATAGGCATCTAGAGTTGCTTCTCCACCCTGCAGGAGGTAAACACAGGCAGAATTCATCCCTTTGTAAGTAAAAACTGCAGGTATTACCACTGCTACTCAAAACTTGGATAAATTTTTTGCCAGATTGAGGCAGAAACATCTGGGTTGTGGAAGAGCTGGAAGCAGCAGCCCAGTGTTAGTGTTAAAGTGCCAAGTAGTCTTTAATGTGTCTGTTGTGCACGTGCCCACAGGACTGCCAGCAGCTCGACCTTAGTACAGCTGAGGCCAGCTGGAGTTTTGCTCACAGCTTTGTCAGATCCAGGGATTCACTCCTGTATTCTCCTCCGTGAATGATTGGAAGAGTAAGGATCAAAAAATTTCCTCAAGGCTAGTCAAGATGCTAAAGACTAACACAAAGAGAGGTGATGCCTGTGGTTTCTTATGGACAGCTGCAAAAAGGCCGAGTAAAGGTGTAATGATGAGACCACATAGAAAACACACCATATTCTATGCTGTGCTCATACATAACTAAATCCCTAAATGCATATTAGGTTATTCAGCCAATTTCTGCACATTATTTTCAGTGAAAGTGAAGCAGGACGAAGTCTTAAACCCTTTAGAACCACACATCTGTGTGGTAGAAAAAGGGCAGATTTGTTTCTGCCCACATCTGAAACCCTCATGGTCATCTTGATGACATTTTGTTTGGATATGCAGTTGACAGGCCCAAAAAATCACACGGAACATTATCAACACTGCTGATTTTGGAGAAATATTTTAAAAAAAAAAAAGGGTGAGAAGCAGAGGGAGGACACATGGCATCTGTGTGGTCCTCAGATTCATCTGTTCCATTATTCCTGTGTAACTTGGGGATGGTGACACAGCACCATTAAGGAGTTCCAGCATAGCCAAACCCCAGAGGCTGGTTCCTGATGATACTCTTTATGTCAAACAGCCAGAAAGAGGGGGAAGAGCATTGGGAGGGGTGGGAAGGAGCATTTGGGCATATGCTATTGCATTAGGAGAGGGATCAAGACCTAGTTTGCCACTTGGGTCCGTGGTGTGGGATCCATGGCGTAAGTGGAGACAGCCTCTTCTGGCAGGGATGTCAGGGTTGCCCAAAGCCCCTGGACGGCAGGGGCTGTTGAGAGGGAATCTGACCCCATGGGAATAAGGTGAAGTGCTTAGAGAACAAACTCCTGGTGCATAATGGAGGAGGGGTGGAGAAATGAAGGGTTTGGATCTGTGGGGGTGCATGTAGGGGCTGTGTTGGTGAGCAAGTGTCAATGCACTGGGGAGCTGGGGAGTACAGGCAATATCAAAACTGGAGGGGAATGGGAGGAGGGAGGGTGATGAGCAAGGGAGAGGGTAAAAAGGTTAGCAGTGAAGTATGCAACATCCTACTTGCTTTATTTTCTGTCCTGTTATTGACAATCTTATTTTCAGTCATTATTTAATGGGCAGTTAGTCTGAGTAAGAAGACCGATTAGGTGTGGTAAGCACAGTGATTAAAGCAGTGGGGTAAAAAACTGCTTTAGGAAATCTGCCCACTAACAATTTTTTTTATATATCAAAGGAGGTAATGACATTTTCTAGTAAAGTAAGGGTTTTAATCTGAAAGCTGGTTTTTTTCTTTGCTTTCCATAGTTTTAAAAGCACAGGCTTTTCAAAATACAGCAAACAGTTGTCTTAGCAAGCTACCACATATCCCACTCCACATCGACAAAGTCTAGCTTGGGCTTAGCAAATAACTGAGTGGTTTTGAGAGCTAAAAAGCTTTTTATTTATATTTTAGAGTGAACAAAACTGGGTTTGCAGTGAAAACACATTCTCATCTTCAGCAGTAGGTGAGCTGCCTTTTTGCCTCGGTACAACTTAGAGCATAGGATCATATTTAATAAAGAGATATTTAGTTTTCTATTGGAAAAGGATTGCTGCAGAATATATAAAAGCTACTTGGATATTTTTGTAGAACTTTTGCATAAATCTTGTATCCATAACCTGATCTAGTGACATAAATATTAGCAGCTTGTTTCTATTTCACCTGCTGTAGAACCACTGCTGTCCTACAGCAATAACCAGCAAGGGAATAGAGCTATTTGCTGCTGTCATAAATAAGACAGGGTGTCACAGCTGTTTTCATTTGACTGAGCAGTAATGGAGTTAATTATACTTCCAGTCTCTTTGTTTTTGATCTGTGTTTCCAAAGTCATCTGAGCTTCTTGAATTCTTGCAATTTTTTTAACCCATTTTTCTACTCACCTGGATTAGACATTTTCTGTAATTTGCAGGTGGTTTCATTGTTATATTTTTTTTCTTTTATTTATACATGCTTTTCTTATTAGTTAGATCATATTGTTCTATGAAAATCTCTACTAAAAATCAATGTATTTAGTTGTATTGAGCAACATAACAGATAGAGAGTATGGTCTTTTTGAAGACCAAACGCATAGACTTACTTTTGCTAGAAAACAGACCTGTTTCCATCTCTAGCAACGCAGATAAATTGCTTTAAGAAAAAGAACAACATAATAAAGCTATGCTTGGATCCAATAAATCATATTGCTGAAAGAATTCATGGAATTAGAGTGTCAAAAGGACAGCTAGACTTGCAGAAATAAGGAGATGGTGATTCATGTTTAGCTAGTCCATATAGCTGCTTCACAGCAGCACATCAGGCAGAACTTAATGCAAGAAGTTCTCTTTGTCATTAACAGTTTTTCAGTTGCTTGCAATTTTATTTGTTCGTTCCCCCTTTTTTTAATTTGTTTTTTTTTAATGTAACTATAGTAGATAAGAATAAAAGGAAATCTTTGTTTATAGGCATTAATGGCAATATATTGAACGTGGACAAGTTTTGCTTAAAGAATTTAGTAAGTCTGTAGTCATGAAAAGAAATGTAGTTGTTGAAGTGTCTGTGATGGAGGCTCTGATTTTGAGCCAGCTTTATAAAGTTACTGGTTTTATAGGAGTTGGGCACCAAGCCTGTATGAAAATCACACTGGACACCTATCTGCGTATCTCCATACTTAAAAATAGGCTTTGAGATGTGCCTCCAGTGGTTTGCAAGCCCGACAAGTGACAGAGTGAAACATGAGAGCAGCAAGTACTACAAATATATTTCTCTAGTATTAGTAGTCTGTAGTTGTTAAGTCTCTGAAATACCCTTGGGATGGAAAGCAAGGAGGAAGCTTCAGGAGTCAGACAAAAACAAGGTTGCTGATGCACACTTAAAATTTCAACTTTACTTGTAATCTAGCATGACAAAAAGCATTATCAGTGATATGTGCCAGGATAAAAGTGTGTGATAAGTAACCTTGCTCTTAGTGTAGTTGCCTAGTTCTCAAATCCAGTTGCCACACTGTTACTGCAGCCTTGCAAGACTAAGGATTATGTATTATTTTATCCCATTGTTTACTCTTTTTGACAAATAAATAATTAACTGAGCAGACAGGATGAGGAGAGACAGATGAGATGAGATGAGATGAGATGAGATGAGATGAGATGAGATGAGATGAGATGAGATGAGATGAGATGAACTTCCCAGAAGTCCTGTCAAAACATCCCATCACTGGGACACAGTGGTCATGACACAGAGCTGACAATGTGTAGGAGTGATACTTCTCGTGTGTGACAGTGAGAAGTCGAAGTTTCCATTTTCTGCTGCAAAAACCTTCAACCACCCCCACCCCTCACCCCCAAATACAGCTATGTATGATCATGGAAACTTTCCTTGTTAATGTAAATTCTGGGATGGTGGAAAGACAGTTAATGCTTAGCTGAAACATAGGGAGAAAGTTGGGGGTTGGTTTTGTTTCAGGTTTGGGGTGTTTTTGAGGGCAGGTAAAATTTAAAATCCAGATTTCACTGTGAGTTGTGTAAAATCTCTACTTTCAGTAATAGATTTAGCCAGATACAGCCTTTTTACTACAGAAGGTCAAATCTTTCACTCTGAAGTCTTTCAGACTCTGAACCCAGTTTGCATATTGAGCTCTCAGAACTATTTTCAACTACCAAGGGCATCTGAGCATGAAGAACACATTTCTTGATGTCTTTAGTTACAAATTGGCACACAGATGGGCTGCAGTAGTATGATGGGGGGGGGGCTCACATCTTAAATCCGCTCTGTTTATTACCCAGGAAGTTTTGATCAAGTTTATGGTGTTAAAGACTCCAACATATCAACTCCATTGAAGAACAGGACAAGCTATTGTAAATATGAACCATCAAAGCATTAGCCATTTCAATGAAATGAAGCAAATCAATTGTTTTCTATAAAGGTGCCTTTCAGATCTCCTTTTCCAGGTTCTGAGATCCCTTATCAAGTTCAGCATTATTAAATGTTGGACTATGGACTGCAAGAGTAATTTTTTAGGACTTCTAAAGGGTCACTTTGCTGCTAACATGCTTGTCTTTGCATTTATTTTACTTGACCTAAACAGAATGACTCACACACACACAAATATACATAAACCAGAATTAATTCTGTTGCATATAATACTTATTTGAGCCTTAACCCAGCAAAGAATTTGAGGACTTAAAGAAAATCAGAGGTGTCTTCAAATGCTATTGTAAGGTGGGATTAATATTTCCAATGAAATGTATCCGTTATGATGATCTGGTTAGGATCCTTACTGTTTATCTTCAAGAAAAAAACTACAGCTTGCACTGGGGAAATAGAAGATGTTTTCTCTGTGGTGCATCATGTACTCACCTTTGTAGACAGCTACATCTCTAGATCAGTGGGATAGTTTCCTTTTCTGGAGCATCCATCAGCTTCTTGATAGATGCTGCAGAAATGTTGAGCCTGTGTTGTCCATATTGGGGCAATACCAGTGGTGTGTACAAGTATTCGAAGGCTGGAGAATGCTCCCTTGTTTTCTGTCCTTCCTCTACTGGTGATGGTGATGGAATTAAAAATGGAACTCTGTTTATGTTAAATATGTAGCCTTTATCCTTTCTGTAACTTTAGGTAATTTCTAAAAAGGAATTTTCTGGTGAAATGGAATTCCTTAACTTCAAGCATGAGATGATCATCTCAAAGCACACCTTTAGTATACCTAGAAGATTAAATGCCTTCATAGGCTGGGGTCAGTGCTTGTAATCAAAGGTGCCTGATGTTACTTTAACATATGCTTTCTTTAACATGCCAAAGCCCTGAGCTGACATGTTTCAAAGAAACAAGAGGCTAGAATGAATTATCTTCTTTCAGTAAAAAGTAGAATTTCCTCTCTAAAATTGCATTGGCTTGAGCTCCATTATTCCCAATATACTTTCCAGCACCAGTGACAGGTTTAAGATCTGGTATTTGTGATACTTGAGAATGAAAAACATGTGATTTATATATCTGGAAAGACTGTATTTCTATCTTTCTAATGGGACAAACAGAAGTTGCACCTCACCTAGGAATGTCCAGAGCCATTTGAGGTTAAAGCTCTGATGTATGTTTAAACACAAAAGTTATTTCGTGTCACTTTAAAACATGATTTTAAATAAGAGTTATATCTTTACCAATTTAAAACTGAACCTGGTAGCAATTTAGTAAAATGGATTTTTTTTGGACAGAATATCTATTATATCATACAAGTCTACTTTCCAAAGCATGCAGTAAAACAGAGCTTACTGTAAATTGCTTGATTGCTTAACTTTCTTCCCAGACTCAGCTTAGTGGAGTAACAATGCTATAAAACTGGGGAGAGAGAAGACATTTCTTCTACCTCTGTGACTGAATAATTCCAGTTTTCCCACTTTCATGTGAAACTTACCTGCTGTCCAAACTGGCCATCCTATGAACCTGGAGGAAATGGTCAGGAATGAGAGTAAGCAGGCTCTGTTTTCTCTGGTTTGTCTTTTTGTTTTTTAGAAAAACCGTATTTGAAAGAGGAAATTCTCTTTGACAGAGTTTTAAACTGTACACTTGAATAGTGAACATTTCTTTAAAAGGGGTAATGGTAATGCTATTCTGACATATTCTAACGTAAATCTGCCTTTTCCTACAAATTAAAGCTTCAAAAATTATAAATGTATTCATGATGCATACTGATATCCTCTTATTCTTCCTCCACATTTTTCCTTTCTCTTTACAACTCCCTAAATTATAAGGGAATTAAAAGTCCATTAGATAGTATACATTAACATATGCTATTATGGTTTTAGCTAGTGAGTGTGGGCAGAAGCTCCTATGTGATATGATTTTGCATTACTGTCCTTTGAAGGCAAAACATAAAATTGTTTAATNAAAAAAAAAAAAGAAGAAGTACTAAAATTTTAAACTATGACATGTGGCCTAAAATAAGTAAATATTTATTTGTAAAATATGCTCCACATGAATTCCTGTGTTAAAGAAGGCTGGTTTATCTCATGAAATGTCATGACTAAAGTATCAGGGTTTTCCAAATCGTGTTGAAGAATCCTTTAATAGGTATCTATGGAATACCAAGGAAGTCTGACTCAATTTTTTTTCAGTAGACATAGTTGCCAAACCCCAAAATAACGATTTTTAGACCAGGAAGAACAACTTTTAATTGTGTTTCTTTTACTTTATATCTGCCTTGAGTCTGCTAAATAGCCTCTAGGAACAAGTGGGTATACCCTCTGTATTTTTATGTCCCTTACCAAGTTGGCTACCCTTGCTATATCCTTATTTCACCATATACACAATGGCAGAATACCTCTCTACCTCATGCAATGGAAATTGGACATTATATTTACAAATTGTAAAGTGTACAGAGAGGCTTTGTCAAATTTGTAACGTGTTTAATTGTAAACTACTACAGCTGCAAAATATTGCATGTCCTAATGCTATGTTTTCTACCAGTTTGAAAGATCTTCTCATCGTACTACTACAGATTTAGTGGAACATACCAGGAATAAATCTTAACAGTCAAAGAAATTTACTTACAGTTGCCTTTTCTACTCCTATTGATAGCAGATTTATATCTGTGACCAGAGAAGTAGTCATCTGAATGCAGTCATGGATGATTTTAAATTAAACATAAAGTTTAAGAAAATTCTGGCTAAATGTCATCAAGATCCATCATACCAAGCTGTCTGAGAGGGTAAAGGGCACTCTGTGAGCTAGATGAAGGGCAAAAGCAGATCCAGAGCCAACATTTCTGCAGTATGGCACAGGTGCTTAGGGACAGCCAAAGGAGCTATCTGGGAGAAGTGGGTTTTGTCACTCTAAAGCACAGGGGTGGGTGCTCTCCTTGTGTGCCCATCTCCTTCCCTGCCTTCCCTCTGCCTGCACTCCAGGCTGCTGCTTTTGCCTGAGCCCTTGCTCTCCAATCTCTGCCTACCAGCAGCTCTGTGGGCTTCTATTCTTTGCCTCCATCCAATCCAACCATTTCCAAGCATCCAGCATTGTGATGTCCTGAGCAGAGGGTAAATTTTGTTCTCCCCAGAATCCAGCTCTAATTTACAGCATTTGTTTCTGTGTTAACCATAAAAGGAAAAAAAATATTTTTGAAATGAATGTTTAAGTGTGAATCAAAATTTAATATGTGGAGGACAGGGAATATGTATAGCCATATTGTTTGCATTTTCGGATAAAAATAGCTTTTTCATGAAAAATGCAGTAGTGACCGGAATTCCATTGTTTCCCCTACAACACATACATTAAACAGTCCTAAGTGGATAATGGGAAAGAACAATAATAAGGATAACGATAGGTTACAGAAACAATTAGGTAAGGAATAACACATGACAGGTAATCCAGTCATAAATTTATAGGCATGCTGCTCTCTCCTCAGGAGCCCTGTGAGACACAGGGCCAAAGGCCAAATACATTCCCAAGGAATGTGTACTGAATCACACGCCTGCAGACTGCATGTTATTATTAAAATTGTAAAATGTTATTGCTGATTTTTATATATCACACTGTGTGGTTAATTTAAAAATGTGGCTAGACAATTTATTGTGTGTTTGGGATGGCTATTTCCAATACAATTTTCTTTGATTATTTTAAAATGTGTTGTTAGATTTAATTCTTTTTAAATGCATTTTCAAACCTCAGGAGGACTTTCAATGAGGCTTAAAAAGCTCTTGGTACCTCAGCTTTGTTCTGGCATTTTGGCTTCACACTCATCCACTGAACAGTAAATGCTTGTTTCCAAGCTTATTTTCCCCAACCCAGCAGTCCTTTTGTTAAATGCAACCAGTGCAGTGCCAGTTAAGGAAATGGAGTAAAAACAATTTAAAAGTAGCAGTGGGGGCAATGAGCTGGCACACGGAGCTGTTCTGTGCCTGCACTTTGCAGACACATCGCTCACCCCTTAACCTGTCTCACCTGCACAAGCTGAAGGGAGCCCTGGATTTTAAACTTCATACTGGGATGCTTAGATTTCCTGTTGAACGTTGTTGGCAAATGAGAAGTAGGCAAATACATTTCATGCTACCCAGAGCCAGTAATGAAAGCTTTCAATGTCCAGAAAATGGAGTTTCACAGTATTTTCAGGGAGGCTAATAGCTTTTTCTCCTACTTTTGAATTGCTGCAGGATGTCTGCATCTTAAAGTTCTTCTATATGCAGAAAAGCTGTTTCAGATTACTTAGAGAGGCAGCTCTGATGAATCACTTCAAATATCCCTCCCTAAAAAGACCAGTCCTCCTTCTATTCTAGGGAGTAATTATGAGATGCAATAAAATAGCTGTAATATGCTGGGTTTGTACAAAATGAAATTAAATAAACTGAAGTCCAGGAGAAAGGCTTCATGTTCATCTACTTAGCACCTATGAAAATCAGGAGAAACCCTGCCAGTTGTACGGCAGAAAAGTGAGTTTCAGTGTCTGGTGTTTCTCTGAGAGCAAAAGCTCCACTTTCCCCACTCCTACAGGTCCATGTGATTTTACTCACTTATCCACCCTTGTTAGTTAGTGCTCCAAATCACAGATCACGAGGAATTTTGGGTTTGGATATTTTAAAGAAAGATCAGATATTTAAAAGAACTGATAAAGGTGTGTAGGGTAATTTGGGGAGGGGAAAAATGGAGAACTAAATATTATAAAGAACTTCACTTGACCTGAACCTACAGGTACTGAGCAGGTAAGGTGTAGGTGGACACATTTATGGACACCCCTCAGCCTTTGAAGTCCCATGTACTGTAAAAAACATTAGAGCACAATACTAATAGTCATCTTCTTTCTCACCCATTCCTCTTTTTGTTCGCCTATGCATGCATCAGTGCACCACACTGTTAACGTATGTTGTTAATAAAATGCCAGTTTTTGATATTTTGGATTCTCCCTCTATTTCATCTCCTTTAAATTTCTCTCCTTTCCAAACATCTGCTTTATCTGTGGGAGCACGTGGCACAGACATAACCTGGAAAGTACAATGATGGTGTAATTTTGATGTGTTTCTCATATGTTAAGATGATTGCTAATTCTGTAGCTAAAACCAGTTCCACAGTATGATGTAACACCGTTTCTGTTTTAGTTGAAGTCCCACTTATTTTAAGCACTTGAGACTGTGCAAAGTATGGTTGTTCAGTGTAGGTATTTCTAAGGTGAAATACTTCTAAAAATACACCCAATCCCTTTTTCATGAACCAGCTTTCAGTGAAGTCTGAGTTGTGATAGCCTGGTGTAAGGATATCTATTAACAAAACACTTCAGCTCTGAGAGTTGTCCTGGTGGCTTTGTGGGAAGTAAATCAGATAGAATTTCCCTCCAGAGGAGGGATGGGTGCTAGCAAAACTGCAACTGTTGCTGTTTTTTCATTTTACCTCCAGAGCTGAAAGGGAAATGTCCTCATTGCATTAGTCACACTGAATAAATTATGGAACAAGTTTTCAAAAGCTCCTAAGTGAAGTTGCTGTATTTTAACACTTATTCAGGTATCAATACTCAATAGCCTTTTCACTGGCACCTGTGAAAACCTGAATGTGTTTAGGGGTGTTAGGAGCTGAGACCCTCGAAAAAAATGATAGTTCACCCAAGCAGTCCCTTGAGACTTGAAGCAAGATGTTGATTTTGTGTCTAAACTAAGAAAAGTCATCACGAGCTCTCATTCCCTAGCCCTGTTCTCATGCTCATAGCAAAATGAGGGTTTGGAATAGTATTCTACAGCATAAGTAGAACCACTGGGAAGGAGGCTTTGCCGAATGCTGGTTCTCTCTCTTACTTTCAGACTCCCAGAATGCTATAAAATGTATTGCAACGCCTCGACATTCTGCAGAAATGAAATGCTTTTTGACAGCTGCTGTTGATGGTAAAAGGCTTTGTCCCTCAGCAGCCATAACAAAACGTTTCCAGTGTGAATGGTTCTGAAACTGGAGGGATAATACAGACTTCTGAACAGTTTTGTTTAAAGGTTGCTTGCATGATTTGGAAAGGAGTCCTTTTACATTCCAGAAAGAGTAATTTTTCAAAACAAGATGTAGGGTATTAAATGGTTAAGACTAAGTACGTGGGCAGCCAACGTATCTGCCACTTCTAAGAGCAAAAATAGCATGTACCTTATTAAAAGCAGCCTGATAGGGTCAGTAGCCCAGTCTCAGAATACCACCCAAGAACAATTTCAATTTTAATAGCTTTTACTATGTATTTCATAAGCATGCCCATTGAAATTGAGTCATCAAAGCCTCCCAGTTCCTCCAAGACAGATTTTAGCCTGAGAGCTTGGAGTAATTATCCCACTGGATGTTAGCCTGTGTAGCTATTTCAACCTCGTTCATCATTTCAAGCAGCTACATACTCTGCCTGCTAATTTCATCAGATGGATTAGCCTCTCTTACTTGTCTATCTTTTTTTTTTATTATTTCTGGGGGCTGAAATATTGCTTTCTTCTCCTGTTTTAATAAGCTGAGCAGGCATGCACCACTGCACTGCTTCTGCCTCCTATTTCTTTCAGCTCAGAGAATGATCTTCTGGGGGAAGAGCTGGGACTAAATGTGAAGGTGAAAACTTGGCCACTTTTACCTGCAGGCTGGAACCAGCAGCTTTCAACCTAAGTCTGAAAACACAGTCTTGAGCCTATGTGAATTTATCTGCCTCTCTGTTCTTAGTGTCCTCTGATCAGGTCTACTTTTCTGCCTATCTTCCCTTTCTCTTGTGTGCCAGTGGCTTTTCAGGGCTGTGCATGATACTGCATGTCTGCTAATGCATATCTTGGAGCAGCCTTAAGTTATCCCAAAATGCGCTTTATAAAGTTCTCAAGTATAGAAATAATGTGGATCTGAGGCTAGACAATTGAGTGGAGTAAATGGAAGTATCTTTCTACTTACTGGTACAGCCTTCCTTGATATCTTCTTTTACAGAAGTGCATCTAGTCGGTACCTCTGGTACAATGCCCAGGATATTTTATTTGGTGCCCTAATTTTACAGTGGTATTAAACCCAGAAATAGGTGGTTATAGATAAACAAAAAATACTGACAAGTAAAATTGACATGATTTTCTAACGTGAAACTGTCAGCATAGTGTCTTACTGCGTTTGGGACTCAGACTGCACCCTCATAGTATCCCAACCTGCATTCTGCAATGTCCTCTGGCAGTGCTGCTTTTAGTTTGTCAGGTAGCTTATTTTTGCATTTGGGCACCCTTGTTGAATAGCTGAATGGCCTTAGTATTTAGGAGGAGCTGGCGTTATCCCTGACTCCTCAGCATCCTCAGGGATGGCAGTGTCAGCCTTTGTGGAAGAGACAGGAGGCTGCACCTCCAGACACTCCGTGGCTACAGAATTGGAGCCAAGCAGAGCATTCACAGAAGCCTGTCTGCTTGCTTGTCTCTCTGGGTGTGCTACAGCACAGCTGCTGACAAGATGGGAGAAGGGTGAATCTTTTCTGGAGGGAATAACAAGGGAGGAGAGGGCATTTGGCAGAGGAGATACTCTGCACCATGGGTCTATGAGCACACCTAGGCCTATTGTAAGTATGCAGAAAATGCTTCATTAGTGTATTTGTCAACAATCTTCTTTATAGGTTAAATAAATCTGTGGTTAGCTGGTGAAGTTTGCTTGGAAAAGATTCTTCCTGGGTTGTCTGGGTAACTAGACAAGAGCCATATCATTTCAGAATGACCTTGGTGTTAGGACACATTGATATTTTAGGCAATGTTCTTTTAATTTTTGCAAATTTGTAACATTAGTTATGGTTCAGTACCAGTATCAAGATCATTAGTATTAAGTAAAATACTTTTGGATTCACAGGGCAGTAATTGCAGTAGATTTTTCAGCTATTTATCGTATAAGTTTTATTCTACTTGGCCATCATCTCAAAGTTCTTTGGCCAAATCTTATCTTCTCTATGAGTAGAAACATTCCACTATTTTTTGTTTCTGTGGAAGCCATACCTGTGTTCTCCATAATTTTGACTTAAAAAGCCAGTCTCCTGGAAAAGTTGACGTTTACATGGAAGTTGCTCTGATGGCACGGAAAGAACACAAATTACGCTGGACCAACCAAACTTCACACCCAGTCTTTAAAATAATTCATGTGGCCATTCCCAAAGGAGACGACAGTCACAGGGAGAATCTAAAGGGGTGGCTAGGAAACAGCAATTATTGATATATGTCAGCCTGTAACAATTGCAAAAAAACCACTTTTTCTTAAGACAGAGAAAAGTAAGTATTAAGCACCAGTGTTTTCAACTCATTGTTATTCATTAGTAGCAACTCACATAGAAGTTTCCAAGAAATGACCATCAACCAAAAGAGTGACAGAGCAGACAGATAAATTGATATAAAGTCAAGAGCTGTTGATTGCTGAGGAGAAAATAAAGAACCCATTAGGAATGAGTTCCTATTCCTTAATTCTTTCCCTCCCCCCACCCAGCCCCTCAACCCAACCGAGGCTATTACACACATGAGGACACACATCTTCAATCATTTTTTATCCTCCCCAGCACTCTACTAGCTGTGCTTCACCCTCTTGCCTTTCAGCACCACGTATAAACAGCACACATATTCCCCCAGGACAGTGCACAACTCTGTTTCCTTTCTCAACAACAATCACACGTAGCAGCTGCATGCTACAAGCCACGGGCAGAGTCAAGGTCGCGTGTTTGTTCTTAGGACCTCTTCCTTTTGTTCTCCACTAATAATTTTCCATTTGGTCTTTGTGGGGTATTACCATGGTGGCTACTCTTCAGCAGAGTGGAGTTCTCGTTTGGAGAAAATTCCAAAAGAAAAGGAATTTTATATATCTTTCTCTAATTCAAACATTACGTTCATTTTGCTTCTTTGAGATGACCGAGTTTTTTCTTCTGAAATTCAAATCACATGCTGAATAACTACACCTATTACATGGTTATAAGTAAAAAGAGTCTCTTGCTTGCTTCCTATTGTGTCCAGTTTGCATAAGCTTTATATTATGCTGCTTCAAAGATTATGCTGGAAGCCATACATTCAAAGGATATATAAGGTAAATTTACTTCTGATTGTTCTTTGTGAGGTAAAGTAGTTCTAATGAATATCATGGGCAAATGACACTCCCTTGAGTTAGGTCCTGGGCAAGTTTCTGTGTTAAACATTAGTAATATATCTTATTTCCGCAATTTGTCATAGTCCTATGAAATAGATTATATTGGCCTTTTAAGAGCAAGATTTGGCTCTAGCACAGTTTCATTAGTTTTGAAGTAAAGTGTGTTAGCTTTTTTCCCGAAGACTATTGGAAAATGTAGAGTTTAGTTCTGCCTAGGATGTCAGGAAATGTTCGATGATCTAAGTAGACTATTTTTTATCAGCAACGAAAGCCTATTTTGCAAATGTCTCTGGTAAAAAATATAAATAAATAAACACAAGAATAAATAAATAAGAAAGATTGGAAAAGCTCTTGCTTCAACTCTGCCCAGAAACAGGACTGGACAAGGAACCCAGGAGCTACTTTGTGAGAAGACTGTGGAGGTGTTGAGGTTGTCTGACGAACAAACAGAGTAAGGAACCCCTGTGAAATTTTTGTCCATATTATAAAAGGACTTTGGCTGTTTCCAAACAAGAAGGAAGTTTTTCTAAAGTCACTGCTGGAATACGTTGTTGGGACAGAAGCATAATGCAGAGAGGCCTCAGGTACTGAGACATCCTATCAAAGCTCTGAGGTGTGTGTTGGACCTGTTTGCTGTCAGTCCAGAAATGGCTTCTGTCAGGACACCGAACCTGCATCCCTTGGAACAAATTATTTTCCTGCAGGTAAGAAGCTCTTAAATTCAGTTGAAAGCTTTCCTTCATTTGATATGCAAGGTTTGGAAAAACTGAGTTTTTCCTCGTTTGGGGAGGAGGTAAGCAGGGTCCTGGCACATGCCTCTGGCAGGCAGGCAAACACTGTGTCTGCATCCTGCTGCCAGAAGCCATCTGGCTGCAGGCCCTTGTTCAGGGGGCTTGGAGAGTAGCAGCCTTCCACTTCAGACACCTTTATATATTCATATGTTAGACAAAACAAAAATCTTCAGGAAAGACTGCGAAGGATGAGCAAAAGAAGAAACTGTGTGTGTGACAGAATCACAGTCCAACCAAACACTTTAACAAGGCAATTTCAAATGAAATTATTAATTATAAACAAATTAGTTCAGCCTACATGTCAATTTTAGGCTGTGGCCCTTTTTATGAAAGAATTATTGTTTGCTTGTGTTTTAACATGTCATAAAGCCAAACAGAAGTGACCTCTCTCCTATCTTACAGAATAACCACGAGAATCAGGAGAAGTGCTTGACACCCAAGTAGCCTCAACAGTTGGTACACTGTAGCTGTCAGCGTGAAATCGAGTGCAAAATTGCCAGATTTGGAGTCCTTCCTAAAACTGCTTTCTCTGTCAAGTGGAAGTAAAGGACATTGACCAGAAAAATGACACAAGACTTTTCCAGAGGCAATCTTTGCAGAAACTCCATTTCACCTATACAGCAACTGTATTTGCACACTGATTTTCCAGTGTAGGAAAGACTTGCCACTGTTGCTGCTTCACAACCTGCACAGAAATCTTGTGAAAATCAGAAGAAAAGACCTAGTAGTTTATTTTTCAAATAGATACAGTTTGGTCTGTCCAAAAGTAAGATAGGCAGTCTGTCATGAGAACTTCCTGCTGTCATAACAAGTAAATTTGTAATAGTAACTTGCTATTACCTGAGCAAAATTTTGAAACTATTTCACAAGAGATGAAAGGACTTGCATCATTCTGCGATCAGTGAAGGATTTAAAGAATGACAAGTGTTAGTACTACTGTCCTCTAAATAGGTATATGTGTGAGATACATACATTTTGTCAATGTTCTCTATAAAAAAGGCATCTTCTATTTGGTTTTGCTTGAGATGGATGAAAACCTGAGCAACAACTTGTCCCTGGAGGAATGTGTTGTACATATCTTTTAAAATAAGGAGGAATGGCAAATAAGGAAGATAAATTTCTTCAGAATAGATTCTAATATGAATAAAATGGGCTTCTGACACATTGTTTATTTAGAAATAGTAAAATATTCTGTCTTTCAAAGGCATGCTATGGGGTTCTCTGTTTTTTGGGGTTTTTTGGGGGGTTTTTTTGTTTGGGTTTTTTGGGTTTTTTTCCTGTACTTTCTGCAAGCATGGCAAATACTGTAGTTTTGTCACCAAATTATTTTACTGAATCAAAGGAAGTGCATCCTTCATGAATGTGAGCATTAGAGGTTATCTTAACCCAACAAGACATTAATGACTCCAGTCAAGAAATAAGTTTTAGAGAAGTAAAGATGATACGGGAAGATCATTCCCATTGCCTGCAGACTAATTAGAGAATAAGCCACACTCCAACTTGATAACAGATTTTAACCAAGTAAGCTCCCAGAAATGGTTTACTAACTCATCTTCATATTGATACTAAATTATATTTGCAAAACTAATAGATTGTCCATGTCCTCCCCAAAGTGTTTGATTTAAAGTTCAAGCTTTTTAAGGTACTGTATATTGCCATTAGGATAAAATATTGGGTAGTACTATCTCCTGGACACCGTATTTTTCGGAATATGCTTCATGCCTCATTTACCAGAAATGTATTGAGATTTTCCTGAGCCAACATTAAAAGAATAACTTGACATTTTTCATAGCATGATGCCATGTTTTTGTCTTTTCTTCTTAATTCCTTTGCCACTCAAACTGGTAGTTTGAATTGCTCTTATATTTGCTTATTTTTTTACCATCTAAAGCTCAAGTAGAATATGCTTTTGTACTGCATATAAAATATCTGTGTAAGAAATCATTAGATTTTTAAAGAGAGTATAGTGTGATAGAATGAATAAGAGCAAAAGAAAATTAAGCTACATAATATAGCATGAAGGGGAGTGATTCCTGCTGGGGAGTCATTTCACAGAATAACAGGATCATTAAGGTTGGAAAAAATGGGGTTTAATTCTCAGTTCTGGAGCTGGATATTTCATGTTGGAGAACCTCCTCTTCTTTACTACCAGAAGACTGCCCATTGGTGGAACTTCACAGCTTCCCCTGCTGCCTTAGTGCTCCCAATGTATTTGAAAAATTCCTTGCCAAATTCCTTAAATTTTCTCTTTGTTACCACTGCTGATAGGCCCTGTTCAGCATTTCTCTTGCTGTGTTGCTCCATGCTCTCATAAAATGCCAAATTTTCCTTCCACTTATGCACTAGAAAAAAGCTGAAGAAGATGGGGGAAAGTAGGGACCAGAGCTTGAAAACATGTATTATTAAAATACACAAAAGAAACAGAGTAAGAGCAATTCAGAGTGGAATGTGCATCAGAAGGGAAATTTTGGGATGTGTTTATAAAGGATGTCTTTTCACAATTTTTCACATCTTACAGGTGAGAACTAACCCTAAACTTAACCCTAACTGTAACCCTGATCCTAACCTTAACCCTAACTAACCTTAACCCCAACCCTACCTAACCTTGACCCTAACTAACCCTAACCATAACCCTAATCCCAACTAACCCTAACTGTAACCCTAACCCTAACACTGATTTGGCAGGACTACCCATGGAAGCCTGGCAAGGTTCTCTTCTCTCTTCCCTGCAGGACTAATAAGACAAATCCAGAACAGAAGAAAAGATTGTCTGGTAATTTTATTCACATCAAACCTGAATAGTTCAAGATCAGGTCTGCAGCTCCTAAGAGCACATACATCACCGAGACCACGGTTCAGGAAAAGAGATGAAATTCAAAAATTCCTTTGGCAGCAGATGAGCTGTAAAGCAGCAAATCACACAGCACATACCACCACAGACAGCAAACAGGGAATAAACAGGGATGAGCATTGCAAACGAAAGAAAGAGCTGGGGTTAATTCAGGTTCACAGAGGGCTTTGGATCTGAACTAAAAATATATCTCTTAAATGCAGATAGAGAAAAATGATAGGCATTTGCATGATTGACAGCCTTTCGAAATAGAAGTGTTGCTATAATTAAGCAATAATGTATGAGTGAGTGTACATTATGACAAATTGGAAGCTTGGTTGATTAGATTGAGCATATAAACTGTCAGTATAATTATCACATTTTAATCATTTTTCTCCATTTTTTATAACAGCATTGTCTTCAGCCTCATTTGGTGCTTATTAGATTGATATTCTAAGAGGAATTGTACAACATAAAACATGTCCTTTAACAGGATGAACTTTATATAAGACTTTAGGTATGTCTATAAATATTTATAATGGTGGCTGTTGTGCCTCAACTTTTTGCCACATCTTATGTGTCAAATCATGTTAGTTTAGAGCTTTCTTTACCATGATAAAATACTATAATCTGAAAGTACTTTGTACTCAATAAGTATTCATTCACTATATATTTTAAGCTGTCAGAGGGAAAACATATCACAGCAGAACAATGAATTAGTGATACACACTGCAATGATTAACAAGATGCTCAGTCAATCAGTGCGGGAGCAAGATTTTTCCATTTTTATGCAGCTTTACTAAAATGTATGTAGTTTTTTCAACAAGGAAATGTTCTTCGTTAACATCCAGGGAACAGCAACGTTTCAACCAATTTAGAAGGTTTAATTTTATACCAGTACCTCTTTAAAATGTAAACCACTGGAGAAGTAGCGTGCCCCTGAAAATGCAGTATAACAAAGAAAATAGAGGTTCTTAATGTGGTCATGCTCTTATAGTCTTACCCTATCTCAAATTAGATCTGAGCAGTTCTTTCACCAGTGTTGAACTAAGAAGGTGGAGGGTGGCCTGGGTGTTAAAATAAGGGTCTTTGAAATAAAATTCTCCAGGTGCTTTCACAATTTATGCCACTGGTTTGCTTCTTGGCCTTGGGCAAGATGCTTATCTGCTCCTCAGATTAGCAGCCCTTTGGGACACAGAGATATGCACACGTGCTCTGCAGGGGTTATTGGAAAATGAATGTGCTCTAGGTCTCAGTTTTTTGCTGTTAAAATTCATATGGTACAGCCCACTCCAGGCTTTGCAGCTGCTGCAGAGAGAGGAGTGTAGACTTTGTGGCCTTTCTGGCCAATGGTGAATTTCCTTATCTAAGGAAAACTATCAAAGTTGGCAGTGCAACTCTTCAGGGAGGAATTGCATAGAACAACTCACAACAATAGAAAGGTCTTAATTATTTTCATGTTGCTTTAAAAGTATTCTGTAGCAAGGATTTAAATGAACCTTTCTATGGATGGCTTGAGAAAAGATTCCAGGCCAAAGAGAGGTGTCTTCCAGATATCATTCCTTCCATGTCCTCTGCAATGTCTATTCCATGTCTATTCAATAAATAGAGAGCATTATCCTTTCTCTCAAGATAGTTTGGGATATTGATAGTGAAATCTGAGATACTGAAGTTCTCAAAAGTTGATGATTTTCAGAAGTGGAAAATTGTCAAATAATAAGTTTGAATATTTGGTGCAATTTCCTTTGTCTGTGTTTATTTCCTTTCTTAGGCTTTCCACAAATTTTCTTTGGAGTTGAAGTTAAGAATACCTTTAAAAATTTGTACATTGTAGGCTGAATTTGAAGAATATGTGCAGAAAATTAATTTGGATCCAAAAGTGCAAAGATTCATCTAATAAACTCAATTTTAATTGTAGAATTTTCTTGATCCTTTGAAAATTTACCTTCTTACCTTGGTTTTTAACTTTGCACTCGTCCACCAAAATACTTGAGCCTTTCAACAGTCTTCGCTAAGTTCAAGGTGAAGATGTTACTTCCAGTCTTGGATATTGCTGTCTGCGCAGAATAATCATGTGCAATTCTTAGTTCTTCTGCTACTACTTCTAATGACCCAATTACCAGTAAAATGCATAAAAGCAAGATCTCAGCATTGATTTTTTCCTTGATTTTCTCAATAGCTTTCACAAACCTGAACTTAACATGCTTTTTATCATCATTATACGGATTTGATGTTGGATCTTACTAGGTTTATTTAGTGTTTCAAAAGGCTCAGTGGAGCCCCTTCCATGAACTTACCGAGGAGCCTCATTATGGCATGAAAATTATATTAAAAATTGCACATAAATGGATGTGTCTTGATTGGAAAACAACCTAACAACAGAGTATCTCAAAATTCTGTATATTTATGCCATAGGCAGGGACACCTTCCACTAGACCAGGTTGCTCAGAGCTCCATCCAATCTGGCCTTGAACACTTCCAGGAATGGGGCATCCATGGTTTCTCTGGGCAACCTCTGTTCCACCGCCCCTCACAGCAAAGGATTTCTTTCTAATATCTAATCTAATCCTGCTCTCTTTCAGTTTAAAGCCATTCCCCCTTGTCTTACCACTACAAGCCCTTGTCAACAGTCCCTCTCCAGCGCTCTTCTAACCCCCTTCAGGTACTGGAAGTTCCCATAAGTTCTCCCAGGAACGTTCCCTTCTCTGGCCTGAGCAACCCCAGCTTTCTCAGCCAGTTTCCATAGGAGAAGTTGAGAGACTCTTCCAGGTAGAGTGTTATATGACAGAATTCAGCAAGGGACAGATAAAACCTGCCTGCCTACGCCAAGAAGCTCTCTGGTTGCATTTTGCGTTACCTCGAGATCGCTGCCCAGGTAAGTGACAGCAAACATGCCGTGAAGATGTACAGTGCTGTGTCTTGGCATTATCATCTCTACCAGGGAAGCAGATCAGCACTTGCACAGGGTGCCTGGGTGCACCACGATTTACAGAAGCACAGGAATCCGTGCTGGGAGATTCGGTGCCATCAACCACTTTCTGCAGGGTCCCAGTTTATTGGGACATAGTTTGGATCATCTAGCTTGACTTAGAATGGCAGAAAAAAAACCCTGTGTCTTGCTGGGCTTTGGGGTTGGTAAAACGGAGTGTGTGCACCTCTGTGATCACTTTGAGGCTTTCGGATAAGCCACCCCAAGAGCACAGGCTGCCCGAGGCACTGTGAGCTGCCGGGGCTCCGCGTGGCACTACCCGGCGCCCTGAGGAGAGCTGGCTGGCCTCCAGCCACCGGGCAGCACAGCCAGAGCAGGGGCACACCTGTCCCTCTGCATCTGTGTGCACTGCCCGGCCAAAACTCACCACTGCTCTCAAGGACATCTTCTCCCACACGCAGGAGAGCGCCACAAAAATAGTTATCTAAACCTGTTAGTGCTACCACACAAAGTGGGTATCCCTGCTGGGACAGGTAAAGAGCAAGAGGAAAATTTAGTTTTCAAATGACAGAGGGTTTATTTCCTCACTGGTGAAAGGAGGCTCTCTGTGTTGCATCTTTCCCCTCACACACTCATACTCTGAGCCAGCCCAGTGGAGAAGGTGACAGAGATCTTGTAGCCTGAAAAAATATACAGGTTTAGTTTGGGAAAAGAAAAAAAAAAAATAGTAGGGGCTTGGATTTCTTCTTATTTTAAGGATTCTGCTTCACCTCTCACAGTGTGAGAAGATTAATTTACTTTCCCAGTGTGTATTCTATAGCATTAATTTATTCCTCAAGGTCTGATAACATCAGTTATATGTCCATTGTCATCAAGGTGTATAGGTGATGTGTAGAAATGATAACAAGGTTGCATTTTTTCTGTGCTTGATGGCGATTCAACAAAATAGCCTGCTAAGCATTCCTCTTAGATTTCTCTATTGTCCAGCTTGCTGGAGGAGCCTGAAATTATTTTCTGTCCTGTAAAATAATATAAATTAGTTCTTGAATTTAGACATGAAAGAAATACCAACTTTCAAAAATAGTAATCAGCTTTTTATTTTGCTATGTCTTCCTAGGCACCTTTTGTTCTTGAGATTGCCTAAAAAGTTTTTTAGTCAACCTTCTCTTTTCATTTATGCACCTGGTAAATTTTAGTAGAGACTCCTGAAAGAGAATAATGTTTTGTCCTTGCTGAAAATTCTGGAGACATGTTCAGAAAGAATTTAACATTCTCATACTTTGGCATCAGTGATTGAAATCTCACAAGATGATTGCCTTTTTGTTAGGGGTATATTTCTGTCATTCAAGTGAGCTGATCTTTAAGCCTTTCAAAACAAACCAACCAAGAAAAAAAAACCTGTAAACCTTTTAACACACTGTGTATTTTTAAAAGTTAACAGCAAAATTCCCCCGGTGATGCAACCATTCTGAAAAAGACTGAATAAAAAGCCCAGAAGGACTGTAGACAGGTAAAATTTTTTGTTTTAAACTTACTAAAGAGTCTTGCCTTCTTTGGTTCCAGGTTAGTCAGGTGCTTAACTTCAAGGTGCTAAATTTCCATGAACCTTAAATATGACAGAAACTTTTCATGTGGCATCATATATGTGTACAATGTTCATTTAGGGCTTCTGTCCTGCAGTCCTCATACAAGTCCACATATAAGTTTTCATACTCACTGTTGGAACAGTATTTTTTTCTGTTCCTGAAGGAAAATTATATTATTTGCAGAGCTACATCTCCACTGGAATTAGCCAGTTTGTAAAACAGCAGAAATTATGTTGATCCATGGCTTCATAAGAAGGAATCTGTCTGGCTAAACTGAAAGAAAGTAGATATGAGATTATTCAAACACGTATGTATACACAAGGAATGAGAAGAGCTTTATTTAAAGTTCAGATATTTTTGCAAATGGTTTTAAAACATTTACCTGCTCTGTTGTTTTATATAGAAGTCTTGTCTTCTGTGTCTGCACATGGAATATATCTTTCTAGACAAAGGATTCACCATCAGCTTATACTATATGGAAGTAAAATTTGCCATTTGTAAATGTATGGATACAAAATGTATATATTACACAAATATTTGGGAATTGTGCATCTTTTCTGTGCTTTGATGTTTGAAAGGACTCTATTCTGCCCATTTCAGATTATCTGCCCATTTCTAATTATAAGTTTTGGAAGCAGAATTCCATTTTCCAAATGCCTGCTATTTTTCACTAGAACTAAGTCACCGACAAGTTCTCTTTTCAAAGCAGTTTCCTATGTACTTGTACAACATTATTCCACAGATTTGCTATTGAAATGAAATACTGCAGTGACCTTTTTAATTCCCATGACTTTTTACAATCTTTGAAATTTAGCACAACAGCAGGAGTTTAATCATATTCACTGATGTAAAAGACAAAATAAGGCACCTCTACATTCAGATAGAGATATGACCTCAAAGGTGCAGAGCCTTGAGACACTCGCTGGAGATCCCCAAGGACAATTACAGCAATTTTGCTTGTGGTCTACCTGTAATCTCTGACTTTGCCTCCTGATAACACCAACAGAAATTTTGCACTTACATTGTGTGCCAGAGTATTTTGTTCTTGCTGCTTGAACACCGTTGTTTTTCTATCAAAGAATTTTCTTATATTACTTTATCTCTCTGTTCCAGTTTATGTCTGCTTCACAACAGTTTCAAGGTGTGAATTTCCAAGGTCTTTGATTTTCTCACCGCTGCAGGGTCTGAGGCTTTGGTTTCATGCTTTTCCTTTTTTTTCTGCCACAGTATGGAAGTTCACCAGCAAAACAACCAACACCACTCATCCACTGGCAGTTGTCTATTCTGTCAGGAGGTTTGTCACTTGTGTTGATTGATACCAGGGAGATCAAAGGAAGGCTTTAAAAAAATCCCAGTGTGTTTATCCATTGCCCCAGAGTGACAGGGCAGATCTCTTAAAATCTCTTCCCATGAAACGACCATGATGGGGTGACTGATGAAGAATCCTGTCAGCTCTGAGCTGTTTTCCTTGCCAAACTGGAGCAGAGAAGCAGTACATGATCACTCTGCAAAGGTTTTTTACTGCTTAGCAGTTAAAAGTACAGTGTGGGTACTTCTGCCTGTGTGTGCTCTCACATAAATGTGCTCAGCACAAGACTGTGAGCAATGCTATGCCAAGAGACTCCTTTATAGGCACTTATGCTTCTTTTCTTCCACAAGTTGTGTCTTCAACAGCAAACAATCATGGTAAAATCTGTTTTAAATTACCCTTTTTAAAGTTTAGGTCCAGTTGGCTAAAGCTAGAGCAAAGGACTAGTATCAAGGGTTAATATCAGACTTAAACTTTTTTAGGGGGGATACTATCACTGTCTTGTATGTAGGAAGATTAGCACTGGCCAATGAATTCTGTTGTGAGGCTTTTTGATAGTGTCTGTGAAGTGAGTCAATAGCCATGATTCAGTTAATCAAAATTAGCAGAGACAAAAATTATCATCTTGAGCTGGCAGCCGTAGCAGAAAAAAAGGAGTCTTGAGGTGTGGTGGCTCCTGACACCTCTGAGCAGACAAAGAATTGCATTGGTACTGCTTCTGATGTTACTCTTTTGTTGAAGGAGACTCTGATTGTTTGGGAAATTATTCAAACATCAGTCATGAGCACTAAATTCAACATTTGTAAAGGAATGCACAACATCATCTTAAATCTTGTTGGACTTTCTTTTTGCACATCACCCTCAGTAGCACATGTTTTTTGGTAACTTCCAGAGTAGTTGAAGTTAATAGCAATGTATAGGGGATGCTTACTGGAGTCTCAGAAAATTTTGCAAAAATTTCACTTAACTCTATAAATTAATTTCTTGGTCCAGGCCGTGTTTCTTAAGCTCCCACAGATTTAGATAATGACAAATTGTGTAAGTCTGGTCCTTTCTTCAATGTTTGCTCTTTAAAAATTTTAAAATAAGAAAGCTTATGGACTGATTTGATGAAAGGACATTTCAAAGCTGCATTTGCAGTTATCTAACACTATTTTTCTAAATGAACATTTTGTTGGCAATCAAGCTTCAGCATCAAAACTATAATTCTTCTGTGGGTAGATTTAACTGACCTAAAGTTTTCAATGAACAAATGTCAAGTCTACCTAATCTGATAGTTTTCCAGTTAATCCAGAAAGTAAACCTAAATAGTGAATAAATCTGAGCATCTGCTCAAAAGTTGCAGGAAAAGGGTTTAGCTGTCTTGGGTAAATTATTCATTGCAAATTATTTGCTTAGCTCAAGTTTACCATTTTTTGAGTGATGCTTTGTGGAAATTCAGGTTGCTGAACTGGTCAGCTTACAAGTAGGTGATAAAACTTCTGAGAGAAGACAAATCACATATTCAGCCAAGATACTATTCTTAGAATGATAAATGAAGTCATTTATCTGAGGAACCTTGTTCTTGACAAGATTTTGTTTGACCAAAAACTGCTTAAAAAATACATTAGTCTAGCAATACTTGCTGTTAAACTTGACATCCACACAGGGATCTTTAACAAGCCATTTGTGGCCCTTCATTACAAAATTTACTGCACAATACTTTATGTGCTTCCATATCCTTCACATAAAGCACTGTACAGTAGTTTCAATAAAATTTGTGTGAAGTGCTTTACAAAACTCCATCTCAGCAATGGGATTCCATCACAAAAAACAAGTATCTTGGTGTTGGACTTTTATTTGCAAGGATTTTCCCTGTAAATGATGAAATCATTATTCAGTTGAGAGACAACTCACTGTAAACAGTGCATTGCTTCTAGATGTATCACCTGTAATCAATAGATTCCCTTTCTGCCTCAGCATTTGTTAATATTGTATATGGGTTTAATTAAATGTTTAAAAACATTTTTTTAAGTGACAGAATTAAAAAGGATGGACTCATTACCAAAAACATTCAGGCTAGAAAATATTTACTGGTGCTATATCATCTTAGGATGTGATCTAATCACATCTAATAACTTATGTCAGACTGCCCTTCATTTGTGTGTGGATAGGAGACACGTGATCCAAGAGAACTCTTCATTTTCTGAAAGAGGTGGCACAGATGAGATCCCACTACACTCTTACTGAGTCTCTTAATTCAACATCAACTAGAATTTATTTTTATTAGCTGTTAAGATTACTTCCTTTTGCTATTTTATTTTTTTCAGTCTCCTTTGGTAGTCTGACAAATCCTAAGTCCCAGGTTTTCAACAGAAAACCTACCAATGCCATAAGCATGCAAAATTATACAGTCAGACCCACTTCTTGGGTTGTCTGAGTGTTTGTGACAACCACAGGCACTTCTTCCAGCTTCGTTTGGGAAATGCCCTTGTTGCTGGATACCACAGGGCAGAGTCAAAGGTCAGTGTTGAAGACCAAAGTTTGTGATTTATATGATGTGTGCTGTTATTTCCTGAAAGAAGGTGTAAACCCTTTATTTACTTTTCTTTCCCCATTTGTCTTCAGGATGCTCAGACACTTTAACCCAAACACACCTGTAAAAGGAACTTTTATGGGGTTTGTGTTGCAGGACACAGAGCTTGGTAAGGCCTTTCATGTTTGGTAACAGCTCAAGTCACATGATCATGAACTGTATTTTCTACAAGAATTTTGTCTCTTCACTGCATGGGCTGCATGATGTTAATTTAAAAAGCAGATGTTTAACATTTGTTTTATCCTCAATTTTCAGAATATGGTCCCATGCTGTTACTACACACAACTTCAATTTGACGGTACAAACCTGGATTAGTTTATCTTTGCATTTGCTTTGGAGTGAAGCTGTTATATCCCTGTTTAGTGGAAAGGAAAAGGAGGCACACAGGGAATGAATTTATAAGTTTCTGATATTAAGGCCCTGGTTTGTGCGGCGTGCACAGTATTAAGTGGCACATCCCACCTCTGAAGCTCATCCCTGTGGATTGCAGCTCCAGCTGTGATGGCTCAGTGATTTGGCTCCCATCTAGCATCAGTGGTTAAGGAAATGGCTTTAAGGACCTTGCCCAGTCCTATTAGAATTGTTGATGTAGAAGCAGAGACAGAAGCAGTTTTCTAAGGCGGCACTCAGAGATATTTGCTATGAAACTATTTTTTTCCCTGCTTTTTGGAGGCCTCTGGGTTTATTAGTAAATGCCTTCCCAGTTTGATAGTAAGCAAGACTAGACCATACTTTATCCATTTTGGCAAATCAGTTAAATGACTTTTCTATCACACAGCTCCTTATTTGATTTAACAATTAATCATATCAATGTGGAAATTGCACGTCAAAATGTTATTGCTGAAGCTGGCAAAAAAGCTCAGCTTGGCTCTGCCTCGGAGGCTGGCATTTTAAAGAGAACAGACTCCTCTTACCATGCCAGCTTGAACTAACCCAGTGCCACTGCCAGAGGCAAACAGCTACTACATACTATTCTTTACTCTAGCCTTCCCTGTGAACATCTGCTTTTCCATCATGGTTTGTCCCAGTTGTCCTTACTTTACCTTCTATCCTGAAAAAAACAAAACTAACCTAAACTGGAAAATTCCCACTGCATCCTTGTCCCAGTCTGTATATTTTTTCCATGTCCATGTGCCAATTTTTTGTTTATTCAACATTTTGGATTGAAGGCGCCTTTTAATCTGCTGAACCAGTGCCAGGAAGCAAAGTCAGCAGAACGACAGGGCAGACAAGTTCTCAGCTGTGGTGACTGTCTCCTTCTCTGGTACTGCCATTCCCAGGAATGCCCAGTTTCATTTTTCTAGGCCTGGGCTGAAGGGAGTTGGCACCACTGCCCTTTGAGGATGCTGTCTGTAACCTGCAGCATTTCTGTGTGGAAAGAAAGTGAAAAAAAGGAAGAATCTGAGAAGATTTAGTGCTCACACTGTAGTGGTGTGACTTCTCAATCCTAAAGCTTGGCCAAACTGAAGCTGTTTCTTTAAAAGGAGAGCAGAAGGCATTTTTTCAACTCACAGCCCATATTGTCTACCAAATATGAGAAATTGCAATGATTGGGGTTTTCCAGTTCACCCCTTTCATCATCCTCCCCCTTTCTCTCAGCAAACTCAGCATTAATTTCTTCCTGGCTTTCTGAGTGCTCCCAGCCACCAGCAAGAGCAGCCAAGCTAAAACGAAAGGATCAAACCAAAAATAAGGGCAGGTGCCTGTGTGCCAGTAGGGGCTCTCATCCCACCTGCCCTGTGCAAGGTCAGACCCTCTCAGCTGCATCTATTTAGGACACTATAGAGACATGCAGGTATTTTGCTATTTCCCAGATCATTGTTATTCTCAGCCCACATGATTCACCCTCTGAATGTTGAAATGCTTATTTTCAATAATGAATATTTCAGCTACTGAGATAAACAGCTCTCATTTTACAGAATTATATATAGAGCTTGATTGCACACATTTCACTTCCAGATGCTTGCCAAGTGCAAGGATGGCTGAACTTTACAGTTCAGAAGCCACGAATCAGGTCCTGAAAGTCAGGAGACTGCCTTAAAAATAATAGAATCTCAAAGAATAATCAGTGTTGGCAGTATTAATTTGCTGCCTGGTCTCTAAGCCCTGGGGGATTCTATTTTCCCTTTGCAAATCCACAAGGACAGAAACTTTCGTGTTTTTTAATGAAAGGAGAGACGGGGTAAGCACGGGGTAAAAAGCAAAGAGACCATGAGAGTTGACAAGACTGACAATGGCAGGCATGCTCTGCAAATACAGTGAGAGATGAGACTTGATCCCAGCCTTTGTGGCTTGCACAATGCCTTGAGAATTCATGCTGGTCTCTGCATTGAGCACAATTCTTCATCAGAAACCATCTGCAAAAAGAAGTGTTGAAAATGTCTCAGGTTGTCTTGGTATGCAATGGAAGTATTTTTGTAAACTAGCATAATTTTGAAGATTTTGTTTTCTCTTTCTACTGCAGGAAATGCTTAGAGGTAGAAGGGGAAGGCAAATGTCTGGCAGAGAGCCTTGTTCTGTTCTTTACTTTTATATTTCTGGCTACAGTGGGGTGCTTGTCTGTAACAGGACCTCCTGAGTTCCTCAGTGTTACTTTAAAGCCTGATGGGGAAAAGGGACAGTACACGAGGAAATGGAGGTTCCCCAGGTAGCTGTGTCTGCACTGACCTGCACACGGAGCAGTGGCCATTCCTGTACTCATGAGGGGACACTCGTCCTGCACTGACAGAGCTACAGCCCACCCCTTTTGTGAATGGTTCTTCCTTTCCCCACACAAATGTATCCTCTAGCTTTCTTCTCTGGCCTCTCTTGTTCCTTAGCCCTTCATGTGTTTGTAGGGAAAGTGCTGCAGGCCAGGAAAGCAGCTGGAATAGCTCTAAAATCTCTTGTTCATGAGAAGAAACGTGTTCTCCATGGAGTTCTGGGTACGATAACACATCTGAGGAAGGGAGATGCGTGAGAGGGACAAAGAGAGGGTCTTATCATTTAGGGGAGAAGATTATCTGACAACCAAGGTATGGAAGAAAGGAAAGGAGTAGGGCTGGACATAGAAAATGGAAATATTCCAGCAGCAGGGGTGGTGGGGGTTGCTCTGCGTAGGAAGCAGGACTACTGAAGCCTAAACACAGGTGTCACTCTGCGGGCTAGTTGGAAGTTGGAGTTGCTGCCTGCAGAGTTTTCCTTTGTTCTTGGTGTCTCAGACAGTCTCATCAGCTCACTACTATTCCATGTTGCTGTGCAATGGAAAAGCCCAAGCTGCCCCTTTGTTGAAAGGGATATAATCATTTGCCTCTTCCTTTACCCTCTGGAACCCTGCACCCTCTGTAAATTATCATTTAAAAATAACAATAAGCCAGGTTTTTTTTCTCCTTTATTGTACAAGCATGGCACAGATCTGTAAGACCCTTGAAGTGTTGCATAGGTCAGCCTATTCTTTATGCTTGGTGAAAGAGCAGCACTTCAATATTACTCATTTTTATTGTACTCAAAATGATTCTATGTACTTGACATACATAAATGTTTGTGATCCCTCCCTGAGAAGCTGCTTGGACACTGTATGAAGTACAGGAAAAAAGCAGCATGCAAATGCCTAACTACTTGTGTTGTTTTGCTTTCTCTTAGGTTACTCTTTTCAAAAACAGGATTGTACGAGAAGAGTGCGTTTAATAAATACTGTGGGCTGAGGCATCCTTAAATTTCCTCCCATTTTATTCAGGAAAAAAAGGAAAGGAAAAAAAAAGAAAAGGAAAAAAAACCAGGTCTGCAGGGAAGCTGAGGGACTTGGATATGGAAGAGATCTGGCATGTCATTATGTCAAGGTTTCTAGTGTTACCTAGAACGTTTTTTGCAGCTCAAGGGAAGAAACTTTCCAACTGGATAAATAATAACCTTGAAAAGGCACCAGATAAAACACACAAAGTATAAGATATGAAAAGAGATCAGCAAAATAACCCCTGGCTTACAAGTCCAAATGCGTTATGATAATATAAGTATTGTCAAAAGTCAAGCTCAGTTACACCTTGGAAAGGCTGAAAATGTATACATTGAAAAATACAACCCCAGAGTCCTGAACGGGCTCAAGTGAGACAGCTTGGCTGCAAGATTCAGCATCTGGCATAAAAACATGGTATCAAGTATTTGACTGTATCTATTTTCTGTATAACACCAAGCAGATAAAGAATGGATAATGTACCTGTGTTTAAAAGGCAGCAATAGAGATTTGGAGGGCATTTTAGTCTCATTGCTTTTTGTCTAAGTCTTTACACCTAATTTTTAAGGGAAGAATAATTCTTTTAAAATGGAGGCAAATGTAAAGAGAGAACTGATGTATGTGTTTGGTTTCAAGACAAAGGAAATACTGGAGATATAAGCCCTCTGAACTTCAGCAAAGCAATCAGAAGTCTGACAGATGAGAAAAAATAATAAATTAAGAAAGACTGGCATTTGTGAGGGAAGTTGTAGAACAGGTGAAGAGTGATGACATCAGGTAAACTGGAAGAGCAGGCTGGAGGAAGATTATTAATTAAGCTTCTCTGGGAATATTATGAGATGAGGAGGACTTATGGATGCAATTTGGTCATGCAATGCTGTAAACTTGTTCATATTGTAGCCATGGAAAATTCAAGACTACATCCAGAGATGTTTTCCACAAAGATGGGGATTCCATGCAATTAGTGTTAGCTCGGGAGAGATCTCATGTGAATCACTATGTAATTTTGGCCATCCTTGTTCCAGAGAGATGTTTTACTTTACTCTAAAAAATAAGCAAGCTCAAGGAAGAGGTAGCAAGGTGATAATGAGAATGGGGACTGTCTGGAGAGAGGATATTAACCAGCTTTTTGTCGTTGTCTACAAATGTGCATTTGGTACATGAAGAAGGGAGGGGTGAAGCACTATTTAACTCAAAGACAGCTTGATAACTTAGAAGATAATTATTAACTCTTTAAAGTAACCCGAGTTGGGAAGGGTGTCTTGGTCAAAACAAGTGAAAATTTTAATTTTTTGTCACTTGTTGACAGGGATTATAATATATCACTGCCTGAAAAGATAGAATGAACTTTATATTTCTGAAAGTCCCTGCTTCTGCACCCCTTCTCCACCCAGATCTCCACAACTTCCGCTGTGTCAGTGCTCTTAGAGGAACATGGGAAGGAATGGTTTTTCATAAATTTGGTTATGCAGCAACATATTGTTATGGTTCATCAGAGAATAGAAAAAATTCCCCAGTCCTGGAATGGCACACTTGGGTCTTGGCCTCCTAATTATTTTTCAGTCCTCCAAGCAGTCCTGGTGGGCAATGGCAGCAAGTCTCCTCCCCTGTCTTCTGCTGAGGGTTGCACGGGGCATTATTTGGCATTTCAAAGCTCATCACAATTCTGGATACGTGCAACTATCTCCCTCTTTGGGAAGAAATGCAGACATTGTGGGGTGAAAACAAAACCCAGTCAGTGGCAATGAATACTGAGGGGTCCTTCAGAATCGGGAGTCCTCTCATAAGCACAAGCTGGAAATGATTAGTTTATCACAAGCTGATGAGCCAATTCAGACTGTGAGCACCTTGTTTCCTTCTGGCGTGGGATGCCATTGCTTCTCGGGACCACCAGATGCCAGACTTTTACTGCAAAACCTCAGCCCTTTGACTGCACAATGGAAAGAAATGTTTTATGTACTTACATTTTCCCGAATCCTTCCAGTTTTGTTTTCTGCAAAAGGCTTGTAAGCCTTTTGAGCGTCGCGATTCGTGCTTATTTCCAAGTGTGTACTGTAACTCGTTAAGATAATTTGCAAGCTCATTGTAGGAGGTAATCGAGAAACGCCCTCTTTGTAAACTACTGGCTCCTCTGACAAGGCGGTGACTTGAATTTCTCACTTCAAAATCATAATAAAAACTGGGCAGTTAGAAAAAGCGCCGCTGAAATGCACAAAAGGAATACTGTAACACTTGGTTGAGATCAGCAGCAAAATGTTCATATTCAATAGCTCAAAATCATTTGCATTTAACAACTTAAGTGTCTTAGATAAACAGACAGCAAAATAATTACAGTCGCTCTTATTTGCAGAAATGTTCTTAAGAGAAACACTTATTCTCATGGTATTTTCTGTAATTCAAGCTGTAACTATTTAATAGTTTTTCTTTCTAATATACACATATTTTATCTAAATTTTGCAATTTACAAATGTGCCTACTTGTATTTGATTAATTCTAAAATTCAGTTATTGCAAAATTATGCAATTATGGTTTTGCTATTACAGTTATTAACATTCTCATTCCTATTGCAGAATGTATTATTTTAACAATGAGTGCACTGGTTTATAAAATCTAGAAATATTGAATTAATTTGTAATGAATTGACCATTTAGTGCAAAATGAAAATATTGAACTGTGAATCATCCATATTAGGCCAAAGAGACAGCATATTGTGCCATAAACAAGAAGAAATATACACAAGCACAAACACAAATAAAAGAAATATAATTTTGGCTAAAAGAACATAATGGAAAGCAGTACAAATAAACAGGCACATTATTTGTTACAAGCAGCAGAGATTTATTTCAATTTGAAGTTGCTTTCAATTATTCTAAGGGAATATCAAATTGTAAAGTGGAGCATAATTGTAGATTTTTTTTTATTCCCTCATCCCAGTGTATATAAAGCATCTTTTGATCAATGTGAAGCCAATTTTTAAAGCTTTCAAAAGTAAATATTCCAGGGAAAAACCATATAAATATATTGGAAATAAATATATATATATTCCCCTCTATATCTTCTCCCTATATAAAAGCAAAGAGTATGCAAATATCATAAGACATTAATAAAAAATTCTGATAGTTAAAGCAAAGGGTCTCATTAATAATTAAAATACAAATTATGACAGAACACAATGCTTTATTCTATCATGAAATTATGTTGGTCTACAATTATGATAACACTGGCTCTCAATTTTGCATTATTTTGTGGAAATTAAAAAGAAAAAGCCAAAGCAATATTGTTTGGGTACTGTCAAAGAGAGCTAAGTGATATGAAATATTTACTATAAAGGCTTCTCAAAAAGTGTATGCATTATTGACACATAATCAAATAAAAAATATTTCCATTTTCACAGCTCAACTACGATTATAACTTTGAATTCAATTTCTCTCTTAGTGTGAAAATGTTAAATGCAAGAATATATAATGTATACCAAAGTAGTCCAGAGGCTTTTTTATCATTCTCTCTCAGTATAGAATCAGGATTTATTTGAACTTGACAGAATTGCCCATGGATAGCAGAAATCACTATTTGTTCTTGATTCAAGAAGAGTCTTTTTCTTGACATGAAAATGTCAAAAAGTTTCATAATGATAGTTTATGATGTCATTATAATTCCTCTCCATTCTTTAAAAATAGAGCATTAAGTCATTCCATTACACTGCCCTACGTTTAATCTTTCCCTTTTTCTAAAAAAATTGACATATTTATCATTGATTTTCCAACAGATGTTGTACTGGATGCCCTTTTTAAAAAACTACCTCAGTTAATCTGACCTCTCTTAATGATTATTCACATATCCTTTAGTAAGTGAATAAAACTTTTCTTTCACAGATAGTAGGTACTTAATCCTCATTATTGAGAATATGCTGAAACCTTGAATACTTGTCAAAGATTCATTTTATAATCCTGAGGTTGGTTTGCCATCAGTGATTTACACAGGGGCTGTGCTTGCAATAATTGATTCATTCCATACTTAAAGTCTACTGCTGTCATTAAAATGACAGTACAACACTTGCTGTTGCAATTTAGATTTACTTGAAAAAAAGGGCTTTATTCTCTCCTGGAAATACATGGTATTGAAACAGAATAAATCATTCTGTGTGTCAAAATAAAACGACAATGACTTGATTCTTATTCTCAAAATATTAATCTAGAAACACGTTTAAAACACAAGCTAGCTTTTGGGAGGCTTTATGGAAGTTTAACCTACAATTTCATGAATTGCAGGAACGATGTGTTCCTATCTTTTTTGTTACTCTGCCTTGGTTCAAAGAGCATTTTTTAAAGCACTTTAAAAACCTGACTTTGAAAAGGAGTTTTAAGGTACAGCGCCTATAGTTAATCAGCACGTCAGATGCAATGCCCCTCAATGCTAAGCTTTTATAACACACCAGGCTGCAATTTTGGTCTGTCGGTGACGATGCTACAAATGAGAGCGTGTGTACATTTACAGTGGCTCCAGACAAAACTGTTCAGTATGTATCGTCTTCTCTGAGACCCAGAATCGAATGCAAAGCCTTTAGCCAATTCCTCACACTGACAATGTGACATGCAGCTTTCATTTTCTTGAGTGTGTTTGACAAGGGGATTAACTAAGTGCTAAGGTACAGTAGAACCCTCTAAAGGACACAGTAGTGTATTTCCCTGTAGGTCCCAGTTTTGTGAAGCTATTCAGGAAAGGATTCCTGGTGAACACACTAAGTGTTACCCAGAAAACTACACTACGTTGAGATTCCTACTCAATAGAAAAAAAAATATTATAAATGAAAAAAAGGATTTTGTATGACTCTTCCAGTAATATCATGTCAATTTTAATGAAGCTTCATTAAAGTTCTCAGATAAGTAACAAAGATAATTGTCATTCATTAACATTGTGGTTCTACCCACAGCTGAAAAAAACATGCTGTAAAATGTTAATAAGAGGAAATATTTAAATATATATGACTGATATGGATGGAGACAGTGTGAAAGAATTAATTAAGCCACAAAAAACTGCATCATCCATAGTTTAGTAAACTATCGGGAGACAAAAAAAAAAAAATTATGAGCTTACAGTTAAATAGCATCCTTTTCAACCTTGATGTGCCTAAGTCATGGACCACATGCAAAAGCAGGAGGTCACCTAGGACTGAATTCTGACCAGAACAGCAGCTCACACTCCTCCCACCGAGGTCTCTGTGTCTTCTGTGCTTATCCAAGGACAGGGCAGGGTTTTCATCATTTAGGACATCTTTTGCACAGCGCAGTTAAACAGAATAATTTGGCCCTGACTGTAAGATCATTCTTGATCTTGGAGGGCTAAATATAGCTCTGAATGTGCCATAGTGTAGTTTTCTGCTGTGATAAAATTTGCCTTGTTTCCACTACTGTTGAATTAGGCAAGTAAAAGAAAAATTGAAAATAACGCAGTGTTTTCATGAAGATTATCTTGAGTTTGGGCATGCCACTGTTCCAATAGCTGATATACTGTTAATATTGATGTAAAAGGAAAAATCGACTGATTGTTTTGTGATTTTGAAAACATTCAGATTTTTGCCTGTTTATGCAACCTGAGTTCTGCAATTCAGTGTCCTTTAATAACTGGAGTTCTGCACATATATATGAAAAGCAAGTTTAAATTACTGACTTTTTTTCTTGTTTGTGACTGGGCCTCCAGAAGCAAATCTTGCAACTGAAGTTTCAGTGAGGAGGAAAATATCCCTGTCAAAGTTAGAATCACTCATGAAGAGGAGCCTACAATATAAATAATCACAATTGTTGGGGCTGAAAGTGCTTAACCACTCCAATGCTTTATCATTCTTCACGTAAAATCTTTTATAACTAGATATCCCACCACAACATCATATATTTCTTCCAAAAATATAATCTATAACTAAACCACCTGGTTTTAGTGTGATTACACATTTTTGACAATTCACCTAAATTCGTCTCTTTAAATAGCTTATTCTATTTCTGAAACAGAGAGAAAAAGTTGCAAGCAGCATATCTCATTAGTGGCAGAACTAAAAGACCCCACATAATGGGGCAAATCAATGTATTGAGGGAACTGGTAATCAAGAAAAATAAGTGTTTTGATAGTCTGTTCCACAAGTCATTGAATTTCATTTAAATAATCTTCTAAAGAAATCTGCTAATTTGGAAAATACACTGTCTTTGGACAGATCTCTTCTTCATTCAGTGAGAACCCCAAAGTGCTTATTTTTCCTGAAATTTAAGCGTTTTATTGGCCAATATTAAAATCACTGTGTGCTAATATAGATTTATAGTAAATGCTCTTGAAGTACGCAAAAAAAAAAAAAGAAAAAGAAATGTAGCTACCAATAAATTGATTACAATTATTCTTTGTATTTCTGCAATTTTTAAACACATAACTAGAAAATACTACTGTCATTTAATTCTCTGGGAAATGCTTTGTTAGCTTGCAGTTAATAACAGTACAGTGCTTTCTCATTGAAACACTTTTCTTTCTTTTCCCCAGAAATATCAATAGGAGACCTTCTGTGTTGTGCTGCATGCAGCATTAGAACCGTTCTCTATTGACTGGTTTTATAAAAAAATACAGCTGCACATGTTACCAGGAAGTTTTGGGTTGGTTTGGTTTGTGTGTTTAGTAGCAGCTGATTCAGTTCTTTGCTCTTCCTAACAGCTGAGTTGTGTGTTTTAAGGGCACGGTGTGTCTTTAAAAAACACATTATTTTGTACCTGAAGTGCATTCCAAACTCCGTGTGTGAGTGTGTGCAGGGCTCTGCCCCGGTACCAGTTCATGTTTCTGTGCCTGTTGTTTGGAGGAGACGGGTGGTTCCACCTGCCCCGCAGGGCGGTCTGATGAGTGAAACATTCCTGGTGGGAGATGGTAGGGGGAAAGGGACACTTTGCCACTGGCAAATAGTCTTCACATCCAAAAAAGTTAGAAAATTATCGTTGTAGGAACAAAGATGCTAAGTAGCAGGATGTGATACAGAATATGCTGTACTGGTTGTAAATCACAAAGCAGCTGAACTAACCTGCACGTAAGAAAATGGCACTCTAATTCTCTGTTGAAAATCCAGACAACAGTCTCACCTTGCATTTCGCTGCTCTGGTGCTGCTCTACAAAGGAGAGGAAAACTGATTAGCAAAGTGTTAATCCAATAATTGTAACAAATAATTAGCTTTGTAATAATTAGACAGAGAAGCATATAGAATAAGAATTACATCAAATATGAATTCTCTCCCTTCTCCCTCCCTATCACGTTCACAACTTGGAATTTGGGTACAAATATCTTTTATAGGAGATGACAGACAGTGATTTCTTCTTTTCATATGAAAATATTCAAAATAAATAAATTGTAAACCTAATACCATCGTGAGCTGAACACTCAATAAAAATAGCAAGGCCAAGATGTTTTCTTTGACCTTCCTTTCTTCTCATTATCCCTTCCTCAGGACATTCACTCCTTGTTGTGACCCTTTGTAATTTCTCTTTTATTATAAATTGTTAATATAAAAATGCTGTGGCTCATGAAGCTTCGGGTATGATAAATGTCATTCATGTCAGAAATAAAATCAGACTGACATGCCAGAAGAAAACACTTTTAAAACTGGTGAATATTCAGCTCTTGACAGGATTCCCTGCTGCTTAGACTACCTCACCTTAATATATCTCTTAGGTGTTTGTCAGCTAGAGTATCTACTGTTGCAGTTTTAAGGTTTGTCATGAATGGTGCTTAAAAAGCCATTTTGCATTTCAAATTTTATGCAGACTTTTCTACTTGTGTTGAAGCCACGTAACGTGACTAACAGCTGGGAAGAGTGCAAAATGTTTAAAGTAGAAATAAACTGGAGATGGCTTGTCCGACCACGGGGGACAAAACCACCTGGCATGGAAGCTGCCTTACAAACCCCTGTGTGGATGAGCTGTACCAGCAAAGCCCTGGGCACCTGGGGAGATGCCCTCAGCATGAAATCAAAAGGATTATATTGCCTCATTCGGGACCTGGTCCTTGCATTTGGGGCTCCAAGGACCAAGATCTCTTGGTCGTTAAAATCTGTCACCCCTTTTTTGTTAAGCTCCTCCTGCTGAGACCAGGCAAACTCGTTGTGGGTGCAGACCCCCTGCCAGGGGGCTGTGTGTGGGGGAGAGCCCCTCGTGTGTCCCCACCCCCGTCACCTCTAAAAGAAGCCGCTTCAGAGTCTCCCCTCATTTGCATGGGGAGATTTAATTTCCATCCCTTAAATATGACGAATTGCCGAGATTTCCTTCAGTTAATGCTTTTAACAGCTCCCAATAAACTTCATTAATCAGGCCAGCTCTAGGCCCAACGTGCAGCCTGGAAGCAGCTAATTTGCCTGATGAGCCCGCGACTTTAGTGAATAAACAGGTGGATAAGCCGAGGGTTTTATGGCCTTAATTACACTCTAATCAGTTCAGCACTTGGCGGGCAAAAGGGAAGAGGGGAAAAAAGAGGTGGCAGCAGAAAGAGCATCAGCAGCCACTGCTTCTCAGTCCTTCCCTTCCCACATCAGCTCTGCTCTCCTGCTTCACCCTCTCCTCTCCTGCTTTCCCCTTTCAGTCTTTGTCTCTCCCCTCCTTCCTCCTCCGCTGTTTCCCCCTTTTTTCTCCACTCTTTCCACCCTCCTCTTTCCTTCACATGAAAATCATCATCTGATGGAGAGAGAAGCTATTTTGTTCTTTCTTTCCTGCTACTTGCTGCCTCCCCTTTCCTCAAACTTTTTTGTTTCTCTGTCCGTACCTCGTTCCCTCTCTCCCCTCTCCCCTGCCTCTGGGCCCTTCCTCCCCCCACCACCTCCATCCCTCTCTCCACCGCTCCATATTCTCCCTGTCACAGTTAGGCCGCCTGACAAATCACTTCAAGGGCAGCCTAACTTTGAAGGACAAGACAAAGCTTTAGCATATGGTCCAATCCCCAGATGTTTGTCTCTCTCTCTTGCTCTCCCTCCCTCCCCTCTAAGAAGGGCTACTTGGGAAGCCCGGATTCTTTTTGTTCCCGCTCTGCTCCCTCCCCCCAAGTTTAGGTGGGGGGCTCTAACTAGCAGCGAGGGCTGCTGTTCCCTTTACAGCCTCCCCGCGGGGGAAGCGGCGCGGGCGGGGGGAGCGGAGCTGCTTCTCCTGAAGCTCCGTGATGTTTCTCCCGGCACGGGGAGGGGCCGTGGCGGGAGGACGCTCCCGGCTCTGGTCGGACCTGCCTGGCATCGTCATGCCCGCTCCCGTGCCGTCGAGGGTGGCAGCGGCGGCAGGCGGCGGGATGCTGCCGCCTCCCTGGGCACCCCGCGGGGAAGGGGAGTCGCGGAGGGACGGAGGGAGAGAGGGGGAGCAGCCAGCTCTCCCCAAACCCTGAGCACTGTGATCTGCCTGGTTTGCCGTGTTTACTTTCAGGATTCAGCTGAAAACAGCTGTGCCAGCCGGGCATCTCCCAGCAGAGCCGGCAGCGAGGGTCTGGCGCGGTTCACCCGGCCGGCTTCTCGGCCCAGATTTTGTCCTTCAGTAAGAGCGGTCCCTCGCACCGTGCTCCGGCCGGCACCGAGGCTAAAACGCCTGCCCGCCAGCCACTGACCGGGCTTTAAAACCCACAAAAAGCTGCTTACGAGGTGACCGTGGCTCGGTCTGGCCGTGAGAAAGCCCAGCTGAAGAGAAGGGCATCGCAGCTCGTGTAGCCGGCTCCTAAAACCACAGGGCCCCTTAGAAGCAAAACGTATTTTTCCCTTCAAAAAAACTTATTCTGAGAAGGATTTGTTTGAGCATTTTATCTTGGCTGTCAAAAGCATATTAGGAGAATAAAAGATTGTATTCTCCAGTACCCCCTTCTTAATACAGTTTTTCATCCTGTACGTGTAACAATATTGAGACTTAAAAAAAATGAACTGTCACAAAAGGAAAATGGATTTCATCTTTGTCTGTCTGTTTTCAGAGGGATTAAAACGTTAGTATTGTTCTGGAGGCTGACACGATTTTCACTTGAAATTTGCATGGGTGTCTTTATGATGTCTCCTGTTTAATTTGTTTTTAACTGTGCTAATTAACACTTTTCCACAGCTTTATAATAGATATCTGTAGTGTTTTTTCAATTTGATTTAAAGAACCCCTTGGTTTATATGTCCAGCATATATTATTAAATGTTACATATTTTTTATAAAATCAAACACTGTGCATCCTTTGCATTTCCTTTAGAAAGAAAGAGAGCATTTCCTTTAGACAAAACAACATTTCTTGCACATGTGAATTTTTAAAGCAGAAAATTAGTTTAATCATCTTTTATGTGCATTTACTTAAAGCTTTTTTGATCAAAAATAATTATGAGAAGGTGACTCTTTTGTAAAATTATCAGTGTAAAGGATACCTTTGGAGAAAGTTATACAATGACTTGTCTTTTCATTTTCAATGTTTTATGGCTCTAAGAATGCTGAGTGTACTCAGTGCTGGCCTTTTTCTGTCTTGTTGTTATGATAAACTAAAATTCTGATGCAAATTCTTGGGTATAATGGAGGAGAAATGGACAGCAAAAACTTGCAGCTTTTGCATGCAGTACCCAGATTAAATTGGCTGCCCCTTAATCAAATTACATCTTGTATGGTTACGTTTTCTTGATGGAATTTGGGATCGCACTGTCCTGCAGTTCCTTTCCGGGTCTGCATCTTGCGTTGCTGTTTGACAATCAAAAGCAAATTAAGATATTTCTTAAAACATGCGACAATTTCCCTCTGCCCCCACCCTCCCAAGTTCTGCAAATTCTCAAAGTGGCCCTGGAGAAATACAAATGCAGAAAGCGACAGGCGAAGCCGGGCCTGTGCTCAGCACTCCATCATTCCTTGTCACAGGCGCAGCCACTATGCATTATCCTGCCGTGATTGATAGAGTGGGTTTGTGCAGACCAGGGAGCTGGGCACGGCTCAGATGGGGCCCTGTCGCTCTGGCTCCCTTCCATACTACCTGTAGGGAACAGGAAAAACTTTGCTGGGATTGCCTCTTCAGCACTGGTGAGAAATTTTGCACTGTTGTGCCCACAGTGTAAAGGTCATATTCCCGAAAAGGTAAATGTAGCTTTTAGTTCTACTGCTCCAAAAGCAGGAGGCAGAGGAAAGAAGGACAGATCCTGCTTGCATGATTAATATCACAATAATGAAATGGCTTTCAGGTTATCACAAAGTTTGTTTCTTTGCTTTATTTGAGAACTTCTTTGGTGGGCAGTGCACTCAAAGACATTTCCTTACCTTTCAACTCATTTATTCATCAGAAGGAGCTGATAAAAGGCCGACACTCTAAGTGCAGAGCTGCCCTTTTAAGATTATTCTGGTGTCAGTGTTACTGGTCAGAAGAAAAGAATAAAATATACATAAAGTAGATTGTTATATGTAAAACCAAAACATAACGAAATTCTATTCCCAGGATACAGGTGACCAGGAAGTCTACCTAAAGGGGCTATTATTGCTGTAATATAGAATGTAATAATTTATGCAGTTAGAATCTTTGACACATTTTTCTTCAGCTGGGGAGAAGAGTTGAGGTTTCTTCGCCTATGATCATTCAAGATCTTGACTAATTGATGTGCGATCAAAGATGACAACAATCTCACCAGTGTTATGTAAAACTGTGATATCCTCCAGTTCCTTCATTTCTTCCTGAAATGGCCAAAGGCAAAATAATTTGCATAAAAAGTCTCAAGTTTTAAAATGTTAAATTTCTTTCATTGGGACTTCTGCATGATCCCCGAAGATTTCTATGGATGTTTACAAACTTAATCAAAATGAGCATATAAATATTACCGCAAGTGATTCTGAGGGGGAAAACAGAGCTTTGTTTTCATTTAAAGTATTAACAAATTGAAATAATATGGAATGACACTTTTAAAATTTGATTTTTGAGTTCACATCCATATTTTTAGAGATTACTTGCTGGAAGGGGCCACTCTCAGATACTAATTGATGAATCCTAATTTATCATCCTGTAAACTCCCCCCATCCCCCATTTAATTTCTCTGGGCAAAACTGCCTTGAAATAGCAAAGAAAGGAGGCTGTGTATTCTACCTCAAAAATGAAATTGTGAAAAATGTTTTCTACTACAAATTGCTTTAAAAGTAATCCTTGTATATTTTTCTCTGTGGTTGGGTTTTGGTTTCTTTTTTTTTTTTTTTTTTTGTAGTACTGATAACAAACAAGAAGGTTAAATGCATCACCACTCATTTCAGATTCTACTATGCTACAGTTTGTGCATTTAAATAATTTTCAGGTAGTTCTATTGACTGCAACACCAGCAAGTGTGTACCCACTAACACCCTTGCAATTTTGGAAAGATCACTTTTATGTCATGAGAATTTTAGTTGAGAAAGGAGTATTTTTTACATTATATCTGAGGTCTTTTCAATGGGGAAGAGAAGTATCAGCCTACTTGTCCCTATATTAGTGTATATATTCATGTGCAGACCTGATTTGTGTATAATATGTGCTTGCACAAATAAGTTTTGCTATTTATTTTTTTAAATATGAAGTCAAGATAGCAAAATCATCCCAAACCTCAGTTCTTCCCATGGATCTCACCTGCCTTGCCACTTTTTAAAATACATTCCCCTTAAACATTTACTTCAGGTGGGATACTTAACTGTGGTTTAAACCCCTGCCTTTGCAAGTGTGTTATACCTAAACATGTGAAAATGTGAAGCAGCTACTTAAAAAATGCTTACCACTGTAGAATAATTAACATCACCCTGGAGTAGTACATCATAGCTAATTCAGTGAGCCCTGCTTTACAGCTGCCACCAAGCAACAAGCAGTAGTTATAAAATGCTCACGTATCAGAATATTCCTTTAACACCTCATTTATTATCGTAACATGAAAAATGTCCCCTTCCATTTATTTTGATATCACTGCATTAAGGGTCTTAGTCACAAAGAAATGATTTGTATATGCACACATATAAAGGTGTGGTTTCCTTGTAAAACACTGAGAATTTGTCTAAAGAGTTATCTTTGATGCAAATGAAATGGATGTGTATCGAAAGGAGGATGGCAAGAGTTGAAGAATTAGAGTTGTATGCAGAGGTAAAAGATAAGGGGGTAATTTTGTGCTTTTCTCTGTGTTTAATGCTTATTTTCTGTCAACAAACACGGGCAAAAAGCAGCTGTAAGCAGAGACAAGAAACACAGACAAACAGACACGCAGGCACACACGAGTGTGGGTTGACAGTCCATTGCCTTTATAAACATATGATAGACCCAGAGGCAAATTCAAAGCTGCCAACACAACTACTAAATGAGTCTGCCAAAGAGCCAGATGCTGCAGCTGGAAAAGCATTTTCATTGTCTTAGCAGCTGCATACGGTGATTGCTATCCCGAAAGGAGGGGAAGGAACTGGGAGCGTGGTTATCAATTAAATGGTGCCCAGCTATGCTTCTGTGGATGTGTGCTTGTGGGGGCCTATGTGTGCAATAATGACAGCAACTAGGTTTACTAGGGGGAGAAATTTATTATTTTTTATTTTCTAATTGCTTCTTAAAGGCCACTAATAGAATTGTTTGGAGAGGTCATATTTTAAAGAGAACTAAGATGACTGGTTCTGATTTTTTGGTTTTTTACAGTTGCAGACTCAGAGAGAGCAGACCAGTGCTCACTTGAGAGCTGTTTGGGATCCACAGGAAGATACAGCCTTCCCTCCCACATTCCCTACCCCTACACTATATGGAACTTTGATTTGGGGAAACAAGCTAGGGTAGTTCAAGGGTTGTCAAAGCACAGCTTAATGACTACAAGGCTCAGGGAGGATGTTTTATTTAGAGCCCCAGAAAGGAACCCTCTACCTTTAACTCATGCAGGGCACTTGTAGAGCAGGGGTTACTGGGAGTGCTTGCATGGCAGAGAAAGCACTTGGCTTCACAAGGATTCAGGGTGCAGCTGAACCACTGCTTGAGTTAAAGAACAAAAGGAAACTGAGCAAATCTGTAATGTAGGTTTTTTACCTGGAACAAAAAAGGGGAGAAGGGGAGCAGGAATGGGGGTGGCCATCCACGTTGTTCTGGTGAGCAGTCTGCATTCTGCACTGCCATGCTGCTCCATCTGGCCCCTATAGTGTCTGTGCAGGCCCTGCTAGCACGAGACGATATATGTTTGAATTTACAGTGACTTGCAAAGACAGATGTCTGCAATTTGTAGGGTTGGTCTATGTGCAATTAAGAAACATGGTAGCTGAAGTGGTGTTCCCATTCTTTTTCTAAGAAGCTGCACAGATTTGTGCTGTGAACTAATGAAGAGGTCTTTATCCAAAATTAGAGATTGGGAAACTATGTGCTAAAGCCTCCTTGGCTAGATAATTACTTTTTTATCATTATAATGGCCTGTCAACTAATAAAGTTTTTTTCCCCAAAAAAAGTTCATCAACCCTGCAAGAAAGGGGACTAGAAGACAAAATCAATTGAAATCATTATTTCCCAGGCTAGATATATTTTAAAATGTTTCCCTTTAAGTGGTTGTATATCATTACATGCGATTTGTATTATAAAAGTGGCAAATTATTAAAAATCCTAACCAATGAGCTAATAGTGGATCTTGGCTGACGTACAGTACAGATAGTGCCCATGTGTATGTATATCCATATGTAACTGCTTTTAGAGGAAGCTGACTCGGGCATGTATTTGTGATATTAAAGTATTGAATCTGAAATAGTGTTGCATAAATTAGCTTTCAGATTTGTCTTGAGGAAAAGAGAGGAAAGGAGATGTCTGCAAAAGAGTAGTTGCTCATTTTCCTGCTCTTAATTTTTACTGGGAGTCTATTGTGTTCCATACCCAGTATAAGCAGGACTAAGTAAGAGTTTTCTCTTTAAAATAATGGTGCACAAAGAATGTGAGTTCCACCACACTGAGAAACAGCAATTTTCTTTCTAATAAAATATTCACAAACAGGTAAGAGATTTTCAGTGAGAAAACACTGCTTTCATACTTTTGCCTTTATATCCTTCCCTCCCTGTCCCCCTGTTTCTTTTCTTTCTCTTCTAGATTTAGTGGCTGCTTCATTTTGTTTTCCCTAAATCAGCCATGGAGCAGAATGCTCCTAATCCAGAAGCGGATGCAAAGAAGTGACAGAATTGCAGATGGAGCTGGAATAAATAGGAAAGAAAAAGAGAAGTCAACTACCTACAGGGGAAGTTGCAAGGTAGATAAAGAACTTTTGTTCGCCGTTTGGTGGAACAGCCGTGTCTCCCAGTAGGCTGAGCAGGCTGGCTGATACATCCAGAGAGGACGGGTGTCAGGCTGGTGCAGGTGTCAGTGGCTGCCAGTGAGTGATTGCACCATCAGCCTCCTACCGTGATCCATCATGCGGGCCCAGCCGGTGAAGAATCACAGCCTCAGCAAGGTGCTGAGCCCAGCAACATATCATTAAACAAGGTTACCACCGGCAGATTTGTTCCCATGATCAATCTGGTCAATAACCGTTCCACCTCGCTGTACATTTTCCCCCCTTTTAAAACATAAACAAGTATTATGAAAGTGGTGGCAAAACAATGTAAAGCCGTAAGAAGACTTCATTTCTCCAATGGCAAGCTGCAGGTTTCTTGTAAATCCCTTATAAATCAGGAAAAATAACCTTTCCTCTGAAAATTTATTCTCAGACTAAGCTGAGCCAATTCGTATTTTATGACTTGAAGTTGTTTATTTCTGACTCATTCTCGGATGGATTTTTTTCTTACTAATTTTCAACCCCCATGTAGCATGTAGTTCTAATATGTATTAGGATGTGGTGTGCTGTGTGATGACTATGTCAGCTTAGAGTTATCCATAAGAAATCTCACAGAAGATTGAAATAAAACACTTCCATTACTGCTTTGCTTTAATTCTTGTTTCTGGTATTAACCCTCTGTTAGATCTGAACAGCTCTCCTCCCACCCTGGCCCACCCAGCATCACTGTGCTGTGTAAGCATCCTCACTTACAAAACCCTTGTGTTTGTGTTCATGTGAGTGCAGAAACCTCCTCTGCATGTTCGCAGGGCTGCTGTTTGTCTTTCCTGCTATGTTGGTGGGCTCCAAACTCCTGGGCAGTAATTGGGAGATCTTGGAGTCCTGCATCAGACAGAAGCTCACCAAGAGGGCTATTAATGCAGCCTTTGTGCTGCACTCAAGTGGTTATGATGCAAGAGATGAAAGCCAAATCAGAGAGCTTTATAAACACTTAGGCAGCAACAAATAAGCTGAATTTCTCCCCAGCAGGCTACTAAGCTTTGGAAAATGAGTAAGGGAGGCTATGGGGAAAAACAGAGCTGATGTTCCTCCATCATCTCTTTTATGAACACAGCAAAGTCCTGTACTGATCAGAAACACTGAAAGGGTTGAGAAAGGATTGTCTATGGTACATACAAAAGTAGACTTTTGTGTGACCTGGTGCCCTGTCTTCCTTTTAGCATTTTCCAATCTAAAGGAAAAATAAGCCAAAGCAAACCTCTGCTGAAATGGAAAGTAATTCTGAGATGGTGGTTTCCACTGGTTTGACTAAATCAGTTATAAAGTTTTCCCATGTAGACAGCCTGACCATGCCTGTGAATGAATGGCTGTCACTGAACCTGCCTGACCTTCCCATCAATAAGGGTGAGGCTGAGGGCTCAGGGAAAATGTGACACACGCTCTCTCCTCCTTTGTACTTCAGGTCAGAAATTGCCCGGGGTGCGATGTCAGCACCTCCAGCCAGACCCGTATTCCCCACAGCCTCCCCGCCGTTCACGCTCCATCGCTGCTCCGGCCCAGGGGCTCCTCAGCGTTACTGCTGCCTCAGCCACAACACTGGTGCTTTCCCAGCCACCAAGGAATTGTGCTCCTTCACAGGCCCCCAGACGTCTCAGGCTTGCTACAACTGTAGTCCAGAGCCTGCAGCATTTTGGGATGTTTGTAACAACAAATTCTTGCTATGGGCTAAAAGGACAGGGAAAGCCAAGGATTTATTGTGAGCACAACTGAAATCTAGGCAGTCTGATCAAAAATTGTTGTTAGTGTGTTAGTTCAGTTCTTACAGAAAGAGGAGAGAAAGGAAACAGAGGATAAAAGAGAGAGAGAGAGGGAGGAAGGAAGGAAGGAAGGAAGGAAGGACCAAAGGAAGAAGGAAGGAGAGAGTACTACCAAATAATAATAATAATAATAATAATAATAATAATAATAATAATAGTGTTAAATAGTTGTGCGCATTTCCTAGTACCTTCCCATTTTCCTGGTGCTATGCTCACCCTTCCACTGCTCCTGTGGGTCCTAGGGTCAGTGGCTGCAGCCCAGTGTGTGCATGCGCACAGTGAGCGACCAACACCTGTGGTCCTTCCTGGGGAAGAACAGGGAGTTGTGTTGGTAGTTTCTTCTTCCTCACTTGAAGATCCCTTTGGGACCATGTTTATATATTTGCTACTTTGCTTTTACACCATGGGCTGCAACTCTACATTACATATGGCTTTACTATATATACAGTGCCTTTTATGTGTGTTGGATACTATTTCTCTTTGTTACTGCTGAAACACATTCAGGACGGTTCTAGGTCAATATTTCTGTCACTGATGGTTGGTGACAGAGCAGTTGGCCATAGCCTTGGGGGCTCCAGTGCCAAACTTGGGCCCCATCTCTTATCCCATGCTTGCGTCTTTTTCACAGCTTCTTGTGTTCCCAACTCCTTAATGCCTCTTTCTTGGCACACCAAACCTGTGTTTCTCTACATCACTTCATTGTTTTAGAGTCCTAAGTATCTTATCCTGCACAGAAGCATTGCTTGTTAAGTGTTAACTAAATAAAAACTATTGTTGTACAATCTAAAATAATTTAAAATCACCATTTATAGTGAAATAATTTTAGATAATTGAAAACATGGATATGTCTCCAAATCTAGGCTGGCAGAACAACTATGAGGTACTAGGTGCTTTCTAGGCTGTCTCTTAGTTGGATGTCTCATTAAAGTATTCAAGAACCTTCTGTGTTTCTGGTCAAGCAGAAGCAGACTTAAGCTCCTTCCGTGAGTTCTGATGCTTTCTTTGGCACTGAAGTCCATAAAAGGGACAAGAAGTTTGGAAATGTTACCTGAATTTTGGTTTTGAAGAGGTTCGGGACCTTTCAGCTTGGAGTTCACATCCCTAATCTTAAAAGACATTTCACAGTATCGAATATTTTAAAATAATACATTTCATTATGTTACAATTCAAAAGTGGATCATTCACTGCCTGCACTTTCAAGTTTGAGAGGAGCTTTTATATTATCATATTATGGAAATAAATTCACAGTGATGGAGAATTAATCAGTTGCGGTGAGATTTTTATCCATGTTTGTTTGCTTGTTTGTTTGTTTACTTATTTGTTTAACCTGCAGTGAATTCATCTGTGGTAATCACTGCTGGTAAAGCCGGTATCAAGACCTCATCCCCATGATCTGCCAATAGTGGACTCCCAGCCTGTATTGATATATGCACTAGAGAATTGATTGCCTGCCTGAGTAGATAAGAACATGTATTGTTCTTCAGTGGGTGTAGTGCATTACTCTTTCCTGCCTAATGTGATCTCAGAATCCTTCTCAATAACACAATTCCACCAATCAAACCAGATGACAAAATATAAATTTTATGGAGTTGTAGTCCTCAATTCATAATCTTTTGTAAAAGACAAATACGGATGAGTGAAGTTTCCCATAATGAAAAAACCATAAAATTTCAGAGTCAGCCAAGGTTCTCTTTTTGATGCATTTCTTATGCTCATTCTTCTAGCTTTTCTACAGATTTAATTTCCTTTTTCTGACAGTAATCCTGTGATTTTAGATCTAATTTTCCTCTTAGTTAGTAAAGAGCAAGTCCCAGAGCAACCAAAGCTATTTAACGTGGTTAACACCTGAATGAGTTATGGCTTCAATGCTGCACTGGTTGTAGCTCCCTCATAGCCACGAGTGGTTCTTGTGGTACAGGAATATCAGTGATTGAAGAGAAGCCCAGTAATAAATAGTCAATAATTCTGTAAATGGATTTAAAACATGAATTACATTTACCCTCATATTGTTACAAGCATTTTTTCTTTGTTGCTAATTAGAAACTGAAAGACATAATAAACTTTTATTGTTAAACATATATTTCTCATCATAGTTGCATCCCCATTGCTCCATTATGAAGTTATTTCTAACTCTGCTTTTTAAAGATGGGTGTTTATCTGTTCACATACAGATCCCAGAATGTCAATACACCTTTAAACCCACAAAAATAGGGAACTTCTTTATCCTAGCCAATAGAACATTATTCAAGGTCAAACTAAAACTTTGTTTTCATAATCAAAACAGTATTACAGCAATCCTGAATTCCCTATTGCAAACCATAGTAACATACAGCCCACAAATCAGAAATTCTGCAAAAATAGCCTAGCTACATCTTAGTTAAAATTTATTCTCCATGGAAATTTTGTATAAAAATCAATCAAAGAATTTTTCAAATTCAACTGTCATCTGCTGCCCACTATAAATTTAACCCTAACAGAATACAATACACTCTTCACAGTATTTCATCCTATGTATACAACAGTTGTCTTGAAACTTCAGTAATAGAGAGAATAATACGTAGTGACAGGAGGGAGTGAAGAAAATTGTCACAAATACAGCAGAACTGGAATGCGTAATTAACTTCTACAATTAATTTCTATGGATTTTTTACTAGTCCTTCACCAAAAAAAAAAAAAAAAGAAAGAAAGAAAAAAGAAAAAGGAAGAAAAAAAGAAAAAAAAAAAAAGAAAAACAATACTCACTGCTCACAAGCAATCTTATTATACCAGAATTTTAATTTTTCTTGAGCTAAATCCTCATTACAGTCAAAGGGGATTTCTGCTGAGAACTGAACAGAGCAATGCAGTCCATGGAATGGGCTGATTGAGGAGGAATATTGCTGTTTATAGTGGCCATTTCACAGCACTTGTCATTACCTTTCAATGGCAACAAGGTTATGAGGAAGCAGGGCTGTGAAAGATGTCCTTCCCGAAGGTGGGACGTGGCTCCATGCCAGACATCATAGGCAACTGCATCCCGTTTGGAAATTGTTTCTCAGCCAAAACAAGCTACAGTCTCAGGTTTTTAAAAAAAGTAAAATGTACAGACGTAGTCCATCAATGACATAAAAAATTGTACCTAGATGATCCAAATTCACTCCAAATGAACTAATTACACTCATAAGAATATAGAAGTCAGTCAGATGCATATTGTCAATCAGTCCTTATTGAGATGACTTTTCCTTTTTTTCTATTTCCCCCCCCGCCCCCAAATAAAGAAAATGTGTTACTAACTTTGAACAGTTATCCTTTTTTTCTTTTTTCTTTTTTTTCCTCAGCTTCCTCCCCCCACCTCCAAAATGCCTTGTATTTGTTAGTGTCTCTATAATACTTTTGTTCTGAGGCATATTACGCTTCCATTGATTGTGTTCACTGCTGCCCAAGCCAGATTTAATTCATAATTTTCTAAAATATCTTAACCTGCACAAAACCTGTGTTATGCCAGAATGTCCTTTAGTCATTACTAAATTGTCATTCCAAATTTCAAGTCAACTGAAATTTGAAAATCACAGTGTGTCTTTATTGTTAAGTTATTTTGGGGAACCATGGCTGGCTTCAACATCCAAGATGCACAAATTCCAAGGTTTCCATAACAGTGAGACTGAAGTATTAAAATGACAAAGCAACATTGAAAAAAAATCTTTAGAAGATAGGAAGATGAAATTAGGAGAATAAATCCACCAGTAGAAATGTATTCTGCTTACATAAAATGAATCAAAATCCATACCTGTCCCTGGATAAACCTACTAATGCTTTTGGGTTGTATTCCAGTTTTTTAAAATGTTTTCCTATTCCCTTTTCCTATTTGGGGAAAAGAAATAGTCCAGGGTGATCAAAATGTGCTGGTATGCCATAATACCACTTAAAGCAGGCAGACCAGAATTTCCCATGGAGAGCATTTGCAATGCAATAGCAGTATTCAAAATTCTGTACTAGCTCCTCTGAATTCCCATTTCAACCACAACTCATACTTACACGGAATATGGACTGACCATGAGAAAACAGTAAAACTGACTGTACACAGAGTTGTCTATAGGGGTGAATAACCTGAACAGAAAGAGAATGCTGCTTTCATTATTCAGTTCTTTCATTTCTAATAATTTATGGCGCTAGGAGAACACGATTTTAAGTGAGTTTTAAAAGGTCTAAAGGCAGACAGATAGATAAAATTTGCAGATTCATTAATAACCCACATGTATTGCAGCCGACTATCAGGAGCCAAATTCTGAAGCAACTTTCCAGAGCTGTTACCTACTTGTTATTTGCTTTGTGCTGTGTTACCATCACTTCATAGAACAGTTTCTTTTTCATTTGACTGCCATTAATGTAAGTGGCCATTGCATTTCTGGAATATTCACCAGTTCATATTTACATTACAGAAATCTCCACCTCAACAGGAGTACAGGTCTGAAATAAATTAAGGAGGGACCCTTCTTATCCTGGTCAGCCCACTGCAGGGTGACCACCAAAACTTATGTAGCACTGAGAATAAAGTACATTTTATTAGAAGCTGAAAATAAAATACATTTTATGTGATAAAGACCCTGCACACACACATAGGAGCACGGAGAGATAGTGAATGGCAGGGAGATCCCAAATATCCCCCTGCCAGGCTATTCCCAGGCATGAGTCACCAGCCCACTGAAAACTCACCTAAGCAAGCCCAGAGGAGAAGAGGGCAACAATTGCTTCCAGAAACCAGGAAGGAATCTGGCTCATCTGCAGTAGTTATTGGAAGTCCTTGTTCATACATGGAAACAGGAGCATTAAGAGCAGAGAAAAAAGTCTGACATCCAAAGGCAGAATGGAGGAAATAAGTTGGTCTTAACATTGAACAGACTGGGACAAGGAGCCACAATGCAAATAAACCCAGAAAATTTTGGTGAGATCACCGATCTTATCCAATAGATCTGGATTTGTGAAAGAGAGATCTGCTGAACATCAAGGACAGCTTGAGCATGTAGGTATCATGCTGAGTGCATTCTTACAACACAATTATAGGCTGTGAGGAAAAATAAAAGTTTTTGGTTGCTACCAGCCTTCCTTATTAAGATGCCCATCCTCATGGCTTGTTTTGCCTTCGTGATATTCCAATATTTTTCTGTCTTGTAGCAGAGACAGCCATAAGTCTATCAGCTCAGTGCCCAGCAACAAGACCTTCCCTGGCTGAACATTGTACCACCAGCTTGGGGTTATCAGAGTGTGTAGGGATAGCCAGGTGGCTTATCAGAGACCTTGAACTTGGTACATGGTTAGAAAGACTGCTTGATGCTTTTATCACAGATGTTTCTTTGCTTGGAGTGTTCTTCCTGACTTGGCCTAAATTCTTATCAGGAAATTATTTTACATACTGGTTAAAGTTAAGCAGTCTATTAATGGGAACCTGATTACCATCTATCTTTACAAATACTCACAGAAAAAAAATTGATTTTTTTAAAAAAGGGAAATACATAAAGAAATTTTATGTTTGTTTTGAATTTTATCATGCAGAACTTTTTCACTTCTTCATTGCCAGGAACAGAGCAAATTAGGAAGGGACAGAGAAGCAGGGAAGAGATTTGTTGGAGGTAGGAAAAATGTCCATCTATTCATGGTGAAATAAAACAGTGTTTTGAAAAGTCTGCAATGAAATTAGACCTTTCAAGTGACCTAGAGATATTGTCCTCGGTGCTGCTTAAGGACAGTTATCTACACACAACAGTGGACTATCATAGAGCTGTCCTTACTGTCAAAGATATTCCTTTGATCATTCCTATGTCCTAGGATGTTGGAATCCTCTTTTTCTTCTCTCATTTTTGCTTTTTCTTTTATATATATATTTATGTAAAGATATATATATGTATATTTATTTATATATACATACACATACTTAATGCAAAATTCTTTGTGAAACTATGTCCAATAAAAATATTAAATACATAAGTTGTGTGTAAATATGCAAATATATATGTGCATATGCTGATCATATATACCATAAAATGTTCCCAAATTAATATATGTGTTACGTGATATCATATGTGAATGAACAGGTGAATATTTTCTAATTATTATTTTCTAACACAACATTCTACAACGCTGGATTTTGCATTTCTCAAACCATCACTGCCTAAAACAGAGCAATGGAGACAAGGATGCAAATTAATGCAATATGTCCTAAGACATATTCTGCATGAAAAATATAGCTAATATTCACAATATTTGGGAAATTCTAGTTACCCTTTTCTCATTTTTTTAATTAATCTTTGAAACTCAGAGATGCAGGATGCATAGGAAAAAAACCCAGCTGACTAATATTGAAGGATGAGTTTAATCACGTTTGAAAAATTATAAAATTAGAAGTTGATGTGGACAGAATTTAAGAGGACTTTGCACCTTCATAATTAAGACATAAGATGATCAGCAGACAAGGTCAGAAAAGCAAGTTTAAGTCCATTTGTGAGTATGTGCCAATTTGGCAGATACCCTACTTTGAAACATTCCTTTCTGGCAGTTCTTCGAAGATATTTTCTGGAAAGATTATGTCATTAACCTGTTTCAGTATGTAAACTTTAATGATAGAATTTGTACATCTTTATTGAAAATCTCTGCTTTATTTAAAATTCATTGAATGACAAAATAGAAACAAACACTGAAGGAAATGTGATACTGCTGATTTAAAACCACATCCCCCCCAAACCCAAACATTCCCAGGATTACCATATCTCTTTTCTCCTGGATGGGCTCTCTGCAAGGCTCTCTGCAGATCTGATTCCCCACTCATGACCTGGCCACAGTAAGGGCTGAAATAATTGCAATGGGTGGTGGTAAAGACGTCTCAATACATGTTTAGAGGAGCTTCATACAGACTTTTGCTCACGGATACAAAATGTTTGCCAGCCACTCAACCGTGCTTTGTTCTATCCCTAATACTGTAAGTCACAGAGGAGCTCTCCCTGTGCTTTTTCTTGTTAGTTTTTGAGGAGGCAAAATCCAGGCAGCTGGTTCCTGTCCTGTGATCACACTGTTGGCTGAGTTTTTCTCTTGTGTAGCTATATGCTGTGCCAGCCAAAATTTACCTACTACTGCTTTCACATAGACCTCATAATCACTTCAACAATGTATGCCAAATTTTTTTGCATACCTTATTCATGAAGCCTTTTCTTTCCTTGTTCACTCAGTTCATACCTATGTGCCTAACACTGAACTTCAGAAATCAGATTGCTTAGTCCTGGGGAGAGGACATGCAAAGTTCGCTCACAAACATCACACAAATATTTAGAAGTTACTATAGATATATTTCTGGTCACATCTGGAGAACCTGAGTTTAAACGCTGATCATTAGCTCATCAGTAGTTCAAACAACAGAAATAAAGATTGGCTCTTTAATAAGCTCTCTAATGCAATTTAATGGCTTTTTACCAAATCTAAATTTAGGATCCCACTTAAACAGCTAAGTGTTGTTATTAATTGAAGATTTTTTTTCTCACACTTATAGGAAATACAATTCATGTTTTACAATTATATTAACTGCTTAATCTTTTGAAGGTAGTAAGCAATGACTCTTGGCTATTTATAGAGCAACCCTTTTATAAAGCAATAGGCTTCACCTGGGAGTTCATCTGTTTGAATCACATGTTTTAAAACCACAATTTTACCTTTTGTATTTGGAAAAACAAAACCAATTGTCCTAGTATACTTGATCTAAAATAATTTTTCAAGCATTTTCTCTGCATTTTTTTCTGCTTTTGATGCCTATAATTGTATAAGCCACTTGTTGTGTTTGAAATTGATCTTCTTAATGATCATAACCTGCAATAAGAAAGTAGTACCGAAAATGGCCCCAACTAGAACTTCTAAATCCAACTTCAAATGTTTCTCCAAAATCACCTTTGAGGAGTCATAAAGAACAACCCCAAGATCCAGAATACCCAGTAGTGAAGTACTATTGCTGACCTGTGGCTAGAGGACCAGGATGAGGAAAATTTTAGCTGGGCACCAGGCGTTTCTCCAGAGAGGACATCCGTGCTCTGCTGGAAGGAAAGGCTTCTTGCTGTGCCCAGTGGAACTGCTGGAAAGGCTGGGCAGCAGGGTCAGACAGCCTGCTAGGACTGCCCAACACCCACAGACCAAAGTGCCTGATAGTGGAGATCCCCACAGTAAGTGCAGGGGCCAGGAGACACCCGCACACTTGGCAGTGAATGGGCAGCTGTAGCCTTGAGTTGCTCACCTGCTTGAACTGTGTGCATGCCTGAGGGCAGTATGGGGTAAGAAGTGATGTTCCCATCAAGGATTCTTTCCACACATAGAGTTTTAGGCTCAAAGTCAGCCTGCGGGTTTTAGGGAAGACCTTTGGCAATAGCTCTGTGCACCTGGAGCCCTGAGACAGCTTTGTGATGTTCAGAGTGCAGCTGGCAAGTAGGAGCCCACACCTGTCCTCAGGTTGTGAGGACCTCGACTGGTGGCAGTGAGGAAGGTGAATGCAGGGGCTTGTTCATTGCTATAGGTGCCCCCTGTTTTGGAAGGCAGAGTACCTTTCCCCTTCCAAGCCCTGGAGAAAGAAGGTCCTTTTGCTCCAGCCTGCATCTCATTCGATCAGTGAAGCCTCTGCCACTGCAGTGCTGATGGGAACATAGTTGCTCACCTGAAAGAGGATCACTGAGATATGAGATGCACTGTACTGAGGTTGAGGGGAGGTTAGAAGTGTTGACACGCCAATAAAAGCTCCATGTAAGAATGTTTGGTTAGTATGAAATGCAACAAGGAATAGTCTGAGGAAGGACTAGATGTCACGACAGCTAATCCTCCTCTCTAGTATCTGACCTCTGCAAGGCTGGAAGTAAAAGAAATTAAATGAACTCTGCATAGTTCTTTGTGTTTATCTGTCATGAAACCACCTCATGATTCAGCATTTGTGTCAGCCTGTTTGGGGGAGGCTCTGCTGCCAGAGCAGAGGGCTGTGGCGGACCAGGACCGAGGCACAACCCGCTGGAATCCATGCGAGAGAGGACATTGGCTCCGCTCCTGCCTACGCTTTGTCTTTTTTTCTTCACTGATGTTCTTGGCTCCAGATTCTGAGTGTTTGAGGACACAGTCATTTGCCGTGCTCCAACTTTGAGGAAGAATTTTTCAATTTTTGACAAGGCCCTTAGAATCACATTGCAGAGGAAAGGGTGTATTATAATTATCAATATCAATAGTAATAAAAGTTTATTAAAGGCCATTAAAATGAAAGGGGATGGCTATAGATCCCATCACTCTGAATTGACTCCCTCCTCTTGTGTTAATTAGAAAACTCAGATAATGGTTCTATGGGGGAGTGCAGGGGAAATTTAATTACGAAAGTTTAATGGGCCACTATCTACTTTCTGCCAGATTAAAAACTGATGATTTACACTATTTTAGATACTACTGTGGGCTTGCTAACAAAATATGTTGCAGAACAAAGAGTAATGCAAGACTTCACCCAGAATGTTTTGCTCATTTTTAAAACAAAGATGTAATAATGCAGACCTGAAAACCAAACAGCTGTGACAGAGCCATTACCACTAAAAACTTAGAGGAATTGTGAGCAGTCAGGTTCATAATTTTTTTTGTTTATTATAAGTAAATAAAAAACACATTTGCATAAGCCGAAATGTCTGCCCCCTCAAAAAAAAAAAAAGCCAGCCTAAATTAGCTAAATTAGCTGTAAGGTCATTTTGCAGTTATTGAGGTAAACCAGCAACACTGATGATTTTTAAAAGTTCTAGGATTAAAATATGTGTTCACAAAATTTCAGGCTCTTCAATCCATATTCTTATTCCTACCAAATTTCATGTCAATTTTTAATGAACAGTTATTTAGTGAATTATTATGTAACTTTTTTTTTCTTAAAAATAAGTGTTCGAAAATTTAATCAAAATGCTTATGGCATAAGTGTGAAACAGATAAAATAGGTTGACTGTAATTCCTCATTTTCAGAAGCTCCAGAAAGCCAACTTTTGGGGAGTTATGACTAGACAGAACCTCAAAATTACTCACTTTTTGGAAAAGGCTGAAATCTGGCACCTGAAATTAGTATCTATTTTTGAAGCATTAGTCTTCATGAACTCATTACAGGAGTGATAATTCAGCAAAGTCTGCAAAACAGCTACAGGAATCTCTCTTCAAGCCCTCTGTTCTACCTGCTGGTTCCACTTAATGCAGAGGTTTGTTATTAAATTTCTGTTTCCATTTAATTCAATGGTTTACTATAAAATTTAACTCCTGTCCTTAACAAGCTCGATTTTTAGTGAAAACACTGTATCATATTCAAGTGTGATCAAGATAAATTTTCAGTTGTATTTTTTTTTTAGAATCAAATGCTTAACTTTAAAGAGGTTTTCTACCCAAAAACAGTGGAGAAAAAAATGTGGTGTATTGAATGCTGTATTTTAAAATAAGGGTAAAAGAAAAAAGTGAGAGGAGAAGAAATAGAAGAAGAAACAATGCCTAAAAGCCAAAAAAAAAAAAAAAGGTTATAAATCTAATGTACTCTGTTTCCTTTTCTGGATAGGTTTTGGTGTCCAAAAGTTGAGAACTCAGCATTATAAAACCAGGGCTGGTTGTCAGTTCTAATTTAGGTAGATGTAGACAGTTTTATACAGCAGCTTTGTGCCTGGAGCTGTCTGTCTTACAGTCAGAGGCCCACTGTGTCAGCTGCATGTCCTTGAACATTTCAGGTAGAATGTAGCTCTGGGAATTGCCATCCTCCTGGACTTCAGGTGTGTAAACAAAATCTCCTACCTTTACTAATTTATTACCAGATAATGAAACAATATAAAGAAAGGGGGTAAAAAACAGTACTTGAATATCAATGTTTTCCCTATTCTTCGAAGACCTTAAGCCACCACCTGGGAGTACACGGATTGGGAACTACTTGTTATTTTTGATATTTTCCACAAAAACAGGGTTTGCCTGCCTTCACTTCAGTTTGGATTTCTCATAGTACACCTCTGTATAACACAGCTGCCTTTAGAAAATTCTGTTTATGCAATGGGTATCAGTTACAGCTAAATATATTTGCATCAACATAGAATCCAGCTTTTAATGAGCATAATAGCCTTCTGTGTTTCAAAGGTGCATCTAAATTCAAAAATAGTGTAAAAAAACATGACAGGGCACGATGGATGTCTAGACTTCCCTTGTCTAGACTTCAAATATGTAATGCTGAATGGATATCAAAATCAAGTGGACATCCTCAGAAATATAATTGAGAAGAACATGCATAAGAACATTTGCGTGCCTTGCGTTTTATTTGCAGTGAATGATTCACACTAAGCTCTGTAAAGTATTAGTCAGTTCACATCACTGTAACCACCAAACCTCAGGAAAAAAAAAACAAACTTATTTTTTTAGAAGTTACTTAGACAGCTGTTACAGCTATAGGACTTAATTCCATTGGCAATTTAAATAAAGAGAGACAGAGAAATAAAAAATATTTAAGTCAATTTCAAGTGAGGTGTTTGGTTTTTTTATTGTGATTCTTTATTTGATTAAGGTACAGCTGTAATTAGTCTCAATGCACTAATAAATTGCTGGTTTTTTCCAGACACTTAATAAGGACCATTCATTCTCCAAGGGGATTGCAACCTGAAATCTTGCTGAAATACTGGTGCTACAACAGAGGACAAAGAGAAGAGAGGTGAATTAACTGGGAAAAATGCCAGTTACTGTCTTGATCACATGAGTGACCATATGCTAAATGACACGGTAAAATGAATGGATGCACAGTGTGTTGATTTAGTTGCTTTCTTTTCCCTTTTCTGTCCTCTTTGATGGAATATGATGCAATTGTTTCACATGGCAGAATGTCCACTGCTTCCTTACCGTGTCTACTATTGTGAGAATTATTGGAATGTGATCCAGGCTTTGAGAGGCACTTATTTGACTAAAATGAGGGATTGAAAGCCCTGCTAAAGGGAAACAAAGCTATGAATTTGAAAGCTTCAGCACTCTGAAGTGCTTTGGGCAAGAGCCTGGATTGGAGCAATTGGTGGAGCTACTGTAACATCAGTACAACCCCTCAAACACATGTACGCTAGCGAGAGCTCTCACCCCTTTATGGTGACTGGCACGAATTTGGGGTTGGCTGAAAAGGGAGGCCAGAGATCTTTTCTTGGCAGCTCCTGAAAAGCCAGACACTTACTCAAGCACGAATGTGGATCTGGCAACCTCTCTGCTCTGAGTTGTGTCAGATCTTGGGATACGGATCTAATCCTGCAAGATGGTGAAGAGGACTCATGTACTGCCCAGCGTGTCGGGCTCCTCCTGCCAAGTCTGCACACAGATGTTACACGCACCTCCAGCTGAGAATTCAAGTGGAGAGTTCCAAGTGGAGAACTCGGCAATCAAGTGCCAAAGCATTAAGATGCAAACTCTGTGCTCTTTTCAGCAGAAGAAATACAGAAATCTGGATATAGTACCAAAGATGGAAAAAAAACCACGCTGTAGCTAATTGACAGTTTTATTGGTATATTTGTAAAGAAGTTTATTTCAATATTTTCAGGAGTCCGCCTAGTCCCCTATGATCTGTATATGGAATATTCACACACGGGGTTTCACATATATAAATATTGCTAAATAGTTATCAAAATAGGATTAAAACATTCAATTTTTCAGCTGGTTCTATGACGGACAACAAAAGAAGGGATGAATGCACAGATAAATACAAATATAAGGAACTAATATGAACCTGCTCTGCATTCCCAGAGAGAAAGTTGTTAGATAAGATGGCCGTCACATAATTCCAGATTATTTAAACTGAAAACTGCACAGGAACAGCCGCTTTTGGTTATGTGTTTGTTAAGTCCAGCCACCAGAGGATTGCCCGCAGGGACTGCAGTGTTAATCATAAAGGAAGGGCTTTCATAAAGGAAAGGCTTATGAGTCCCGCCACAGCTTTTTATTTTTTTTTAACTGCATATTTATTTTGAACAAACAAGTTACCTAGACAATTAAACAAGTTAAACAAAAATTATATTGTTTCAGGCAATTATCCACATGTGTGCTGACCTCATTTGGGGAAATAAAACATTTCACATTTTATTACCCAGAGTGTCAATGAAAAAATATTCAGCTGATATCTCATTAATGGTTTTCATTTTCCCAAACATTGTACAAAGTCATTGCAATACAATGCCAAGTCAATCTACCCATTTGATCTTATACAACCTTCAGGGAACATTAATAAAATTCTGACTCAGATATGCCCTCTGTCAGTCTCTTTTTAGGCATACAGGTGCTTAAATGTCCTTTACAACCTACTGAATGGGATGTACATTCAAATTTAAGCACAAATGTCAATACTTTTCTGGACAGAGATGCTTGCTGGAATGAAGGCCTCTGCATCAGAATAAACACAGTGGTTGATAAGAGTCCACACAGAGAATTTTGATTTGGGTTTACACAACCTGTGGTATCATGAGGTTAGAAAATCAAACTGCCAGAGCAATTTAGAGTGTTCTTTTACTACCACCCATGTTCTACTGTTTGTACTATTTCCTTATTTTTAAGAGACTCAACATGTATTAAAAAGTATCTTTGAAGATTTTCAAACATTCCATTCAGGAACTGAGTTTTGTCAGTGAAGGAAAAAGAGCTTTTACAATTCTCTAGCAAAGTCATTTAGGACTCCCAGAGGAAGAGTGGAAAAATCTATCAGCTATTGTAGAAAGTGCATTATAGTGGAAGAAGCTTAGTATGAAACACATGCAATCAATGATGGGATACTTGAACTTTGCTTGTACAGTTATCTCCTTAGGGAAGGTATTCTGTAGGTGTTGAACTGCTTTTCATGAGATCAAGAAGCCACAGAAAGAAGTTAAAGTGGGTTTTATTTAATTTTTTTTTTTTTTTTTTTTTGCTAAGCCTTGACGGAGTGAGGAGGAGTGTGGCAGACTGTTCCTGAATGCTGTGATTTAGAGTCACCAGGGCAGTTGTGAGGGCTCACTCACTGGACATTAGGGATCCTAGGTAGGTAAAAATCAATGTGGGAGCTGGAACCTTTGAAGTGTGATGTTTCCTATTTTTCAGGTAGCCTGTCTTGTTTTGGCACATTCCCTTGGCTCATTTGTGCAATGGAGAAAGTACCACTGATAATAGCTGACATTAAAAAATCTGATTTCCCAGCTCCCACTGCCTAAGTCCCATGGATTCTCCTCACTTCTAGCAATGCCTTTGTCCTGCTTCAGTTGCTTCTGTGCTCTATTCAACGAAAAGGGCAGGAAAGAAATGCTGTCTTAGCTGAGCACTTTGCCAAAACCAAATCTTGATGAACCTTAATTGTTTTCTCTGTCATGGTGAATCTCATGGGCTTTGCTGTACACTTCTTTTCCACTCCCTGTAAAGTGGGGAGGGTTCCCCAACAGTTTTGTGCTTAGAGAATTCTCTGAGTATTAAAGCTGTTTTTCATCTATTTGTACATGCTTTTTGGGTTGCTGATATAAAGTTGCCTAAAACCCACTAAAATAAATAAAAGATCCATCATGATCGTGAAATCAGATTTTTCTTTTTGCCGTGTTTGGCAAAGGGAAGGTCAGACTTGCAGACTCCACAGTCTTCAAGAGGCCCACTATTTTTAAATAACTCACTACAATGATGTTTTCACAAATTGGTCCAAAAGGAATATGTTCTATTCTGAACATAGTGCACTTTGTGTCTCATCTGGATGAAATTCTTGGAGGGGTGAGAACAAGCAGGCTAGTGCCTTGGTTGACAAGCCATCTCAGGGAAAACTGCTCATTCAGATTTTCCAATATAGATGTGTGAGGAGAAGTCAGATAATCAGTCTTCAACCTCCTTCTGAAACCAGAAGAAAAGTACATGGGACCTGTCAGATCTTAACTTGCAACTCTCCTTCCAGAAAAGAGGAGGAATTGCAAAGTTTGTGACTACATCTCTCAATTAATTTTTAATGTAATAATTTTCTTTTCTAAGATTATCTTTCATTTACAGGGAGCCTTCCTAGCCCGTTTGAACTTCCTGTTTTGAGACAGATCCAGCTTTTGGCACAGACTATGATGACATCTATGCAGGGTACCAGACCAAAGGCACACGAAATCATGGTTACAATGAGTACTCATGACCATAGCTAAAGCCCACCTTGCCTGGCACTGTCAGAATATCTCCCTATTGTTCCCTGTACAGCCTCTCAGGCCCTCCAGCCCAGAGAGAAGTTGCAGGAGTTCTCTGCCCTGCCCTGCCTGCCCTGAGTTCCCCATGGGTGCAGAAGGTGTCTCTGCCACGGCTGGCCCAGGAGGGAAGAGAGGAGCCGGGAGGGAAAGGTGGCAAACACAGTGCCTGTGGTTCCAAACTCTTCCTCTGGCCATCAGTGCCCCACTGGCCCTGTGCCCAGCACTGACAGAGGCAGAGACTGGCCAGCCATGCACGCACTGAGGCTTTGGGCTGCATACAGGAACACACAGGGCTAAGAGGCTCTGTGGTTTCGGTGCTGCAAGAGACCAGGGAGGCAGCAGTGCCTGGGACAGTCACTCAGCTGCTGTCACAAAACAGCCTTTTCCTCACCTTCTGGAGAAGTCTCTGTCCTGTTGTGAGCTGTGAATTGAGGGTGTGAGCACCAGTCCTGCATTCATGAAGGAAACATTAATGAGATAGTTCCTCGGTCAAATTAAATTTTGGAAAAAGGATCCTGCCTTCAGTGAGCAGCCTGAAACTTTCCTCTTTCTGTACCTTCTGACCAACAGGAGACTGTCTGGTAGACAGTGATGTAAACATCTCCATCCCAGTTGCCCTGAAGATGGATCCTGGGAGACCAGGGTTCACTCACCCACAAGCAGGAAAAGCAAGTTTTTGAAGAGAAACCTTTTCACTGGTGCCAGGAACATGGATCAGATATTAGACGATGATTTTGTTTCAACACTAAGATACTCTGTAATTGGTACATTTAACGAATTAACAGCTGCCTTCTTAATATCCTCTTTAGGATGAATTAGCAAATCTGTTTAAGATTGTGTTAGGATTGATTAGTTTGGTATTAATAGGATGATTTAACTTATTTTGTGATCTAATATGCTCCCCAGTACTGTGTCTAACTTGTTGATGTGATCCAGCCTGACAGCTGAATTGCTCTTTTCATAGGTTAGTAATTATGACTTCACTGACATACAGTTTTCAATGTTATTTTTGTTTAAGTAGCTTAATAAAAGGAATAAAATCAGAGCTAGGCATATTTTTTTTAGAGTAAAATAGGCCTCAGACCTTTGATGGCCTGGGTGTAGATCAGCCAATCAGCCTAAAAGCTCCCTCCAATAAGCCCTTTGTTGTCTCACAGGAAAAGTGTGTGAACTGGAGATTTACTTCAAACCACCACAATAAATAGGTTTGTTCAGGGAAAGTTAAAAGAGGTGAAGCAAGAAGCCTGACATGACTTCAGTTTTGAGGAAAAACCTGTTTGTGTCTAATACGTTGCAGAAATTGCCCAAGAACATTTTGTCCTTGTGTAAGGATTGCCCTGTAATGCTGCTAATGTCCTTAGGTTGAGACCCTGGGTTATCAGCTGTGTATGTGCCGATCATGCAAGTTAAAACTGATTTTTTTGAAACATAGTTTTTAGCTGTGTGAGTTCATGACACTTGTTCCTTGAAGCCAGATCTTCTCCTTCCCCTGCATTTTCTTTCCTTTCTCCTTTTGGCTTCCACTGCGGGCTGAACACGAGTCTCAATAGCAGTGAAACCTCCAGATGGCACATTACCAAGTTCTCATAAATTAGAACAGGAGAGATGTGCAAGGCATTGGAATTCTTTGAGATTTAGGTTTATAGGGATTACAATAAATTCAGTCAGATGGGGAGGGTCGTAAGGTACTGGTGGAATGCAGATAAGATTGTGCTGCTTTTATTTTTCTATTTAAAATGGCCATGAGACAATCTCTTGAAAGCTGCAAAAAGTGTTCAGCGATTGGAGGTCTCTGTGATTTCCCATATGCAGACCCTGCAGGGAAGGGAATCCAGATCTGGATCAGAAAAAGGAAACAATGCTCGTAATTTCCATACAAGGCATGCAAGCCTGTCCTGTTTGCAGTCTGCCAAACAATGGCCTCATTGCCCCATCAGGGCAAACCACAACTCCAGCTAAACACGGTAGCAGCTTTCTCTAAGCAAGAGCTGCAGAACAAGAGCCATTCATTTCAGATAGAACATCATGTTGGTGCCACACCACACAACCCTTTCCACTGGCAGGCTCAGAATCAGCCTGGCTGCTTATGAATTTACTCCAGTAATTAAGAGCTAATTAAAGAAAAGCAATGCCTTGAAAAGTGTGCGATGAAATAAAGCACTCTGTTCTGAAGAAAGCCAGAAGAATGAAAAGGGTGTTCATTGCATTTCTTCTTAAGCCGCCACTTTGTTTCACTAAGGGTCAGCACATAATTCCTCCTAATCACCTGGTTAGGCCCCCAAATGTATCCCTGTTAAGTGGAATTCTTTGCTAATACTGTCCTGATTAATTAAGAAGCAGTCTTTCCCATTCAGTGTTATCAGTGACCTATCATTCAGTGTCACCATCCCTCACTGTCATTAAGTAGAGTATGCATATACTGTAATAGGTAAGATGATTTCAGAGACAACTATTGATCCTTTCCCACTGGTCTATTGCTAGTTAATGAGCATTAGTTTCTTTAATGATGTTTAATGTTGGTGAGTTATTTTTAAGTGATACATGGCCTGACCCTGGAAAGTGCTGAACGCCCTTAACTCCCATTGACTTCAGCGAGAGTTGAGG